>CM053770.1:130142904-130190400 GCA_028658325.1 Potorous gilbertii
CTTGTCCTTCTCTGGAATAGTCTTCAGGAACCCAAAGTGACTTTCACACTACAATACGGTATTGAATAGGTTTTCCTATGGCTGGTCTGAAACCTTTAGAAAGGGGAAACAAAGGAAGAAACAACTCTCCAGGTACCCAAGGGGAATATTGAACAACTGATGGAGAAGAAACTATAGTAATTATACCAATACTGTTACTGTCATTACGCTTTGAACTAACAGAATAGTTTTCTTCCTAAGAATAGTGATGAGAATCCTTGAAAAGGGTGGAGCTGTGGGGGGAAGTGTCTGTAAAACACAAGAATCACAGAAATCAGATCTGGGAAATACTAAGCAGGTCATTCAGTCTGGGCCGGTAATAATTAAAAAAAGGTCTCTAGACTGAACATCTTGAACACATAGGTTTACCTTGTTGTCTGATGGAAGATAGTTCCTACATCTAAAAATTCTGAGGCTTGTTTGGAACTCAGGTCTTCTTGACTTCTGGCCCAGTAACCTAATTCACTTTACCACCTACCTGCTCCAGAAGAGAAAATTCAAGAAGAGGGGATCAATAGGGTCAAAGACTCTAAGGATGATGAGAAAGATGAGAACTGAGAAAAGGCTGTTATATCTGGTAAAGAAGGGACTATTAGTAACGTTGGGGGGAGCGTTTTCACCTGACTGATGAGGTCAGAAGCCACACTAACCTATTATTAGAAGAGAGTAAGAGAAGAGGAAAATCATAGACTGATTTCCTTCTTTTTCTTGGAGGGGTGACACGAGGCAATCAGAATTAAGTGACAGGATTAAGTGACAGTCACACAACTAGTAAGTATCCGGTGTCTGAGATCAAATTTGAACTCAGGTCCTTCTGACTCTATGGTCAGTGCTCTTCTCATTGCACCACATGGCCACCTCAGGGTAAACTGATTTATTAAGGAGTTGGTCATGAAAGGGAGGTAGGGAGACATAGGACAGTAGCTAGCAAAGATAGTTGGATGAAGTGATGGTTTGTGAAGATGCAGGAAATATGGGCATATTTGTAGGTAGCAGGAAAACAATTAGTATATAGGGAGAGACTGAAAGTTAGTGAGAGAGTGGGGGCAGCTAGGTGGCACAGTGGATAAGGCACTATGCTTAAAGTCAGGAAAAGTAATCTTCCTAAGTTCAAATTTGGCCTCAGACACTTATTAGCTGTATATCCCTAGGCAAGTCACTTGACCCTGTTTGCCTTAGTTTCCTCATCTGTAAAATGAGCTGGAGAAGGAAATGGTGAACCACTCCAGTATTTCTGCAAAGAAAACCCCAAATGGGGTCATGAAGAATCAGACACAACTTGAAAACAACTGAAAAACAAATAACAGGAGAAGTAGAGAGGGCAATCTGCTGGAGAAGATGTAATAGAAGAGGAAGACACTCAAATGATAGGAGATGAGGGAAAAGGAGGGAGCTCTTGGTGAGTAGCCTCAATTTTGGATGTGGAATATTAGGCAAAGTCCTCAAATGAAAGGGTAGGGGTATCATGGAAGGTTTGATATAGGATAGCAAGGCTCTAACGTGGTGAGTACAACAGGTTAGGGAGATGTAAAAGGATAGCCTTGTTGCAATGAGGGCCCAGTTCAGATTGGGTAACATATATTTGAAGTGGACTTGGTTACTATGGTTTCATGCTTTATTAATCACATGCTGTGCTTGGTGCTCAGAAAGACATAAAGATATAAAAAGCTTAAAGGCAGCACTAGGAGTTTACATCTATTAGAGAAAACATCAACATATAATGATACAAGGTAATTCCAAAATGAGAGGCATGGATTACTAAGTGCTATATAACTCAAAGAATCAAGATGTCAGGTACGTAGGTAGTAAACCCTGAATAGAGCGCTAGACTTGCAGTAAGGAGCAGTGAAGTCAAATCTTGCCTCAGGCACTTACTAGTAGCGTGATCCTGGACAAATCCTTTCTCCTCTCTGAATCTCAGTTTCCTTATCTGTAAAATGAGGGGAGAGGACTCAATGTCCTTCAAAGAGCCTTCTGCCTCTGAATCTACGATCCTATGAATAAGGGTAGGAACAGTTAAGAAAGACTTTACAGAACCCTTAATTCTTGACATGGGCCCCGAAGGATAGAAGGAATTTGGATATGTGTGGAGGAGAGCATTATAGGAAGCAAGGGGAATGACAACATGAACTTCCTATCTTAATAAAGATGAAATATTATGAGTATCTATAAGCCTCTACCAAAGATCACTTGTTAGCTTAGTTTGGCAAGGGAGTAAGAATTTAGTCTTGGTTAGAAATTGAGCAGAGAAATAAGAAATCAGGAGCCATAGTTGTACTTGGATGTGCAGTATCAACTCCCCTTTCAAACCTCTGATGATACTAAAAGGAGCCAAACCAAAGAGATAGGAAGCACTATTCATTTAAGTCTATGTGGATCCTATTTTTCTCACTCTTATGGATGTTTTTATTCAGCTGCCTAAAAAGACTTAAAGTTATAATCACACCAAATAAGGGAGGTAAGAAATAATTAGCATGGCAAAACAAGAATGGGGATTTTCCAGATCCAAGGAAGTCATATTAGTCTTATTAAAAGTCACTTTTTGTTTAAAACATAGGACTTTATTTCTCAAGGATTTTGTAGTGCCATGTTACCTATCATGAAATAATAGATGACTTATTATTCCTGATAAGCAGTCTGGACCGGCATGTAATTCAAATCATTCATGACAACTGCTTGACTCTGTGTCCCTTATGCTGGACATATATGAACATATCTGGAGAGATGGAGATGCGGGAAGGTAGAATTTAGCAGTGGTAGAGTTTTGTAAATTTCACTTTGTTCATCTCACGACACACTTGGCTTCATTGAGGCAAACTAAATGCCAGAGTGGATGGAATGCTGGCCTGGAGTTAGGGAGAGCTGAGTTCAAATTCACTCTGACACTAGCTCAGTGACTTTCTGTCACCTCTATAAAATGAAAATTATAACAGCACTTACCTTACAGGGCTATTATGGGGATTAAATGAGAAAGTATTTGTAAAGTGCTTTGCACAGTGTCTGGCAAGTAAGGCACTTAAAAAATGCTTCTTCCTTCCCACCCTCTCTCTATTGTCTTTTTCCATCCTGTTCCACATCTATAGATCTGTTGGTTATCACTACTCATCATCTTACCTCCATAGCCCGGTTATCCTCCCAATTTCTTAGTTTTCTAAATAGCCCCAATATCTTTCCAGGCATCTAGACTTGAAATTTATTCCTTGGCTCTTTTTTCCTTCTTGCTCATCCTCTTTCTATAATCACAGGTTTATAGATTTAGAGCCATATAAGATATTAGGGGTTATCTAATCTCCCCTTCTATTTTACAGATGTTTTACAGAATGCTGCCACTCTGTGAGAGGTCTCTCACAACAAAGTAAAACAGTTAACTCAAACCAATATGATGACCTCATCTGGAAGTACACTTACTGCATATCTGTGGCAGCCCCATTTTTCTATCAAAAACCCCAAACAAACTAGAAATCTATGTTTTCTCCCTCACACGTCCACCCCATTTCACCCTTTCATTTTATAGTTGAACGAAATGAGGCCTAGAGAGGTTGTTACCTGGTCAAGGTTGCAATGGTTTGCTGGTTCCCTCACATGATCTTTGCGAAGCCTTTCTCCCATATCTGAAATACGTTTCTTCCTCATCGCTACTTCTTGGAATCTCTTCAGGATTAGGCCCAATTGCTGTCTGCTTTAAGAAGTGCTTTCTATTTCCTTGAGTTGTGGGTGACCCTCCCCAATCACTATGTTAAAAAAATACTGTATTTATTAAATGTGAACAAGTTTTTCTTTCCAGTAGAATGGAAGATATTCAAGGGTACAGACTGTCTCATTTTTGTATTACTGTCTCTAGCACCTGGCATCCTGTTTATTCAGTCGGTGTTTAATAAATGCCTGGTGTCTGATCCACACAACATTATGTACCTGAGTATTCTATATTGGAAATCATGGTGAGAAAACAGCCCTCTCCTTTTGAATTTTGTCTGTTGATAACTAAGCACATTCATGAAAAGTGTCTAAGTAAGGTGGTCTGACCATGGAAGGGCTTGTTGTCAATCAGGTAGCTCTGTGAAAGAGGACAGTGTCAAGAGGGAATTAGGACAACTGGGAGAATGAATTACCGAGCAGAGAAATAAGTTATCTGGACATGAGCACTTCTTTCAAGAATCAATAACTACTATTCCTGCAGTTATTACCATTTTAAAACTGAGTTTTAAAACTTTTAATGTAAGTTCAGTTTAAAATTTACTCATTTAAAATAGTACAAGATAAAAGAGAAAGTGTTTTTTTAAGTGCCAAGCCACAATATTTCCTTATGGGTACATGGTGTAATAAGATTATGTTTTGTGTTTTCTTTTACCCTATAAAGTTACTATGGCTAGATTAAAGGTAGGTTTTGAGGAGTAGAAAGTTCTATGGTTTTTACTTTCTGAGAACATTCATTTTTGATAAACATGAAAGAGTTTTGTCACTGAAAAACAGAAGAATCATGTCTGCCAGGAAATATATCCAGAGAATGTCCTATTTAAGAAGCTTAAAACCATATTGCTAAAAGATAGATAAACCTAACACGCTCATTTCACAGGTGTAGAAGCTTAAACTCAGAGAGGTTATGATCTTGACCAAGGTCATACAGCTAATTAATTAGTGGTAGAGTTGAAACTAGAATCCAAGATAATTGTCTCTTAGCCTAAGTCTATTTCTAATATAATATACCCCTTCCTTGAATCAACTTTTTTTTCCCCACAGACTATCTTTGGTTCTCATTCCTGTGTTTTATTCCAGTTTAATTTTATCAGAAGATAAAGTCAGCTCCCCCAAATTCCACCAGTCTTGTGGTAGATATCTGTCAAACTTGATTTATTTTCTACAACCATAGGAATTTCTCTGTAAAAAAAGTTACTGAATGAACTTGATTTTTTCTTCTGTTTTGTTAAAGTCTATATTTACCATTTGTGTACAAATAACTTAGAGGTTTTTTGATATACCAACTCCAGCTTGGCTAGTTCCATTCCATCGGCACTTTCTCCCAAAGAAATCTGCCCAGTCTTTTCCTCAGGACCAGCAGATGGCACTGTGCCCAAATCTGGGAAGGACTCTGAAATCTGCAGAAATTAAAGAAACATATTCCAACTTTCTTGCTCACTGTATATTACTCTGTATATATTTGTTTTCATGTTGAATCCCTCATTTGGCTGTAAGGTCCTTGAGGTCAGGGACTATCTTTTGTCTCATTTTGTATCCTTAGCTATTAGTAGTGTCTGCCATATAGTAGGCACTCAATAAATGTTTATTTACTTATGAATTGATGGATTAGGAGAGTTTCCCAATCAACTTTGTGAGCTTAGCAGGAAGAGAGCTTTTGTTTAGAACCTTTTAACAAATAGTCTAGGGTTCAGGAAACTCCTGACCTCTTCCTGGCCCATATAGTTAAGCATATGCAGCTCTTGCATATTTTCTTAGAATATTTCACCATTGCATCTATTGATTTCTTAGACTGGGGAAGTCCACTTTAAGGTTTCTGATCTTTGCTTCATGCTCCGAAAGTTAAAAGAGTGTATACGGCAATCATGACCTTCTAGTCCAAGGCTCCTAGTGCAGAGGTTGTATACATGTACAGTTTTCTCCATGAAATCTTCCTCTTATAGGTCACACCATGTCTTAGTTCTGATGCTCTCTCAGGTCATTGAGTCAATTCTACTTGGGGCAATGACTTAATCAGGAGTGTCTTCTATCCTCTTAACAAGGTGCCCTTGGTTTTTCTACTTTTGTCATCTTGGGAAAGTCCTCTCTAAACCCCATTTCTCAAATGAGAAGGTTGGACTAAACGGCCTCTATTGTGGTCCTTGTGGATTGTGTGTGACACTTTGTATATCATGAGGTACTAGGGCATGGCAGTAGCTAGAGAAGTTCAAAATGACTCTTGTCTTTTCTTCATTTCTTCCTTCCTTTTTCCTTCTTTATTTATTAAATAATATTATTTTTTAAAATATTAAAATTACAAACTTTATGGCTCTAGCCTCTACCCTTTATCTGGAATCTTCCCTCAGACATATGGCACTCTTTATCTGCTATATTCTCAGGATACAGGTACTCAAAATATTGTAGCCAAATACTTTACTGAACATCATGAAAATGAAAAAGAAAATGCTGAATTCTTCCAAATGGAGTCTTTCTCTTCTAACTATCTACACAATTACTATCATAAACCCTCTCATATCTTTGGGGATGCTTGGAGAGTAGTCCTGTTATCACTCATAACCACTGGGTATTGACATAATAAAGAGAGGGGCTATGAGTCTAGAATCCCTCTTAGTATGGGGATCTATACTAAAGAGAAAGTAAGGGAAGCATGGTGGGACAGAGTTGTCTTTCCCTCCATCTTGCTAGTCAATGTAATCTTTAATAGCTACCATACCTTGTTAAGAGGACAAAATATAACTTCTGACTAAGTCTTTGCCCCAAGAAAAATTGACACAATGGCCTGAGAGAGCATCAGAACTAAGATGTGGTGTTACCTAGAAGAGGAAAAGGGGACTTTCATGGAGAAACCTGTATATGTATACACTCTCCCCACTAGGAGCCTTGGGATAGAAGCTCATGGTTGCTACATGAGCTCTCTTAACTCTCTGAGCAAAAGCAATGATCAGAAACCTTGAAGTGGATTTTCCCAATCTAAGAAATCACAGCTGCCAGCTTCTAGTCTTGACCATTGGCTGGTAGAGCCCAAGGCTGTGGCAGCTCTTCGTTGTTACAGCTTTGCAGTCCCAATCCAAAAGTCATCTGTTGCTCACTTACAAAGTGATCAACATGTCTGGTTCCAGCAGCAGTGACTGAATGCCCCAACTCTCCTCATGGCCTGCAGGAATCCTGATTCTTAGGGTTCAGTACAAATGCACTAATTGCCTACTCCCTGTGTCCTGCACAGTGACCGGAAAGTCTTTCTCAAGAGCAATGGAGGGAAAAGGGAACCCCAGGCCTACATACCCACACTGTTTTCATCATTTTCCTGTCCTCTCTGTATTCTAGAGAGCTGGGGAAATTTTACTTCTGGCAGTATTTCATGAGTTCTATTTCAGGTGTCTCTTTCTCTGGAGAAACTTCTGGTGCTTCTCATGTCCTCATGATGATACTGAAGTGCTGGCTACAATAAGGTCCCTTCTGGTTCTAAATCCATGATCCATGACCCTATTATCTGGGCTGTAATGAATGAAAAAACAAATGAAAAAGGCATTTATAAAGTACCTACTGCGTGCTATGCACTTTAATCAATGCTAGGGATACAATGACAAAGATGAGACAGATCCTCAATGAGCTTCCTTCCATTCTATCCAAATACCATCTGTGCATATCATCAGATGCAAAGTAGATATGTGATAAGTTCAAGGAAATTTTGTTAGGGAAGACACCTCCCTTACCCTTACCTTAGTGTTGGTGTTGGTGATGGATTTAGGAAAGGCCTCGTGAGAGGGATGATACTTGAGCTGGATAGTGAAGGAAGTAGGGATGCTAGGATGAGGAGGAATTGCTTTCCAAGTGTAAGGGATACAGCCTGTCAAAAAGCAGAGACAGGAAATGGAACTTAGGGTGTGAGGATCGCACATTTTGGCCAGACTAAGAAGAAGTGAAGGGAAATAATGTAGCCTAAGTCTGGAAGGCTAGGCTGGAGCCAGGGTGTGATGGGCTTACAATGCTAAACATGAATTTATAATTGGTCCTAGAGGCAATAGGGAGCCTCTAGAGCTCCTAGAATAGGGAACTGACACAGTCAGACCTGTGCTATATAATATCACTTTATATTATATCAGACAGTTCAGAGAGGGAAGAGACTGGATACAGAGAGACCAATCCAATCAAGATATTATGTTGGTGTCTCCCTACTTGGAACTCTTTTCATTCTATTTGCTGATCATCCTAGCATTATATTGCCTGAGTCTCCAGAATCCTGTTTACTTTACCTGGAAGTATGCACCAACTCTCCTTCTTCCTCCCACATTCAAGAAGTTTCCTTTACTTGGAGTATCTGGCCTCTTTCTGTCTTATCATTAGAGCTTCCACAATGCTGGATCAGTGAAACTTCCTGTTTCTGCTGCTTGGATGGGGGAGGGTGTGTGGGTAGGGAGGGGGTTGTGCTTCAAGCCCTCCCTGGTAGCACATGTGCTTGGGAAGGAGAAGTGATTCCTTTGCTTTCTTGACCTTTGCTTGCTCATGTATATGGTCTGGGAATACGAACTATGAGCTCTTTGAGAAAAGGAACTGTCTTTTGCCTAGTTGTATCTCCACTGTGGCCGGCACATAGTAGGTGCTTCATAAATATTTATTGACTGACTGATTCTTATTTTTCAGGTTAATTTCCAAACTGCCTTTTCTCATGGCTCCCCTCCCCTGTGCATATTAAATAAAATTATGTCCTTCCTCCTTCCTGCAGAATATAGGGAAGCAGTCTCATTTTACAGGCCATGAAGCTAGGACAACAAAGCTTAGTGGGAATACTTGAAGTGAGTTTGAGGTGGTCAGAATTACAACTAAGAGTAATGCCAATTTCCATGGCTGTGTCTAATCCCTTTAACTGTGTTATGTTCAGGTCACAGTACTGAATCCTCATAGCAGGAATGGAAAACACACACACACACACACACACACTCCCCTAATCCTCAGAAGTTTGATTTCTTGAAGTCGGATTTGCTTATGAACGACTGTAACTATATATAAAAAGCTGTTTTAACAGCCAAGAGTATGTGCTGTGTAGCCTGTGGCTATACCGCTCGCCTGTTTTGCTTCCCTCTGCCATATACAAGTAAGCCTTTTTTTTTGTCAGCACAATACTGTTTACTGGGGACTTAATGAAGCTAAAAACCAGAACAAGGGGAAAAAAACATACTTGTGGCCGTGAATAGTTATATTTCCCTCTCTTTCTCCAAAGTTAGCACCTGTGCTGTCTCACTTCTCCATTTTTCAAGTTTGTGTTGCTTCTCAGGTGGGATCAAAGTGACAGATTGACAAAGGACTATGATTTGGTTTTCAGGTGCCCTTGAGCAACAATTTTATCCAATGCCTCTCCCTGCTTTTAACACGCCAGTGAAGAGGAAAACATCCTTTCCTTTCTTTTGGAAACAGGCAGACTCACTCAACATCTTGCACAGCTGTTCCTCACACCTGGGATAAATTTAATCAGAATCAGACACATCAGCCCTCTATGAGAGGAGGGGGGATGGAAAGGAATTCTTTAGCAGCCCTTGACTGCCTGTATATTTCCCCTTATGGAATGGAGATGCTTTAAATAGGTGACAGATGCTGATTGAAGCTCAAGAAGTTCTCATTCATACCAAGATGCTGGCTCACCAGATGGTCTTGGTTCAATTTTTCTACCATGTGCAACTCAGGAAACATTTCTAGTGGGGGCCTGAATATGCACATGGAACTTGGGGTCCATGTTCTCTTGATCTCTGTTCTTTTTTAGCTATCAACTGCCTCTTCAGGTGTAAGCAAATATACATACCTACATATATGTGAGTATATATCTGTATATATGTATACAGATATATACACACACATATATATATATATACATACATACTTACATATCTATCTATCTACACATACACACATATCTATCTATCTCTTTGGTCTTTATTTTTCTATAAAAAGGTGTTCAATAGTTTTCCTGTTAGATTATATATAATGCTAAATGATATGAAACTAATGATATTTGTGATACTTTATGCTATTACATTCTGATTATTTTGGATTTGTGAATCAACACAAACATTAAAAGAATTTAGTGTCTATCTAGTATAACCATGCTAGATACTGGGGGAGATACAAAGATTGAGTAAGAAATGGTCCCTGCTCTCATGGAGATATGGAATATGATACATACAAAAATAAGCAGAAAATAATTTGTGATAGTTTACAGGAAAGATACAAATCAAGTGCAAAGAGAGCACAAAATAGACAAAAAATAATGGTGAAGGTGGCATTTATTTGAGTTAGGTCTTAAAGGATGAATACAATTTCAGTAAGTACAAATAAGGTCATTCCAGGGAGTGGGGAATGGTTTGAGCAAAAGCAAATAAGTGAGAAAATGTGGAATATTTCATTCTAGTTTGCCTAGAACATAAGGCATATAGAGGGGAATAACATGAAATAAAGTAGGGTGGTACCAAAGTACAGAATTCCTTAAATGCCAGGCTTAGCAGATTGAATTTTATTTAGTAGCATAAATAGGTAACAACTGAAGGACTGTGAACAGAGGAGTGACATGGTGAGGCCTGCACCAATGCCAGTACTTATACAGACCCACTTCTATCTCATTAGTGTAGTGATTCTTACCACCTTTGCAAATGGCAGTGTATTCATGCCCTCCTATGTTGTGTGATTCTAGTCTGTGACTTTCCATAAAGTCTCCATTGGCATTCCTCTAGGATAGGATTTTTTTTAACTTGGGGACCCTGAATCCCTAAGGAGTTTGTGGATAGATTTCATAACCTGAATAGGAAAAAAATGACATTTCTATTTTCACTAACCTCTAAACTGAAGGTCTACAGAGTCGTTGTGCTGACCTTATTGTTGTATGCCTGTGAAACATGGACAGTCTACAAGCACCATGCCAGGAAACTGAGTGGCTTCCATTTGAACTGTCTTAGGAAGATCCTGAAGATGACCTGGCAGGATAAGGTACCAGACACTGAGATCCTTGCTCAAACTGAACTGCCAAGCATTCAAACCATGCTTCAGAGAGTGCAACTGCAATGTGCTGGCCACATTGTTTGAATGCAAAATGTATGCTTGCCAAAAAGACTATATTATGGAGAATTTGCATGGGGCAGGCGATCACATGGTGGTCAGAAGAAGCAATGCAAGGGCACTCTCAAGATCTCTCCCAAGAACTTTGGATTTGATTGTGTGACATGAGAGACACTGGCACAGGACCATTCACCATTCTGACAGCACATCAGAAAGGGTGCTGTGCTCTATGAGCAAAGCAGAATGGAAATAGCACAAAGTAAACGTAGTATGTGCAGATTTTGAGTATTCACCCCAAATGTTCACACGGACTATCTGTGCCTAATCTGTGGTAGAGCATTCCAAGCTCGTATTGGTCTGATCAACCACAGTCAGACACATTGAAACTTGACTTTATCATGGTGATGTCATTTTGGTCCTCTTCAAGAATGAAGGACAACAACCAACCAACTTAAATTGAGCATTTTCTTTAATTATGAATGTTTGTAACAAACTACAAAAGTATTAGGCTTCACTGCCCTGCCAAAAGGATCCACAGCACCAAAAAAGTTAAGAACCCCTGCTCTTGGGAAATATTGATGTTGAGAAGATATATTTTTGTGTCAGGTAATAGTTTGTGTTCACTGAAAGTGCTGAAAAGCATTGAAAATTCAGTTCGTTCTGACTCTTTGTGACTCCTCATAGGGTTGGGTTCTTTTGGCAAAGATCTCAGACTGGCTTGCCATTTCCTTCTTCAGCTAATTTTGCAGATGAGGAAACTGAGTTGACAGGGTTAAGTGACTTACCCAGTGACATCTAGTAAGCATACAAGGTCTGATTTGAACTCAGGTGTTCCTGACTCCAGGCCCAGCATTAATTATATCATTGAGCCACCTAGCTACGCCTTGAAAGTATTACACAATTTCCTAAATGCTATGCTGGCAGAAACAGGAAGAACATTTTCACTGGAATATTAAAGACCATCAGGACAGAAGAAGGAAAGAGATGAAGTCAAGAAGCAGATCCTAAGTCTGGTGCGGAGACTTTTCAATTCTAAATCTAGAACATTGTCCATCTGTGGGATCTATCCAAGATACATGTACTGTTAGACCAGTAGCTCAATGGACTTCCCTCCAGCTGCATGTTATACTCTGAGCAGTACGTTAAATTAATTCATATGACTTTCCCTATGGGATTTCTAGGCCAATTTATTTTGAGTATTTATGGAACTCTGAAGATACCCTGTGGCATTCTGAGACTTGATGCCATAGTATCTGGATCATAGTAAGTAGAGAGAATCCCTTCATTTGGACTCTGTGTAGAATATCTTCTGTAACACCTTTGGAAAAGCATGTGACTTTATTATATGCCTTGCAAACATGACTGATGTTATTACAGTTCTTTGTGATTTGTAAGTCAATTTATATGCATTGCCTCATATAAGTCTCACAAATATGCTGTAAGGTGAGCACTAAGGTAGTTACTATCATCTTCACTTCACAAATGTGGAAAGAGAGACTCAGAGGGTTTACCTGACTTGCCCTTATTGCAAAGTTAGTGGCTTCTGGTAACAGGATTTGAATTGAATCTTTCTGATTCCAGCTCCTGTACTCCATTCATTATACCACGTGGTCTCTCAATCACAGGATCATTTGGAAAAGTTACTTTTGTGATTGTGTATGTTTTAAGATTTCTTATTTGATCAAGGGTAGGCAGGTAAATGTTTAACAATCGACTCTTTGAAAAAAAATATAGGTGACACACTTACTAATTTAGTCTATCCTAGTTACATTTTTTCCATCACTTTCTTCAGTCTAGACAATCAACAAAACAATAAATCAAGCCTGGATTTGTAGCTTTTAGCAATTTCTGAGGTGCAAATGCTCACACAGAAAATTTAACAATCTGTTCTGAGGAGTCAGTACTAGCTGACTCCAGCACTTCCCTGCATATGATCCTGAATAATCTGAATTTGTGAATTGGAGATATCTTGTTGGAGGAGAGAGAAAAGGCTAGATTTTGCTTTCTGAGTCAAATTATTTTGTGATGATCAATGAATCAACAAGTATTTATTAAATGCTTACTATTGGCCAGGCACTGTCCTAGGCACTGAGGATATAAGTACAAAGAATGAAGCAGTCCTTACTGGCAAGGAGCTTACATTATAATGGGGGAGAGAACAAGTATAATAAAATGATAAGTATTTCTATCAATAAATAGTTATTAGTTGCCTATGTGCCAAGCACAGTGCTAAAATAAGTTAAAATGTTCTGTTTTCTCTCTATGATGTCATTTTTTCACTGTCAATTGTAGCCTAGTGGAACATAAGCTCCTTGAGGGTGGAGACTGGATTCATTTTGTGTGTATATTCAAGCTCTTAACACTGTGCCTGGTCCATGGGAGGTACTTAATAAATTATTGTGCATTGAGTAATTGATCATCCTATCTACCACAAAAAGACAGTCTTTTGGTCTCTGAGTTTCCTCTTTTCAACAACATAGTTAAAACTACTCCCCGAAACCATTTTTTGCTATCTGTAGATACTGGTGACTGGGGAGACAAAAGTGAGAAAAGGAGAGGATAGGGAAAATATATGTGGGAAAGCATGGTTTAGGTAGGAAGAAGGGATCAGAGAGGCCAAACACTTGCAGATTACATGGAAGCTTCATGCCTTCTACCATTCATGCCTTCTACCACTAACAATTTCTTTGCTAAAAGAATTGCTAGATGGTGGTCATAGTGTGTACAAAATAACGCCGCAAAGATAGATTATATTTTAATATGAAATAGTTATACACGCACACATTTTCTATTCCTAGCTTTAGGGGGAGAAGGTTGTAGGAGAAGTTTATCTTTAAATCTTTGTCACATTTCCTTGTGACTTAAGTGACAGGGGCACTTCAGGGTATCTCCTACTAGTATTTTCCCTTCTTTTTTTTCTGCCATATGTATGACAGAGACATATAAACAGCAAAGCAGACATCAGCAAAGGCATACATTTACCACAGAGTAAGATGTTGTGGTACAGAGCCAAAGAAAGATGAGAGCAAATAAATAAACATTCACATACAAAATGCACAAGATTTGTTGGAAGGGGTGTTTTAATGTCAAGAATGTTCCAGAAATAAGAGTTGGTTGGATGACAAAATATAAAAGGAACTGGTGGGGTTTTTGTTCTGTTTTTTAATAGCAGACAAAGACTCATAAATGAAGAGAAGCACAGATCTGCTTAAACTTGCTCTGTATGGCACCCTGAGCAGAGAGTTCTCTTTGTTTACATATTGTTTAGCTAGGTCAAGTTTTTTTTAAATTTTTTTATTCCTGTATACTACTGTTTTTTGTTTTTTTGAAAAAAGAACTTTTAAAAGAACATGTATTTAGACTGAAAAGGTCACTAAGCATCACTACTGGAATGATGACTAATTCGTCATTGGAGCTTGACTTCCATTTTCCCTCGAGGTGAGGCATTTCATTTAAGGCAGGGTCCTGGAAGATTTTAATAACACTTTAAGTGAATTGGAATTCTCAAATGCCTTTTCTCCCATTTGGCCATTAAAAACTAAATCCCTTGGAAATGTACATTTAAACCATTTTATTGCCCAAAAAAATGTTAAAGGAAAGTCATTTAGTAAAGAAAGTGCTATAGTGTTCTTTTTATGAAGGCATAGCCAAAGACCACATGGAAGACCAAAGATTTGGCTACATGGAACATATTACCCTTTCCTACGTGAGGCAGTCAGCTGTTAATTTTTTTTTTTAGTGTAATTCAAAATTCTGACTTCTAGCCTCCATTAATGTACCTGGACCCACAAGCCTTTGCCTAAATCTGCATAGGCCTAACCTAGATGAAGAAATTGAGAGAGTTACTGTACCTGTGATTTCATTGGTATAAGACATTTGCTGTACCAATGCAGATTAGCATCTTTCCTGAAATCTATAATCTTAGAGTGTTGTCTAGAGCAAGGGTGTCAAACTAGTAGAAACAGATCTCTGCTGGTCAAATATTTGCTTGTAATGAACATTATGTTGTATTGTATCTGTATTTATTTTGTTCAACATTTCCCAATTACATTTTAATCTGGTTCAGGATCGGGAGTTTTTTCTAGCTGTACAAAGCATTCAGGGGAGTTTGACACCTTTGGTCTAGTCAAGAGATTTGCTCAGCATCACCAAGCCAGTATGTTTCAGAGTTGCAGTTAAGTGGTACCATAGTGCATAGAGGGCCAGGCCTGCAGTCAGGAAAGCTTAATCTCCAGAGTTCAAATCTGACCTCAAACTTTTACTAGCTCAGACCCCTGGACAAGTCACTGTGCTGAAGTCTGTATCAGAGTGGGAACTTGAACCCAGGTGCCCCTAACTTTGAGGCTGGCTCTCTCTATCCACTATACCATACTACCTCTGAGTGGAAAAATACAAGCTTAAAAATCTATTGTGCCAATACCATGTATATTCATTGATACATGTAATACATATAAATGTACATAAATCTCTCTATGTATGTATACCTGATACATTTCTTTCTTTTACCTCGAGGGGAGTTGTTAGCAGAAGCAGGCTACTACCTGCAAAGTGTTTTTAGTTGCTTGGAACAAGATACCATAGAAACAACAAGCTTGTTATTGTTTTTGATCAATGAGTCTAAATTCATTGTAAATCTAGAAACATCACAAAGGAATGGGGATGGGCAGATACTATACTTGAGCACCTCAGGCCTTTGTTCTCATGTTTTGGTTCAGCGATCATGCTATGTGTGGCTTTGCCAAACTCTCTGTTTCTCAACCTTTTCTGAAATAACAGATCTGAAATTTCCATCTAGGTCACAGCCCAGAGTCTAGCATTCTGTTATGGAGGATACACTTCCCAGGCTATTTAGGTTTTACATGATACCTTAATTCCCAGTAGTGTTCCTATGTATCACAAAAAATTCTTTTTCTTCTGTGGGACTGCATAGGTTACATTTTGTTTCTTCATTTCTCCCTTGAAGACCTTTACCCTACCATTTATTCTGTCATACTATCACACGAACGGTGTAAAATAAGTCTCATTTATTCCAAAACTCTTCTTCAAGGATGAATAATAATAGTTTGAGAAAATTATTTTCTTACTATATTAGTAACCAATTTTATATATGAGACCCAAAGATCTTTTTCTTTGACCTACTTCCCCTTATTCAAAACCTAGGCTATCAAGGACATTTCTGACCTTGCCCAAAGAATCCATTCCACCCAGACCATCTTATCTGGGTGTAACTCTTACCCCAACATTGTTCATTGTTCATTGAACTGGGTGTAGAATAGGCCCCTTTGTATAGATTGCCTGAGGTGGAAGAGAACTAGCTTGAGATGAATCTCTGTCTAAGAGGAAAGTCCCTCAGCCTCTCATTAGAATAAGTCCACCTTTCATTATAATATTCATTCTCTCATTAATTGTTAACCAATCAGAGTTTACCCTTTTCCAAAGGTATTTATCCATTTGACAAGTCTCCAAGGCTGGTCTTTGGTTAGGAGAGAATCCATTCACCTCAATATATTGATTTTTGCTAGCCATAATTAATCAATTAATTACCCAGAAACCCTGTTTCTTGGACTTTTCATTTATCTCAAGCTCAACTCACATTTATTTTAATTTATAATCTGTAAAATACTTTCCTCCTTACCAAAAATATCTTTTCTACCATAGCCCTATGAAGTATATAGTACAAATATTCAACCACTAGTATTTATCAAGAGCCTACTATTTAACTGTCCTTGCCTTTAAGAAGCATACAGTCTATTGGACCAATTTAACCTAGGATTGTGGGATAATAGATTTAGAGGTGGAGGGGACATTAGAAGTTGTCTAGAAAAGCAATACTCCTGTGCAGAGGGACTAGATTAAAATGTAATTGGGAAATATTTCACAAAAGAAATAAAAATTTAGCAAAACATTTTGTTGATGTTGTTCAATCATTTAGTTCTGTCTCATTCTTCATGACCCATGCTAGGCCCTTCTTATCATCTACTATCTCTCAAAGTCCGTTTAAATTTATATTCATTGTTTCCATGAAACTATCTATCCATCTCATCTTCTGCTATTTTTTCCTTTTCCTTTTGCCTTCAATCTTTCCCAACATCAAGATCTTTTCTAGACCAAACATTTAAGCTTTGGCTTTAGTATTTGGCCTTGCAGTGAATAGCCTAAATTAATTTCTTTAAATGTTGATTAATTTCATCTCCTTACTATCCAAGAGACTCTCAAAAAGTCTTCTTCATCACCACAGTTTGAAAGTGTTGATTCTGCTTTCCGGTTCTCATGGCTGTACATTGCTATTGGAAAAAAACCATAGCTTTGACTCTACAGATCTTTGTCCACAAGGTGATGTCTCTTTTTAGTATACTGTCCAGATTGGCCATAGCTTTTCTTCCAAGGAACAATTATTAAAAATCAGGAGTATAATATCATAACTCTTGTGTCAGGGTCTCTGACATGACCCAAAGCTCCATACCACTTTGGGGGCCTTTTCACTCCTTTGACTTATTTTCCCATCAGGAAAGTCTGTGAAGTAGGTCAATAAACATTTATTAAATGCCTTCTGTTTGCCAGGCCCTGTGCTAAGTGCTAGGAATACAAAAAAGAGGCAAAAGACAATCTATCCCCATGTGGAGCTCACAGAGACAATAAGCAAACAAATATGTACATACATAGGGATTAAATAAGATAGGGCAAGGCACTAGAATTAAGATTTACACTTCCCTACTCTTTTCCCTCTCATATGTCCTCTAACAGCAATTTCCCCAAGGGAAGATACCGCAATCAAGAGTTCATTGTTTGAAGCAGAGCAAAGAACAATTGAAGGAACAGAGGAAACATCCTCTAGACACAGATCTGATAACAACAACAACATTTATATAGCTCTTACCACCCACAGGCATAGAAGAAGAGACTTTAGCTGGAACTTAAAGGAAGCCAGGGAAGGCAGTGGGTGGAGATGAAGAGGGAGAGCATTCCAGGCACAAGGGACAGCCAGAGAAAATGCCTTGGGCTGAGAGATGGAGGGTCTTGTTGATGGGATAGCCAGAAGGTCAGTGTCATTGGATTGAAGAGTTTGTAGAAGGGAATAAGAAGAGTGGAAAGGTGGAGGGGGAGGCTTGTTTATCAATGGCTTTGATTGTTAAACAGGGAATTTTGTATTTGATCCTGGAGGCAATAGGAAGACCTGAGTTCAAATCCAGCCTCAGATACTTACTAAGTCACTTCACCTCTCTTTGTCTCAGTTTCCTCCTCTGTAAAATGGAGACAATAAATAATAATAAATAAATAATAGATAATAAGACCTATTGGCTAACGGATGTCCTGAGGATCAGCTGAGATAATTGTAAACCTGTTTAGCACAGCGCCTATACATCGTAAGAGCTATGTAAATGTTGTGGTAGTTAGTGCTATTATCATATCTGTGTCTAGAATATGTTGTCTCTTTTCCTTCAATTGTCCCTTGCACTGCTTCAAACCAATGAATGAACTCTTGATTGGGGCGTCTTCCCTTGGGCAAATTGCTGCCAGATGATGTGGTCAGTGAAAGGGGAAGGGGTCAGGATTCCCCTCATCCTCTTCCTCCTGAAGGAGTCTTTTCCACAGAGTTCTTGGAGTCACACAACTCCAACTCATCAGGGCTTAGCTCTTTAATGCCCTCAAGACCACAGCTACTTGGTTCAGCCAGTTGCAGTGTTCCTTTCTGACATCGCTGGAGGAAGTTGAAATTTGGCAATTTTTTTAACACCTTGTTATTATATTAAAACCTCAGCTACATGGTGCGGTGAATAGAGCACCAGTCCTGGAGTCAGGAAGACCTGAATTCAAATCCAGTCTCAGACACATACTAGCTGTGTGATCCTAAACTAGTCACTTAACCTCAATTGTCCCCCTCCAAAAAAGTCTTAAAAAGAAACCCAACCAGATCTCATTGTCTGTGACAATTCTGTGGCTACAGGAGTGGGAATCAATCCCTCCTTCCTACATAAAGGTATCTGAAAGCTCACATTTGAGAAAAGGATGGGTATATCAAAAGTCTACAAAATAATGTTATGAGCAGGAAATGAATGAAGAGCCTCCTGGATATGCAGTAGCCACAGAAAACAAAAGTGCTGAAGGAAAGTGCCAAAGCTGCTCAGTGATACTCTCATCACTGAGTTTTATTTACAGAACGTCTTCATTTCATGCTGAGTTGAAAAAAAAAATCCATACATTAAAAAATGTAAGTTCAGGCCAATGTTCCCTGTGGAGAAACAGGAAATCAGATATCAAATATATTTCTTGGCTGGATTTCAGATCCTTTTTTGTCTTGCCAGACTTATCTCATGTCACTCCTCTTTTGGTATTGGAGAGTAAAACTGAACTATTAAGTTATTCCTTAAACTCAGTATTTAACCTCCCATCTCCATGTCTTCACACAGGCTATTTATCCCTTGTGTAGAATATATTTGGTGCTTATGTTCACCTCTTAGAATCTTTACTTTCCTTCAAGGTTTAGCTCAGGGGTTACCTTCCACAGTAATGGTTTTCAATTTTTTAAAATTATATACTCCTACTGGTAAAAAAAAAAAAAAAAAAGAGGAGGGGGGCAGCTAGATGATACAGTGGATAGAGCACTGGATTTGGAATCAAGAAGACTCTTCAGACACTTAGTAGCTGTGTGACCCTGGGCAAGTCACTTAACCCTGTTTGTTTCAGTTTGCTCATCTGAAGAATGAAATGGCAAACCACTCCAGTATCTTTGCCAAGAAAACCTCAATAGGGTCACAAAGAGTCAAATACAACTGAAATGACTGGATAACAACAATACTGGTAAAAAGAATTTTTCAGCACATGTCCTAAGTGTATTTTATTTATAAATACATATTTATATTTATTTATTTATAAATTACATAAATGTTCCACTCTGCTAATATGTCATGTTCATCATAAAATATATACAAAGTAGAAATAAAAATGATATAAGCAATTTAAAAATACTTTAATTTCAAATTTTAAAATGTTTGTACTATTGTAAAATAGTTAAATAATTTATTTTAGTGAAAATGATGCAATTAAATATGCCTCATTATTTTTTAAAATCTTGGTGTAATACTTTGTGAGACAGCATTACATCACAATATACTGAAAGCAAAATCACAGATGAGGTAGCCACCCTCATAGGTGGCAGAACTCCTGTTCTCCCCTCATGATACCTCAGGTTCCTTACATGACATATGACCTTCTGATACATGAACAGAATGAAGGTGTCATTGTTACTCCACATATTACATATTAGCAAACCTTAATTTCTTCTGTAGTACCCCCTGGGGAATGTGTGATGAAGGGGGTGTCCTCCCTCTTTAGAATGGGCTCAGATAACCCTCAGATCACTTCCTCTTTGCTAAGAGGACACTTGCAATTGGCTGCTGAGCTAGAGCTTCATGGATTTGGTTAAGGTTATTTGTGAGTATGTATAGAGGGCCATCCTTATGATTCAGGTGTCTCTCCTGCCAGCCTTAAGGTATAAGTATAACTCTGAGCTCCAGAGGTTTGGTTGCCCCAACAAACTGCAAGTCATAACCTTGTGGCTTTCTAGTCAAGCCTGTGTCAGGGATGGGGCCATCTTCTGTTGGTGTCTTCTTTCCTTTGGTACAGGGCCTTGGGAGGTCTTGAAAGGCAGTTGACCTCTTCCACCTTATAGGCTACCTGAACAATGGAGCAGATGTAAGTGACCCAGAAGACAGGCCAAGAGGGAAAGAGTCATCCAGGAAAAGAGAAACTACAAGAAAAGAAAGAATTATGTATTTAGTGAAGGTGAAATGTAAAATAACTAATAATAGCCCTATTATGAATGACTCAGCAAGGTCTGAATATTAGGTTGTCATCTGATTTTAATCACTTTATGATTCCTTATTGCTTAGTATTCCACTTTCTGTGTGGGAATAAAACCACCTGTTTCATATCTGACTTATGTTTGTACTATGGGTGTTGTTTTTTTTTCTTTTAAATTACATTTATTTATTTATTTTTAGTTTTCAACATTCACTTCCATGAGATTTTGAGTTCCAGATTTTCTCCCCATCTCTCCCTTCTGCCTACCCCCAAACAGCATACATTCTGATTACCACTTCCCTCAATCTGCCCTCCTTTCTATCACCCTCTTCCCTTCTCTTATCCCCATCCCCTCTATTTTCTCATAGGGCAAGATAGATTTCTATAATGGGTGTTATTTTTTCTCTACTCCCTTCTTCCACACTCCCCAACCAGGGATGACCCCTTCTACTAGAGCTAAAAATAGAATTGTCTCTCAGGAAGGACATAGAATTGAAGCGCTAGCAGTCTAGTTATCCTATTGAGATGTGCAACCCCAGAGCCATGAATTCCAGGCAAACACTGAGAGCAGATAAAAGATGAACTGGAGAAGATCACCCCAGGACCTCCTTATGGTCTCAGTCTAGTGGTTGGCCTAATTTATTGATTTATTCAGTTAATTTTTATACTTTTATAATATATCAACTGATATATAGATATAGATATATACATCATTATAAAATTAAGGTCAACCCTTATTGACCTTTAGCAATAAATAGATATGAATCTTAATGAGATCTTTCCAAAAATGCTTTGAACTATCTACCATATTGCTTATACAGTATCTCAAAGAGTTTGAGTCATTTGTATAATACTTCAATAATATTGTTTCTATGGATCATGAATTCTAAGTATGAGTTCAATTTTAGCTTTGTAGTTTTTTAACTTGATTAGTTTTTCTAGTTGAATATGCTCTATGATTCATGGTAAATCTGTATTTTTTCATGCAAGTCTGCTATTTCATATATAGATACTGCACATTTCACTTATGTTAAATATTTTGATCAGTTACAAGCTTCCTAAAAACTCCTTCTGTTATAGGTGAAAGACAGACACACAAAGAGCATAGACTTAGTTCCTTCTGCTTCCATTATGCATATCCAGTGCAGGATATGTGTGTTCAGTCTAAAAGATTAAAAAAATATTTGTTTAATCAGAATTTAGAACTTATTTTTCTTAAATACATTCAGGCACAAGTCATACCTTCTTTTTATCATATTCTATTCATCAGTTATACTCAATTTGCTGTAAACAAATCCTGTAGGGCCTGAGTAGACCTTAGATCTTACCCTTGGCAGATAAGGAGCACAGAGTGTGTGGTATAATATTACATTTACTTAAGGTAGTCAGGTTATTAGAATTCTAGGCAAGAAAAATGGCTGATTGAATTGAGACTAAGTTATAAGAAATAACTCTGTCAGGAATACAGAGGTAGGCTGACTAGGTTGGAAGACTGATTTGAAGAATGCTTAAAAATAGCTTTTTCTAGAATATTGCCTTATGTTGTACCTCTCCTTTTAACATACCCTTAAGTAACAGGGCAACCCTAATTCTTCAGGCACTTTATTCATTTTTTTTTTCAGGAAATCATGCTATTTTGTCGGTTTTTAAACTCTTCTTTTGAAACAGTTTTGTGTTTACTTGGAGATTAATTATATTCCAAACTTTTCTTCAGGAATAGAAATATTATATGAACATTTTCTCCTTAGGCCTCCTTCCTTCCTTCCTTTCCTCCTTCCTTCCCTCTTTCCTTCCTTCTTTCCTTTCTTGCTTTCTTTGTCTCTGCCTTTCTTTCTTTCTCTTTCTTTCTTTCAGTTAGGATCCTGAGATGTCTGAGCTGTTAGAGTGTTATATTCTTTTATAGGAGTATCTAAATTTAGAAGCTTATCTAATTCTTCATCCAAATGATTCCCAGCTGATTGCAATTGGGTAGTAATTTTCTAACTGGTCCCAAAGATCATGGCCGAAGTCTATCTTTACTTACGCTGGGTAGCTAACAGCATCAGATATTTGGCATAGGACCCTTTCTGCTAAGTGCATTCCTTCCTCCTTCTTTCCAGAGCCAACTCACATTAATGGCAGAACTACCTAAACCCAGAAGACTCTTTCTACCAATACTCCAGTTTGATTTCTGCCTCTCCTACCAAAGAATAGTGGAAGATGGAGCTGACCAGGCCATTACAGGAGCCTCTCCCTAATTCCCTAACCTATTTTCTATTTATATCTGATGAAGATCTCTGTTCCCAAAAGTCATAGGCACAGGTCTATCCAGATCCCTGACCACAGGGTGAACATCATCCTTCCTCCTTCCTCAAAGAGTAGGGAGTCAGCAACCACAATCCTTCCGGTAAGATGGAAGACTACTAGGCTTTATTAACTACCATCCCATGGTATTCTACAGATTAATGAGCACTGCCATCTGTATTGCCACAGCAACCTAAGGACCCTGGCAACTTTCCAACCAATCCACAGCTGACTTCTCCTATAGTATATGTACTGTCTCCCTCAATTAGAATAAGCATTCTTTGAAAGGAGAGGTTCACGTCTCTATTCAATTTCTCAAAATTTAGTACAGTGCTTGGCACATAGTTAGTGCTCAATAAATGCTTTTCCATTCCATCCATTCCATTCTCATATGAGAGACTGAATCCAAGGACTGTCTCATCTGTAAACTTAGACAGTAACCATCTTTTTTTTTTTAAAATTAACTTTTGGAGTTCTAGAGGGACTATAGCCTGGATTAATTTATTTAATCAGTCTTAAAGGATTTCATTTGATGAGTCACAGTTCACATAGAGAGCTGAAATCTATTGAAGATATGAAGCTTCAGTATCCTATTCTCCTTCCCCTGAAAAAGAAAATAGGGAGGAGATGCCTACAGAAAAAAGTAGGAAATTGGAATCAGACTCTATGATTTTTACCTTTATTTTCTCTCTCAATATATTAATATGTATATCAGTTAAATACAATCTTTATTTTGAAGTAGTTTCCCCATTCATTGCTTTCTTATTCATAGCTTCCATTAATCAGCTAATTCTCCTCTTGGTCACTTGCAGGATTTGTTGTTTGTCATTGAAATTATTAAATTAGCAACCATGGGCATTTGCAACTTAAAATTGTTAGCTTTTTTTTTTTATACAAGCAATCAGTGAATTCTTTTGATGGGAACTTTTTTCCTGTGTTCAGAAATTCTGTGCAATTTTCTTATATTTTTTTCATGATATGTTCAGGATTTGGGGGATGTCATATTTTTCTGGGAGACTTATAATTTTTAAGTTGTCTCTACGTATCTTGTCTTAGTTCTTCCTGATTGCCCTTCTGTGTATTTGCTTTCTTAATTCATTTTTCTCTTATTTGTTTCTTTGGCAAGGTTTGCTATTATGAATTCAAGTTTTTCTATTCTGTTGATTATTTACACTTTTTAGGCCAGAAATCATGCTTTCACAGTACCTAGTTTTCTCTTAAACCATTTGGAAATATCTTGGTATGCTTCTAGGCTGTGTTGGAAATCCACAAGGTCTTCTATCTCACGAGGTGTTGATTCATTTTCTTTTGTTATGCCATATTTATTCATAGATGTCTGGTCTTCTTCAGATAATTTAGAGACCATCTTCCCTTCTGTTAATAATATCTTCTCTATTGGTTTATCTGCTTGTGCTCAAGGTGTTTGAGTTTTCTTACTCTTGCTATCTTTGGTAATTTTGGTCTTTTTAAAATCCTCTGTCACTCACTTTGAGATTATTTCTCCTTTGATAGCAGTTTCCCCAGCAGCTGGGCCTCAGAACTCTCAAAATAAGCAATTCACAATTCACTGACCTTGGTATCTGTCCCAAGTGACTTCTGGGGGTGACAGAACTAGCCCCAGCTGGATGCAAGTTCCTTTTACTTCAGGCTTGGTGGGTCTACATCCTACGCATTTCCCTCTGCTCCTCAGTTCTGTGTCAGAGTACTATTACGAGATGAATCCTTCCACAATTCAGTCACAGGCAGAACAGGGCTCTGCCTTTGATTTTGGGTAGTCCAGGGAAGAAGGAGGTTGCTGCTATTCATCCTTCATTCTCACAGAGGACCAGTGGTATCACAAGAGGGTAGGGTAGAGGTGAATCCTGATGTAAGCCCATGATGGCTGGGGGGAGGGTGCTGAGTAGCCACCTTAAGGATTTTTTTCTTCATTTAGTTCATTGGTTGTTACCTCATTAAAATTCTTGTTGTTTTAGATTGTGAGCTTACTGAATTTGTTTTATGTCTTGCTTTATCTATAATTTCTATTTTGGAGAGGTTTGAGATGGCACAGGATTGGAGAGTGTTTAATCCTCTGTCTTGTCTGCTATGTGACCTCTATCTACTTCCAGTCAGTAAATTTGTCTACAAGCTTTTAACACTTAGTATGCCACAGACCTGGGAGATACAAAGAAAGGTAAAAACAGCTGCTCTCAAGGAGCTCACAGTCTAATGAGGAGGATAACTGCAAACAACTACATACATACAAAATATATAGAATGTAAATGGAAAGAAGTCAGAGAGAAAGAGGAGGGTGGTGAAGGGAGGAAATAGAAAAGGCCTCTTGCAGAAGGTGGGGTTTGAGTTGAATCTTGAAGGAAGGTAGGGAGGCCAAGGAGTGTGGTTAGGTAGAAGAGTGTTCCAGGAATGTGTATCAGCAAGGATGCTGACATACACAGGAAGAACTTAGATCTATTTTTCTAAAAGAAAAGCAACTTTTGAGGGTTCAAGAATCACTTTAATCAAGCACATATATCATTCACTTAGTTCAGGGGAAAAAGTCAGCACCCTGAACTTCAGAGAAAATACAAACAGAGAAATAAAGATTAACAGACAGGGCTTCCAACTGTCTGATCCTTAGCAACACACAACATAGATTAATAGACAGATTCAACTGTCTGACCATACATACATGGTGACCAGAGAGAGAAGCACCAACATCTGGGTTTTCAAAGTCAGGGGGCTCCTTAGCAGCTGCCCAGAGTCTCATCTGGCCAAACAAATACTTCCAATGAGTAAGTCCCAAAGTAAAACCTCACCTCAGAAAATGGAAACACTTTTCAGAGCCAGAGGTCATCACAACCCTTGAGAACCAGTGCCTCATTAAAAATTAACAAAAGGTGTGGGCCTTCCTACAAAACAAATCTGCCCTTATTGAACTTCCCTAAATGGGCAGGCCCATTAATGGGTATGGAAGATCATTAATTCTCATAATTACCATTACAGCATGGGGAACTACCAATGTTGAGAGATGGAGTATTTTATTTGAGATAACAACAAGTAGGCCCATGTAGCTGGATCATAGACTACATGGAGAGAAGTAAAGTGTAAGAAGATTGGAAAAGTAGCAAGGGGACAGGATTTTAAATGCCAAGCTGAGAAATTTACATTTGAACCTGAAGGTGATAGAGAGCTATTGAAGTTTACGTAATAGAGGGTGACATGGTCAAAGCCAGGGTTTTAAGAAAATCATGTTGGCAGATGAGTGGAGGATGGTTTGGAGTGGGAGGAGACCTGAGGCAAGGAGACCAGATAGAAGGCTACTGCAATAGTCTACTCAAGAGGTGATAAGGATATATACCAATAATAAATAATAATAAACAAGTATTTATTAAGCACCTACTATGTGCTAGACACATTTTCATTTGATCTCCACAATAACCCTGGGAAGTTATAACTATTATTTTCCCCATTTTACAGCTGAAGAAAGTGAGGCAAACAGAGATTAAGTGACTTATCCAGGGTCACATAGCTAGTAAGTGTCTGAGTATAAATTTGAACTCAAGTCTTCCTGACTCCAGGTCCATAATGCTATTCACTGAACCATTTAGCTGCCGTTGACAGAAAGAGAGAGTGTACCCGCCCCCCCTTAAACATTCTTTAGTTCAGTAAAAGTGTCCTTCTTATACGTTATTTCACTTCCCCTTTTGTGTTTTTGCTCTGGCTGTTGCCTATACCTGGGGTGTACATCCTCCTTACCTCCACCTCTTAGAATCCCTTCTTTCCTTAGAGGTTCAGCTGAAGCCCAACCTTTCCCATGAAACCTTTCATGATCCCCCAGCTGCTAGTATCTTTCCAACAAAATTATCTTATATCTAATTTACATGTACCCATATACGTGTAAACAAAGAAAATAGAGTCGTAAATTAACTTTTAAAGCATAGAGAAAACACAAATCAGAATTGGACTCCTAGTAGTTCCCAGTTATGGAGAGGGAGCAGGGAGTTGGAGAGGGAAAAACTTTCACAAGTTTTCCACATTTTTTAGAAGGTCCATCACTCTCCAAACTTAGTCTGAGTTTTTTGATCCATAAAGTCAAGGTTGCCATGTTCAGTCTCCATGTTATGGGGCTGGAGGGCTCTTATAATGTTAAAATTAAAGTATAATATTTCTTCCCTGGATCGGAAAGAACCTTGTCATGGGACATAAGGGGAGGAAGAAGTGATGCTGCTCGTTATACAGAGGTGTGCTACATATTGTATCTCTTACACACACACACACACACACACACACACACACACACACACACACTCCTACTTCTGCTATGTGGGAGGGGGTGAGGGGACACTCGAAGAATAAAAATGCAGAGACAAGTATGATGAAACCTATGAAGAATGACTTTAGCGAGCAGCCAGGGAAGAAGAGAAGCATGTTGCTTGGGCGTGTCTGACTCTTTGTGCCCCCTTTGGGGATTTTCTTGAGAAAGATATTGGAGTGATTTGCCATTTCCTTCTCCAGCTCATTTTGTCCAGATGAGGAAACTGAGGCAAACAGGGTTAAGTGACTTGCCCAGGGTCACACAGCTAAGAAATATCTGAGGCAGAATTTGAATTCAGGTTTTCCACATTTCCACACTTCCAGGACCTGCACTGTATCCACTGTGTCACCTAGCTGCTCCTCAAAAGGCATAAGGAATGATTAGCTACATTTAAATATATATAGGCAACAGCAGAGAGAAGACTTCTTCAGCTTTTTCTTTGTTTTCTTTTAAATTTTTAAAAATTAATTCATTTATTTTTAGTTTTAAACATTCATTTACACAAGATTTTGAGTTCCAGATTTTCTCCTCATCTCTCCCCTCCCCTTCACTGTGATATGGCATGAATTCTGATTACCCTTTCCCCCAATCTGTCCACCCTTTTATCTCCCTCTTATATCCTTCCCTCTCACTTTCTTATAGGGCAAGATAGATTTTCATACTCCATTGCCTATATATCTTATTTCCCAGTTGCATGCAAAAACAATTTTTAACACTGGTTTTTAAAACTTTGACTTCCAAATTCTCTTCCTTCTTCCCTCCCCACCCACCCCCATTGAGAAGGCAGACAATTCAATATAGGTTACACACATGTAGTTATGCAAAACATTTCTATAGTAGTTATGTTGTGAAAGACTAACTATATCTCCCTCCATCCTATCCTGTCCCCCCACTAATTCTATTTTCAACTTTGACCCTGTCCCTTTTTAAAAATGTTTGCTTCCCCTTCCCCAATCTGCTCTCCCTTCTATCATTCCCCCCCCCTTTTATCTCCTTTCTCCTTATTTTCCTGTAGGGTAAGATATCCAGTTGAGTGTGTATGTTATTCCCTCAAGTCAAATCCAATAAAAGTAAGGTTCATTCATTTCCTCTTATCTCCCACCTCTTCCCCTCCATTGTGAAACCTTTTTCTTGCCTTTTTTATGTGAGATAATTTACCCCATTTTATTTCTCCCTTTCTCCTCCCAATATATTCTTCTCTCACCCCTTAATTTTATTTTTTAGATATCATTCCTTCATATTCAACTTACCCTGTGCCATCTATCTATCTATCTATCTATCTATCATCTATCTATTATCTATCTATAGTTCCTCCAATTACCCTAATACTAAGCAAAGTCTCATGAGTTATAAATATCATCTTTCCATACAGGAATGTAAACTGTTCAACTTTAATAAGTCCCTTATGATTTCTCTTTCCTGTTTACCTTTTCATGCTTCTTTTGATTCTTGTAGCTGAAAGTCAAATTTCCTATTTGGCTCAAGAATGCTTGAAAGTTCTCTATTTCATTGAAATTCCATTTCACTCCTAAAGGATGATACTCAGTTTTGCTGGGTAGGTGATTGATTCTTGGTTTTAATCCTAGTTCCTCTGACCTCTAGAATATCATATTCCAAGCTCTTCATTCCCTTAATGTACAAGCTGCTAGATCATGTGTTGTCCTGATTATATTTTCACAATACTTGAATTGTTTCTTTCTGGCTGCTTGCAATATTTTCTTCTTGACTTGGGAACTCTGGAATTTGGCTACAATATTCCTACGAGTTTTTCTTTTTGGATCTCTTTCAGGATGTGATTGGTGGATTCTTTCAATTTCCAGTTTATCCTCTGGTTCTAGAATGTCAGGGAAGTTTTCCTTGATAACTTTTTGAAAGATGATATCTAGAGTCTTTTTTTGATCATGGCTTTCAGGTAGTCCAATAATTTTTAAATGATCTCTCCTGGATCTATTTTCCAGGTCAGTGTTTTTTTCCAGTGAGATACTTCACATTGTCTTCTATTTTTTCATTCTTTTGGTTTTGTTTTATAATTTCTTGATTTCTCATAAAGTCATTAGCTTCCATTTGCTCCATTCTAATTTTTTAGGAATTATTTTCTTCAGTGAGCTTTTGGACCTCCTTTTCCATTTGACCAATACTGCTTTGTAAGACATTCTTCTCTTCATTGGCTTTTTGGACCTCTTTTGCCATTTATGTTAGTCAATTTTTAAAGTGTTACTTTCTTCAGCATTTTTTGGGTCTCCTTTAGCAAGCTGTTGACTCATTTTTCATGATTGTCTTGCATCACTGTCATTTATCTTTCCAATTTTTCCTCTATTTCTCTTACATGATTTTCAAAATCCTTTTTGAGTACTTCCATGGCCTGAGACCAACTCATATTTTTCTTGGAGGCTTTGGATGCAGGAGCTTTGACTTTCTTATCTTCTGGTTGTGTGTTTTGATCTTCTTTGTCACCAAAGTAAGATATTGTAGTCTTGACTTTTTTCCCTCTGTTTGCTCATCTTTCCAGCCTAATACTTGACCTTCTAACCCTTTGTCAAGGTAGGACTCTGCTCCTGGAGGTGTGGGTGTGGATGTACTGTTCCAGGCCTCTGGGATTGTGTATCAGTTGCTTGATCCTCCACCTTCTGTGGGCTCAAAGCTCAGGAAGCTGTTGCTGCTGCTGCTGTTGCTGATGGCACATCCTCCTTCTCCATCCTGGGGCGAGGGCTGAATCCCAGCAGGACCATACCCCTCCCCTACTCATGTCCTCATGTTGGACAGTTTTCCCACTGACCTTCTATGCTGTCTTTGGTATTTGTGTATTGAAAGGTCTACAAACTGCCACAGCTGCCAGCAATTAAGTCCCTGAGGCCTTCTATGGCCTTGTCTGACCTTGCACAGTCCATGCCAGACTGCACTCTGCTCAGCTCCCAGCCCAAAGTGACAGGTGTATCCTGTCCACCTTCCAGGCTGTCCTGGCCTGGAGATTTTCCTCACTCCATCACTTTGTGAGTTCTGTGCTCTAGAATTTTAGAATCATATTTTACAGGCATTTGCAGGGGTTTAGGGGAAGAGCTCAAGCAGGTCCCTGCTTTTAGTTCTCAATCTTGCCTCCACCCTCTCTTTAATTTTAAATTTTGTTGTAGCCTAAAGGGAATCTTGCACCAGTGTGGCCTTTGCTAGGTCAGGCCCAGTGAAATTTCAAGTTCAGTCCTCACCTTTTTCCTATTTGAAAACATGATTTTTATAAATTATATCACATCCATGTTCTGTTAATACTAATGACACACATTTATATAGCAATTTAAAGCTGAGAAAGTCCTTTAGCAGGATGCTTCTTGCCATCCTGCCCAAAACAGCCCCCTCTATAGCAAAAGTTTACTGATGCCTTTTGGTTTTTACAACACAATTATCGCTGATAAACACTGCCACTCATCGAGTTATCTCTTAAAATAAAGAAAACTTGTTAAGGAAAGCCAGGTAAAAAAATAAATGGCTGTGGGGGACATCATATACAACATTCTGCTCCCACAGTCCCGTTTCTCCATGAGGAAGAGTATGTTTCATCATCTGTTCTCCAGGGGGGATTGATTTTCTATAAAAGCTTACTTCATTAAAAAAAAAATCTACTTTCCTAAATAATATTGTTTAAAGTCAAAAATTTTAATAAATATTTACATACACATATATTCTGTCTGTCTATCTGTCAATCTATATATTCATTTGGACATATAATTTTATTGGTAAAGAGAAATCCTAGTGAGGAAATTCCTTCCCTCAATCTAGATCCTCTGCAACTTAATGTTTTAGAGAGTTGATTGGGACACTGAGAATTTAACTGTCCAGAGTCATAGATTCAGCATGTGTCAAAGGCAGGATTTGAATTTAGGTCTTCCTTACTTGAAGGAAAGCTCTCTAGCTTTAGAGTCATAGAGTGCATAAAATACTGGTCTTGGAGTTCAAATTCTGCCTCAGACACTGGCTGTGTGATCCTGAGCAAATTGTTTAGTCACTCTCAGCCTCAATTTCCTCATCTGTAAAAAGGAAATGATGATGATGATGATGATGATAGTAGCTGCCTCCCAGGGTTACTGCTGAGCAATAGGAAAAGGAGGAAATACATGTAAAGCTTAGCAAACCTTAAAGTCTTTACAAATGCTAGCTATTATTATTCACTGCCTTTCATGTTTCATAAGGGAGTAAATAATGAATAGAAAATCATTGTCTATAATTTGAATCTTAAACAAAGTAGGTGCTTTTTCCTTGGGACCATATGGAGGAAGCTTCACTGATAAGTGTAGAACCTATTTTCCTCTAATCTTTTCCTCAAGCAGGGCTTCTTAACCTATCCTGTGTCATGGACCCTTTGACAGTCCTGTGAATCTATAGATAACATGTTTCACAGTCATATTTTAAATGTATAAAAATAAAATGCATGGGACTACAAAGGAAGCCAATTACATTGAAATAATGATGTAATTTCCCCCTCATCCAAGCCCTTTGTAATCTAATTGTGAACTCTAGAGTAAGAACCTTTGCTAAACAGAAAAAGGCAAGTTACCTAAGGTAGAGAGAAAAGGAAAAGAAAAAGGATGAGAGGCTGTTAAAATATTGATGGCATTGTGTGCTGCTTTATAATGAGACTGAAAATGAAAATGTGGGTAGAAAGGTTAATAAAATGCAGAGAGCCGTGAAAAATTGCCTAGGGGGTGGGAACCTCTTTATAATTGCAATGCCTTTAGGGCTTTGTTAAAAATGAGTCAGGTATACTTTTTCTTGGTGCCAAGGTAGGACTAAAATCACTACCATCTACTTTTATTTACATTTCAAAGAAATCTGTGTTAACCCTTCTTTTAGGTAATGCTTAAAAAAAAAAAAGAAAGAAAATGACAAATCTTGGACCCTTGCTGGGGGAGTTCTTATTCCTTACACCTGCCTAAAAACAGGTACCAAGCCTAAGGTCTTGGGAGATCCTACTGCCTCAATAAAAGGCCAAAAATAGCTTCACAGTCCGCAAGGAGTCTACAGGTTTTTCACTTCTCAGTAAGTTAAAAGTCACAGGGATAGTAAAAGCTTGGGAGTTCGATTAATTCACGGCTGATAAAAGTTAATTGCTAGAGATACTCTCATCTTCCTCCTTCTTTGACGTCACAATTATATTTATTATGTTTTAGATCTTAAGATGAGGATTCCTATTCCTGGAAGACTTGAATATTAAAATACTGACTTGGTTACCATGGCTCAAAGCTGACCCAACTAAAACTTCAACTAAAAACACTGAAAGTCATGTATTTATGCAATCTCTAGTTCCAAATCTTCCATGAGTAATGGCATGTATACTATTACACCCATCTTTTGTTCTTCATGTGGAAATTGAGGTTCTGTAGTATGAAAACTGTAGTGGGAAATCTGACCACTCATGGGCAAATATTGAATTGGAAATTCCAGTTTATAAATTTTGAGGTTGTTGCATGATCCCAAGGTGCTTGCTGTTATAAATTCCATCTTTAAACACCAATATCTTAGGGTTGTTCTATTTTGACAAGTCATGAAATGCCATGTTCCCAGAGGAATCAAACTTGCATGTGACCCAAAAAGGTCATGGAATGATGCTTTGTGGGAATAAGAAGACTGTGGCATATTAACAAAGATGGAAAAAATAACTATTAAGAACAAGTACAACTGGACAAGGAAGTGGGCCAATTATATAGGTTGAGTGAGAATGACATCTAACTGGGTCTTCGTTAGTACGAATAGTGAAGAAGTCAATTGTATTCAAATTTATACCTTTCAAAATTATAATTATGTAAAATATGAGTCATTGGTTCCAACCTGATGGAAATATCCAATGCAAATTTGAATAATTTGACTACTTCACTGGATTCATCTTTCCCAATAATGAGCACCTGACTGTATTAAAAGACCCAGAAAAAAGTCTCTGGGAAATTGGGTTAGTCCCTTTATGGAAAATTTATAGAAAGACATGGATAAGAATCACCCTGGTTGAGAAGATGGAGAGGGTTGGTAATTTGTACCATGGAAGAAATATCCACACTGGGAAGATTCAAAGAACCATTTATGGCATCTTGTAGTCACTGACTCACTGTTTCCTTTTGTAGAATTCCTGTCATACTTCATCCTTCTTCCCCCACCCACAAACATTTTTGCCCACCATAGCAAACTTTTACTATTCTTCCCAAGAGGATCTACTTCCTGTGGGAAAGATCTACTTGGGTAACATCTTATGCAAATTTTTGTAAATGCAGAGATAGGTTTGTGGATACATATTTCCTTTTCGGGTTATTTTTCATTTTGAGTACATTGATATGAATAGAGGTTCAAAACTGACATATAAATTTACTGGTACAACGTGCTGTCTCTGAGATTTCAGCCATGAATGAAAATTTGATTAATTAAGTCTTTATTATGTGCCAGTTACCAGGCTAAATTCTGGGCATAAAAATAACAAAATAAGATAGTTACTGCCCTCAAGTAGCTAATTAATGAGGTAGAGGGAATTACACATAATGGTGACAAGGAAAGGCAGTGGCTTTGACCTAATTGACATTTCTTTTCCAGAAACTGTTGGAGTATTGGTTTGATTATTGAGGCCTAGACAAGAGGTGGAAAGTGAGGAGGGCAGCAGATGGCACTAGATAGCAAGATGGCCAGGGCTGACTGATGAATAAGATGTAAAACAAGGTTTAGAATGTTGATCTGGGGCCATATAGATGTTGTAACTAGTTGAGTTTGCATGAACTCATTCACCTATCAAGACATGGCCCATGTTCAGAGTTCTGTGTGGATTAATTCTTCTAGGTGCTGGTGAGATTTTTCTGGTTGTTATATACATACACACACACACACACACACACACACACACACACACATATTTAGGCCAAATATATTCAGCCTTGAAGGTATAGTAAGTCACACCTTCTAAGCCTATTTTTTTGTTTTGCTAAGCTAATCTTTTTTACTTTTGTTTCCTGTCCCACTAGGTGACAACTTTTTCCAGGAAAGTTCACTTATTTATCTAAAAAAAGGGAAATGGGAATTCTAAATTCCTAATCCTAATTCTTATTCCAGTGTACCCTTTGTCAGTCTGAGAAAATCAGCTAATTTCCATGTTTCCATTTTACTAAGTCCACAGTTGGGTTATTAGTAGTGTATTCATCATAAGGAAGGAAAGGTTCCAATCAAAAACTGTTTATTAAGTGCCTTACTGCCAGAAAAGCAAATTCTGTCCCTGCCATACCCTCCACACCTGCTAAAAAACCCCCAACAATCTGCAAATAACTACTGTAAATACAAAAAAGCTAAAGTACACAGAATAAATTGGAGATAATCAATAGAGGTAAGGCACTAGCATGAAGGGTAATTAACAAATATGGAAGGTATGATAAAAGCATACCTGGGACTTGAAGAGAAACTAGGGAGATGAAGAGTGCGAAAATTCCAGGCATAGGGTCAATGAAAACTCCTAGAATCAGGAGTTGGAGTATCTTTTTCAAAGGAAAACACTTGAAGGGAGTCAGTATCACAGGATAGCAGAGTATGTGAGGAGTAAGGTATCAGAAGTTTGGAAAGGTGGAAAGGGGTCAATTTATGAAGAACTTTAAAAGTCAAACAGGATTTTCTATTTCATCATGGAGCTAATAAGGACCCCATGAAGTTTATTGAGTAATGGGAGTGACATGGTCAGACCCACACTTTAGGAAGATCAATATGACAGCTGAGTGGAAGAGGGAGTGAGGAAAGTCGTGAGCCAGGAAAACCAACCAGAAGGCAATTGCAACAGTCTAGGGGTGAGGTGATGGTGGAGCCTTGTATGAGGTTGGTGGAAGTGTCACAGGAGAGAAGAGTTGTATAAGAGAGATGTTGTGAAGTTAGAATCAATAGGACTTGGCAACTGATTGACTATCGGTGGGGGGTGTAATGAGAGTGAGGACTCAAGGATGACAGCTAAGTCACAAGCCTAGGGAATGATGGTACCTTTGATAATAGAAAAGTTAAGAAGAGGGAAGAGCTTTGGGGGAAAAAAAGTAACATGTTTGGGTTTTGGAGTTGTTGAGTTTGTGATTTCTATGGGACATTTAATGTGAGATGTCCAGTATATAAATGGAGATGCCAGAGTGGAGGTCAGCAAAGAAGTCAGGGCTGGATAAATAGATCTGAGAAACATTAGCATATAGAGAGGATAACTGAATCCATGGGAGCTAATGATATCGAACAAAATATTATATAAGAAGAGGACCCATAGTTAGTAGGTGGGACCTGAATGTAGATAGAGCAAAAGAGACTTGAGAAGGAAGAGAACCAGATGAAAGTAATGCCACTAGACACTAAGTTAGATCTTCTCTAGAGAGAAGGAAGAATTAAAGAAAGAAAGGTAATCGGCAGTGTCAGAAGTTGCAAGGAGAGCAAGAAGGAAGAGGACTGAAAAAAGGCCATGAGCTCTGGTGATTAAGAGATTTTGGAGACATCAGTTCATTGGAATGATGAGGTTGGAAGATATACTAAAGTTAAGATGAGAGTAAAAGGAAAAGGATGGATGTGAGGGCATCTAAAACCTTCTCAGGGAGTTTAGTGACTAAGGGAAATATGGAATAATTAATTGCTGATGAGGACAAGAAGATCAAGTTAGGGTTGTTTTTATTTTTTTGAGGATGGGGTGTGCTTGTAGGCAGTAAGAGGAGTGGGGAGTAAGGTAGAAAAGTGGGGAATAAGGCAGCCAGTAGAAAAAGAGAATTTGAATATGTGAGAGAATAAGGATGATAGAGAGGGCAAACTGCTGGAGATGAAGCAATGGAATGGGATTGATGGGGTTGAGACTGTGGGAACTTCCTTGAGCTCCCCTGGAATCTCCTTACTTAAACTAACTTTTCATACTCAAATTGAGCTCTCCCTGTGTCCCCTCACAGAATGTGGCCTTTCATACTCAAATCTGTGACCATTGTTGGTTATCTCTTGATTGCCCTACCTGCTTCCCACCTAGGCACCCCCTTGTCTGATGTTTGTTGATTACCTCCAGTTGTTTCCAACTTTTGATCTGCCTTGAAGGCCCTTCCTGAACTTCTTACCCCATCACTCTAGACTACCAGACCACCCCCAACCCCCATCCCTCCTATACTCTTTTCTGTATTTAAGTCCCACCTTGCCTCCATGAAGGCGCTCAGATTCAATCCAGCTCAGACTCTGTCTAGCTGGGAGTCTATCTGGCCCGTTTGTGAATGCAAGAGTTACAAATGCTTAGGCTCCTTAAGAGGCAACCCAGTTAGGGGAATCCTTAATAGACTTTGTTTTCTTTGACTTTAAGAAGTCTTGAGTCGAATTCATTCGAGCACGACCCGGACTGTCCATATTTGAGGTTCTGATCACCCATCATCAGGATCACTTGTTATATGTTGAGAGGTTTGCCTTGGCACAGCATAGAGGAGGACCACCTCATTCTCTGAGATGGGGAGAAGGAGATAATAACTATACATGTATATATATATGTATATATGTATGTATTGGTGATACTGTTAAATCTGGGTGCATACTACAGGTGAGAGCAATTTATATACGATTTTTAGGCATACTTCTGTAACTTTGGCCAAGGCAGGGGTGGAGAACCTGTGACATCTAGGCTACATGTAGCCTTCTAAGTCCTTGGGTGCAGCCTTTTGACTAAGTCCAATTTTTACAGAACAAATCTTTTTATTAAGGGGATTTGTTCTGTGAAGTTTGGATTCAATCAAAGGGCCGCACTTGAGGACCTATAGGGCTATATGTGGCCTCGAGTCTGCAGGTTCCCCACCGCTGGCCAAAAGTCTCTTAACTCCTTGACTCACGCTGACTGGACTTGATTTTGGGGACTACTTCAAAGTGTAAGAGGAAGGGGTTGATGAAGGATTATCCTGATGGTACATCCCCCTGTCATATATCTATGAACCTATATTTAAAAAGTGGAAAAGCACAGAGAGGTATTTTAATTTCAATTTTTTAAAAAAAATTATATTTTATTTTTCCCAATTACATGTAAAAATAATTTTTAACATTTGTTTTTTTTTTTAACTTTCAAATTCCAAATTCTCTGTCTCCCTCCCTTCCTCCCTCCTTGAAAAAACATGCAATTTGATATAGGTCATACATGTACAATCATGCAAAATATATTTCCATATCTAATTTCAAATTTTAAAAATTCGCACTTTAGATCATAAGATCTTATGATCAAAAATCAAGATCTGGAAGAGACTACAGGGGCCATCTAGTCCAATCTCCTAATCCTTTCTTTAGACCCTTTCCTGTTAAAATAGGCCTTTCTTATCTTTATAGGATTGAAGGGAAATTCTGAAGTCACTTAGCCTAACTTTTTGTCTCTAGATGATAATACTTTACTGATACTGCTGGAAACAGATGAATACCTATGCTAAACTCTTCTTGGGCAAGTAGTCCCTATAATAGAGCACAGAAGAAGAAAAATGCATGAATTATGTCAGCAGAGATAAGAATATTCCTTTTAATTAGGAAGACTCCAGTACATCTTTAACAAATAAAATCACTTAGAATCCAAGGAAAGCATCTTAGGGTCATGAGACCCTCAGTTAGGAATTCTTGGACTTGGAATTCCATTCCTACTCCCATCTCTCCCCTGGTCCCTGTACATTTAATTGTATGACTTTAAATAAGACATTTAACCTCTCTGGAACTCAAATTCTTTATCTGTAAAATACTGTAAAAAAAAAAATGTGATTTCTTGCTTCCCAAAGATGCTTTAAGGGTAAAAGGAGTTATATACACTTAACACATTGTGATCATCCAAACAAAGAGAACACATGACCAGGACATTTGATTTAACACTCAGAAATGCCTTTATTTATAAATTGTCTATAAGCTGACTTTTAGGGGCTGGTTGCTGTACTATATTAAAGTAATATTCAAAAATCAGTTAAGACTGAGCAAAATGTCAAAGTTCAGCGTTTGATGCAGGCAGGATCTCTCTGACCCTTCCACATGGTTTGGCGTTTTCTTATTTATTTTGGGTTAATGCTAACAGGAGATGACTTGGTTAGCACTGGGATATAGTATTAAGGATACATCAGAATCTCAGAATTGGATGGTCTAGCAGAGAAAAATTTTTCCTGGGATCTGCGGAGGGAAGGTGTCAGGATACCCATCCCTTTTTGTTCTGTACCTAGCCATTTAATATTGAAGGGGTTCATTGCTGGGGAAGCCCGATCTCTAAGTACGGGAATGTGGCATACCAGTTTCATTTTCACTGACTTGGCATCCTTGGGATGATGCTAATTACAATTTGAATTATGGTTCAAGTCTGGATGTCCCCAAAGGGGAAAGTAAAGTGGGTCTTTGATGCACAATATAAATTGGTTATAGGTCATTTATTCCTACCCAGAAAGCAATGATAACAATTAAAAGAATCATAGTACCTATCAACAAAATGATTTAAAAGAGATTCTGTTAACAACTTATGAATACTATTACAATTAGTTCAGAGGTTGATATTTCAAGCCCTATTGAGATATAATACAATTCACAGGACTGATTGCTAATTAGCAATATTTTAATGCCCTTTACACTGTCTGAACACTTACTCCTTTGCTAAAATCCTGAGAGCAAAACAGACTTGACCAATTCTTTCTTACTAGCAGCCATTTTTCTCCCCTACAAATACTGATAGTTACTGTTACTCCAGGGGCTGCCCCTGTGCCAGTGGATACTGGTACTCCTGGAACTTCTACTGCCAGGAGGAATGATGCTGCCACTACAACTTCAGATTTCTAGATCTCTTAGAACTCACAAAATTACCTACATAAGGAAAGGCAGAGAGAGAGAGAGAGAGAGAGAGAGAGAGAGACAGAGAGACAGAGAGACAGAGAAAAAGAGAGAGACAGAGAAAGAGAGAGGGAGAGAGACTGCAGAGAGGGAGAGGGAGACAGAGAGAGAGATAAAGTTCCCATCCTATGCAGACTTGCCTATGAAAGATATGTGCTTATAGCAGGATGGAGCTGGGTGGGAGATAGGGAAGCCACCCTTCTTGCACCCAGAACAGCTTAGCATGGTCCTCATTCCTCAAATTCATAAAGGATGAGAAAGAAGAGGACAGACAAGATGCCCTTTTTTGTATATCTGCTGAGTTTCACTTCAGAGTCCAATCGGAATCAACAGAGACCAAATCTTTCCTTGATGAATTAGCTATACATGGGTAAATGGAGTGTCCCCTCTGTCTCCCCCAGTTTCCAGATGGTCAACTGGAAGCAGGCAGAGAAGATCTGTATATGCCCACAAACCCATGTTATGCTAAGATTCATAAGCAGAAGATAAGTCATCTTCTCTAAAAGCAAACAAAGTAGAGGATTCTGAACAGACACATTCTGCCAGAGAAAGCCTCTCATTGTCAGTGTGTCATTTGAGATAAAGACTTGAAGAACTTGTGTAATATTACTGAAAGTATACTTTATGGTATAACTGAAAGTATAATTTGCATCCACACCACCAAGCATTTTTTCAGAACTTCATAGATGAGATCAACAGCCTGGTGAAAGCATTGCTATTAACAAAGTCTTCTTTCTCAAAACTATAATTTTGGGTCTTTCTTTGGCAATTTATTACATGTTTTAAGTGCATGTATAAATGTGTATGTATTATATCTAGCATTCATAATAAAGCCACCCAATGGCACCTCTTAGAATAAAATTAGACATTTATAAATAGTGCAAGTCAGAGGTTCTTAACCTGTGGGTCCATGAACTTGTCTTTTAAAAATATTTTGATAACTATATTTCAATATAATAACGATAATGGCTAGTCCTTAGCATCTACCATGGATCATTCACTATGCCAAGTGCTTTTCAAATGTAATTTCATTTGATAATTGATACAATAGGTGACTTTTGCAATCCTATGTATTTTGTTATGCATGTAGAGATATTATTCTGAGAAGTCCACAGGGTTTACTAGGCTATCAAAGTGGGACATGACACAAAAAAAGTTAAGAGCCCCTGGTCAAAGATGAGACTCTATCTAGGGGAACTACTATCATTACATGTCATATAAATTTTCTTTTCTGATTTTTCTGTTTATTCAGCAGAAAAAAATAAAATAAAAACATAGTGTAAACAAAGCAATGACAGGAACAGTATTCATATACATTTTAAAAAATTGTTTATTAATATAAATGTCACATCACATTGGCAAAGAAATACTCTAACAGGGCAATTGGATATGCTTCAAAGCAGTCAGAATTCAGGAAATGCACATTCCGCAATGCTTATAAGCGTAAGTATAAGCAGATCTCTCCTCAGGTCACGGGAATTGCATTCTCCCTGAAAATTCAAGGATATAGAACGTGAATTTTGCAAGAAGGGCCATTTTAAGATAATTTGTTACAGTTGCTGGGATGTTTTTCAGCAATGTCTGTCTCTTCATGATCCCATTTAGGTTTCTTGTTTTTTTCTTTTTTTGTAAGGACAGTGGAGTAGTTACCATTTCCTTCTTCAGTTCACATTATAGATGAGGAAACTGAGGCAACCAGGGTTAAGTGACTTGCCTAGGGTCACACAGCTAGCAAGTGTCTGAAGCCAGGGATATTAGTCTTCTTGACTCTATGCCCTACTCTCTATCACTATGCCACCTAGCTGCCCCTTTTAGTAATGCACCACAATGAAGCCCACAGACTATTACAACCATTCACATCACTTGATATCAAGTGACCATGATTATTTATATGTCAGTAAAGCCACAGAGTTGTCTTATAATAATCATGGAGTAGATAGCAAATTGTCACAGGACATTGCAGAAAATGCAAGAGAGCACATACAATGCATATGAAATGTGTTAAACAACCAAGTACTTTTGTTTCAACAAAAATGGTTGAGGCCATCACATATTCTTCAAGATCACAATGATTTCTTGGGTGTTGGTTACCAGAAATCATTGTATCTGGTGATCTATCATTGGTTGTGATAGTGAAAACACAGTAAAAAATATTAGAACATATAAGCCTAACAGCTCACAAAAAGCACCCTCTCTGGGTCTGCAGTCCACATTTATTTCACAAGACCATTCCAGGAATAGCTTCTTGACTGTGGTAGATTTCTTCTCAGAAGGTCTTCTGATTTCATCTCAAACCTCTGTTGTAACCACCATGAGTAGTGTAGTAGATAAAGGACTGCACTTGGATTTAGGACCAAGGTTAGCACTGAACCTCAGGCACTTTGCTAACTATGTGTCCCTGAACATGTTGCAGGCAACATGCATTTATTGAGTACCTACTATGTACCAGGTCTTGTGCTAATGAACCAATCCCTTAACGTCTCAGCCTCACTTTTCTCATCTGTAAAATGGTGTGATAATAGTATCTGTAGCAGTTATCTTAGAGTTAATTTGGGGGTAAAGTGAGACAATATATTTAAAGTTCTTTGAAAACCTTTAAGCTCTCTCTCTCTCTTGCTTTTTTTCTTTCTCTTTCTCCTTCTTGCTCTCTCTTCTCTTGCTTTTTCACTGTTTCCTTCTCTGTGTTTGTCTCTGTCTCTCCTGCTGTCACTCACTCTTTCTCACTGTGTCTCTCTCTGGCTCTCATTTTTATCAAATGAGTGATTTTGATGGTGCAGAGGGAATTCCTGGTAAGAAAGCATCATTTGTCAATGCAGATCACCAACTGCCCTAACTTTTATAGCCTCTAAGTTGCCTGGGGTCACAGAGAACCTAAGTGACTTGTTAAACTAGTATGCAGATCTTTCTGCCTCTCTCTCTCTCTCTCTCTCTCTCTCTCTCTCTCTCTCTCTCTCTTTCTCTTTCTCTCTGCCTCTGTCTCTCTCTCTGTCTCCTTGTTTCTCTCTCTCTCCCCCACCCTCTTTCTCCTGGAAATGTATCCTGTCCAGGCAATGGGGTAGTACAGTGGATAGAGCATTGAACTTGGAGTCAGGAAGACCTGTGCCTCAGACACTTAATAGCTGTGTGACTCTGGGCAAGTCACATAACTTCTGTTTACCTCAGTTTCTATAAAATGAAATAATACTTGTAGAGTACTTTGTAAATCTTAAAGTTCTATATAAATGCTAGATGATTATTATTCCACAAAGATGGCATCACTATACGATTATAAAAATTATATATTTAAAGAGCAACATGGGCAGTTGGCTATTATCACTTCCAAGACTGAGCTGGCATTTATTTCCAATGAATTTGAGCAATAAGCAGAAGGTTTAAAACACTAACGTGGCCAGGATCTTTATTCAAGATGTCACCTTCCTATTTTACTACTCCTCAGCAAATTTCTACAGAGAAAAGAAAGCACAAATGACTTTGATACCCTGAGATAATGACTGGATTTGATTTGTCAGGCTGGATTTGATCTCAGCAGGATATACATCACTCCCCAATATGTTAGGTAACAGAAATCAGATCTGATGAGTGACAGTATCTGTGGACTTATAAGATAAATAAAAAATGTGATCTGTATGCTGCTGTGATGTGTGTGTAAGACCCACTCTTAGCTCATTTTTACAGGAGTAAATACTTGCTATAAAATAAGGAACTTATTTTGAGTTTCTGCTACCTTAGTTGAAGTCCTGGGACCTTTGTCCTACATGGTCTTTGTGGGCGACATTGGTTTACAGACAAACTACAAAAGCCTTCCTCCCAGGGATAAGTGACAATAGCAGAGAGGTATAAGGAACATTTCATCTAGAAATTTAAGGCAATTAAAAAAGACAAAACAAAACTGTAGATTTACCAGCTGCACAATGATTCTCAGGGCATTTTCAACAGGTGAAAGGTCAAAAATCAACATGGAATTTCTACCCCTAATTATTGTTAATAAGAGAGAAAACTTTAAAAATGGTCAGTTCTTTGTTGCTTAAAATACTGTATTATCTAAAGGGAAGAGGGGGTTACATAAGCTGGGTTTTGCTATAGTGCGACATGCTTTTGTTTTTAGTTTATGTAGGTTGAGTAAAATTCTTAAGTGGCTTTTGCCCAAGTTTTGCAGCAATAAAGAATAGTCCTTTTCAAGGCCTACTCAGGCAGCTAGGTGGCCTGGCGTATTAAGTTCCCAGCCGGGAGCAAGGAAGATCTAAGTTCAGATTTGACTTCAGACACTTACTAGCTGAGTAAACTTGGGCAAGTCACTTTACCCATGTTTGCTTCACTTTGCTCATTTGTAAAATAGGAATATTTAATAGCACTTACCTTCCAGGGTTATTACGAGGTTCAAATGAAATAACACTTGTAAAGCACACACCAACAGGGTAAGTGCTATATAAATATTAGCTGTTATTTTTTCTGATTCCAAACATTATCTGCAGAGCATGAACCGAATTAAGCTGGACCAAATGTTTAAGGCAGAGATCAAGAGAAAATGAAATTGAGACATACGGAGAAGACTGTAAGATGATAGAATCTCAAAATCTGTGAGAGTTCTTGATCCCATCTGAATGAAGACAAGGAAAATGTGTCAAATGAAGCAATCAAATGTATCAAATGTAGCTGTGTGAGGTTGGGCAAGTCACTTAACCTTTCTCAGGCTCAGTTTCCTCATCTGTAAAATGGGGATAATAGCCCCTCCCCCATAGAGATGTTTTGAAGATCAAATGAGATTATATAATACATTTTACAAACCTTCAAATATATATAAATATATCCATACACACATATCTATACATGCATATACATATCTAATGTTATTGTTTTATCCAGTTCTAGGAAACTGTAGGGATTGACTGGGACAGACTTCAAGACTTGTTTAGAGAGTAAAAGGTTTCAGAGACACCAAAAAGATTTAGGTATGGTACGGGTTTTCCTTGGACAATCCAAGGAGTCCAATTTGATCCAACACAAAGTAGTCTCCTAGTTCAACTGACTTTCCAGAATCTCATCTTTGTTGCTTTAATGTCATTTAAAAATTGTCTCTTTTTTTATAATTTTATTTTATTTTCCATTTTTAACATTGTTTATATCACGTAAGACAATTCCAACTCTTGGTCAGTTGGTACTTCTTTTTACAATATGGATGTATTTTTACAATATAGATGTATTTTTGCAATATAGATGTATTTAAGAGATACATGCATCACAGATGCATTTACAATATAGATCACAAAAAAATTTTTTTTAGACGTTAATCAACTGAGACACAAATAATAATTATGTATGCTAACTTCACAAGCTCTTGATCTAATTGTCTCCACAGTATTACTAAGAATTGAAGGACCCTGATTTATTGTTGTTGGTCAAAAGTCCTAAGCCTAATAGCTTAATTTTAGACTTAACTTTGGATGTTCTCTTACCAACAATCTATAATTTAATAGATCTGGTATTAAACTTACAAACCTTTTGACTATAGGAAATTGCCACTAAGATTAGGGACATTGCAGGGAAACAATATCTCCCCAATTTCATGTCAATTCCAGGTAGGAATAGATTGTCAACTTATGTTCAGTGAGGCTTAAAGTCTGCCAGGTGTCAGTGGGGAAATTGAGTCAGGAGAATCCTACCTTAGCCCAGGCTGAACAGCTGCTCTCCCATCGTTCCCATGAGATCACCTTTTTCACTTCATACCAGCATCTCACAGGCTTACTGGCATCATGGATTGGAGGCTCAGATCACCTTTCTTGCTTTTCATACCTGTACTTAGACTCAGAAGAACAGTCAGTTAATAGTCCCATAGAATCTTAAAACAGCAAGTTCCTATAACCAGGTTTCAAATATGACTATAATTTCACTTTGGATAAGAAATATCTTCTGGAAGTTATCTGGCCCTACAGGACAAAACAGAAGATGGGGACAAGAGAAGGGAGGGACGATAGAAGAGAGGGCAGATTGGTGGTAGGGGAAATTAGAATGCTCGGTGTATTGGGGTGGGGGGAGGAGACAAATGGGGAGAAAATTTGCAACCCAAAATTTTGTGAAAATGAATGTAAAAAGTTAAATAAATAAATTTATATTAAAAAAAAGAACATCTTCTGAGGCAAGTCTTAAGTGGCTTACATGCCTTTCTAGACATGTTCTAGTTTCTGATTAAATAGTAATCATAAAATCAAATTTATCATTAAAACCTTAACTTTTCCATCAATGCCAAATTTTACCCGAGGTTACATTCCTCTGGGAAATTTAGACAAAAATTCTTTTCCCCAAACTAAAGATGTCTTTGATTTATTCTCAGTAATTAATTCAGTCTATTGTTCTAATACTAATTGCTTTTACATCACTTTGTAACATGTCCAATTTTTCTTCCCATCACTCCCCTCCCCCTCTTCCTAATACCTTGCATTCTGATTACTCCTCCTACCCTTCCTTCTATCACACCCCACCCTTCCCTTATCCCCATCTTCTCTCTTTTCTTGTAGGGCAAGATAAATTTCTATACCCCATCCCCTGTATTTCTTATTTCCCAATTATATGCAATAAAAATTCTCAGCATTTGTTATTAATAGTTTGAATTCCAACTTCTCTCCCTCCCTACCCATTCCCACTGAGAAGGCAAGCAATTCAATACAGACTAAATATGTGTCATTTTGCAAAAGACTTCCATTAATAATCATGTTGTGTAATACTAACTATATTGCCCTCTATCCTACTTTATCCTCCCTTATTTTTTTATTCCCTCATTTGACCTTGTCCCTTCCCAAAAGTGTTTATTTCTAGTTACTCCCTTCTCCCATTTGTCCTCCCTTCTATCATTCACCTCACCCCACTTGTCATCTCCTCCTCTACTTTACTGTAATGTAAGATAGATTTTCATAACAAATTTAGTGAGCATGTTATTCCCTCTTTCAGCCATATGTGGAGAGAGTAGCTTCACTTTTCCCCTCTCTTCCTCTCCCTTTTCTCCTCCATTGAACAAGATTTTTCTTATTTCTTTTATAAGTTATAATTTCATTTCCATTTCTCTCTTCCCCATTCCATTTCTCCCTTCTCCTCTCAGTATTTTCCTGCCTCACTCTTTAATTTTTATTTTATTTTTTTGTGTGGATATCATCTCTTCCAATTCAACACAACCTGTACTCTCTGTCTATGTGTGTGTGTGCGTGTGTGCGTGTGTGTGTGTGTGTGTGTGTGTATGTACAATCCCTCCACCTACCCAAATACTGAGAAAAGATTCAAGAGTTATAAATATTTTCTTTCCATGGAGGAATGTAAACAGTTCAGCTTTAGAAAGTCTTTTATGATTTCTCTTTCCTGTTTACCTTTTCATGCTTCTCTTGATTCTTGTATTGAAAAGTCAAATTTTCTATACAGTTTTGGACTTTTCCTCAATATGAATGCTTCAAAGTCCTGTGTATCATTGAATGACCATTTATACCCTTTAAGTATTATACTCAGTTTTGTTGGGTAGTTGATTATTAGTTTTAATCCCAGTTCCTTTGACTTCTGGAATATCCTATTCCAAGCCCTACAATCCCTTAATATTGAAGCTGCCAGATCCTGTGATATCCTGATTGCATTTTCACAATACTTGAATTGTTTCTTTCAGCTACTTGCAGTATTTTCTCCTTGATTTGGGAACTCTGAAATTTGGCCACCATATTCTTAGGAATTTCTCTCTTCAGTTCTCTTTCAGGAGGTGTTTGGTGGATTCTTTCAATATTTATTTTGTCCTCTGGTTCTAGAATATGGGCAGTTTTCCTTGATAATTTCATGGAAGATAATGTCTAGGCTCCTTTTTTGATCATGGCTTTCAGGTGGTCCCACAATTTTTAAATTGTCTCTCCTAGATCTATTTTCCAGGTCAGTTGTTTTTCAATTAGATATTTCACATTATCTTCCATTTTTTTCATTCTTCTGGTTTTGTTTTGTGATTTCTTGGTTTCTCAGAAAGTCATTAGCCTCCATCTGTTCCATTCTAATTTTGAGAGAACTATTTTCTTCAGTGAGCTTTTGAACCTCCTTTTCTATTTGGTTAATTCTGCTTTTTAAAGCCTCCTTCTCCTCACTGGCTTTTTGGACCTCTTTTTCCAATTGAGTTAGCCTCTTTTTAAGTGTTACTTTCCTCAGTATTTTTTTCTTTTTAGTTCTCCTTTAGTAAGCTGCTAACGCTATTCTCAAGCTCTTCTATTGCCTGAGCCTAGTTTAAGTTCCCTTTGGAGGCCCTGGAGGCAGGGGCCTTGATTTCCTCTGACAGTATGTCTTGTTCTTCCTCATCCAAAAGAATGGAAGGAGATACCTGTTCACCAAGAAAGTAACCTTCTATGGTCTTATTTTTTCCCCCATTTTTTGGGCATTTTCCCAGTCAGTTACTTGACTTCTGAATTTTCTCTCCACAACACCTTACCTCTAGTTTCTACCAAGTCAGCACTGGGGGCTGAGATTCAGATGAGTTGCTCTAATCCCCCAGGAGCTTTAGGTGAGGCACCACTATT
>CM053770.1:130190500-130219787 GCA_028658325.1 Potorous gilbertii
AGAGTCCTTCTTTACAGGTATTTTATGGGCTGTGGGGAAAGAGCTAGTGTATGTGCATCTTTCTATTCTGCCATCTTGGCTCTGCCCCCCTAAAAATTTTCTCAAGCAGCATATTAGGGGAATATAATGTTCAGGTTCTAATGTCATAGAGCTACTGTTGCAGATAAAGAAAAGACTTTGTACATAGATCTCTTGATACATAAATACCTTGTGAATGTTGCTTTATTTTTAATAAATTGCTTTGTTCTTTGTACTTGTATCCCTAGCAACTAGCACGGTGGTTGGCACACAGGAGGCACTTAATAAGTGCTTTTAGATGAACACTTTCCAGTATGCATTTGGGCGTTGCTTTTCCAGTTCAATTCTTAAATGCTTCTGGGATGATTTGGCTCAGTGTATTCTCTTTCCAGTTGAAAATGAGAGACAAACGTAGGACAGACTGAATGTGATATGGAAAGAACCAAAATGTTTCCAGTATCCCTGGATACTCAGGAAATGTTTTATAGAAAGATATGGACAAGAATTACATGAGGTAAGAAGGCAGGGAGCAATTGGAATCTGTGCTGTTGGAGGGACAACCAGGGAGTTCATAGTTCTGTTTAAACATCCTATTCTATGCAGAAGCAGGAGCTGGTTTTGCTTGGCTTTAGAGAACATAACAAGGAGCAAGGGATGGAAATTGCAGAGAGGAAGTTTTAGCTCAATATAAGGAAATATTTCTATTAATCAAATAGCTCTGATGAGTAGAAATAGATCAACTCAGGGAGCTGTAAGTTCTGTAATAAAGATAGTGATAAATGGACATTTCTAGAGTGCTTTAAACTTTGCAACACACTTTATATGTGACGTCATTTGATTCTTACAACGTCCCTCTGAGATAAATGATGTGAATATTATCACCCCTATTTTATAGATAAGAAAAGGGACTTGGAAAAATTAAGTGAGTTGCTTTTAGCAAACGCCAGAGGCAAAATTGAAACCCAAGTCTTTCTTTACTTCAGGATTCATGCATTTTCCACTAAGGGACATTGTTTCCATTACTGGAGGTTTTTTATCAGGACTTGGTAGAGATTTTATTATAGGTAGCAGTCACAGTCTACATGGGTGATATTTGATGCTCTTTCCAACTCTAGCATTCAGGGCTTCTAATTCTTCACCCCAGTAATCACCATTTCTCTGTTGCTGAGTTTCTGAGAAATGCTTGGGAAAGTCTTAACATTGTGCTTAAAGTAAGCTAAAAAGCATTCATGTTGAACAGCCTCAACTGGGCCCTCACTGACACTTGGTAATTTTTTTTTTCATTTAATTGTTATTGGCTGTGTCATATTCCCCCAAAAGTTGTTTCAAGCCTCTTTCATTCTCTTTAGACTCACATTTTCAGATTATCTTACTTCTTACTTTATTGTTATAACCACTAGGTGGAACTAGAGAGCAAGACAGTTTTCACCCCAGTGTCTGGAGACCTGTCTATAAATATCAAAGGAACTCTGCCCCCTTCCTTCATGTGAATAAGCCTTCTTTAGTGATCCAGTAAAGGAAGTGGAGGTGAGGGGAGGGAAGAAATAGCCTTCCTTTCTAATCTGAGGCACATTCCTTTTCTTCCACGGGGAAGAAGAAAATGATTGTCCCATGTCAGCTTTCTTATGAATCTGTACTAGCTCATGTTTACCAGGGATACCTTTTTGGAGGTGGCTCCTTTCTTAAAGGGGATTTATTAAATCAACAAATAAGATCTCATCTCTGTTAAATGTATATCTCTTAACCCCCGGCCAGCTTCCATAGACAAATTCCAAATTAGGTACAAAACCTCAGTAAATTAAATCTGTAACCCTGCTGGGTTTCACATTATTAGATTGTAAGCTCTTTGAGGGTAGAGACTGTCTTTTGTAACTTTTAGTATCCCCCGTGTTTAGCAGTGCTTGGCACTGAGTAAATACTTAGTGCATGTTTACTTACTGATTAGTTATGTTATTTACTGATTAGCTCTGAGCAAGTCACTTAAGCCTCCTTTGCTTCAGTTTCCTCATCTGTAAAATGAGGTTAATAATATCACCTGCGTCCTAGTGTTGTGAGGGTCAAATGAAATAATAATTGTAAAGTGCCAGCACCTGGCACATAGTAAGATCTATAAAAATGTTGGCTATTAATATTACTAACCAACCTGGGTCAGGATCACTAGTCAGTGCTAGGTAAAATTTGTGATAGCTAATATTTTTTAAAAATTCAAAGCAAAGGAATTTATGAAATAACATCACAAGAAACTAAAAAGAAAATATTCCCCCCATAAGCCAGAGGCAGATTCTCCCACAAATATACATATCATCAGTGGGCATTGAAGCTCACATGAACCTGGACACACATATTCAGAATACGTTATGACTCAAGTACATGCATGGAGGAGAATAGATGCTTCTGATGCCTCAAGATTGCTTTTGTCTTTTAGTGAAGTCACTGTTCTGTTCCCACCAGGCTTACTCTCTTCTTTGTCTCGTAATCTTTGATAAGTATATCAGTCTGTTCCTGGTGGTTGGGGTAGCATATAGTCTTGGCTGGGTATTGTTCCTGGATGGTCCCATGTTTGCTGCCAGACAGAGTTCTATTAGGTATGCTATGGTGGGCCTTCTCTCCTGGCTTCTGGCAACATCCGGAGTCCTCAGATGAGATGATACCTGTTCCTTATGGAAGGAGGTGTTGGCTCTGTCATTGCTTTTAGATTAAAACCCCAAGACTTTTCTTCTACAGGTATAGTTACCAGACAGAGAAGCACCAATGTCTGGGGTGGGGAGGGGCGCTCTTTAATGGCTACCCAAAGTCTTGTCTGGCTTAATGAACACTTCCAATGAGTAAGCCCTTGGTAAATTTTTAAAAATCTATACGGAGACTAACAAATAAGGAACAAACAAGTGTGTACATGCTTAGTGACTTTTTTTTCTGGTAGCCAGAAAAGGGATAAGTTGCTTTGTCTAAGAAGCAGAAAGGATTATTGGCTCCCAGCAGAGTGAACAGAAATGGAGAAACAACCAGATGCTATTAATGCAGGTGAACGCCTCTCTCAGAGTTCAGGGCTCCGTTCTTCTCACTGCTGCCCAGCCACAACACTGAGTTAGTTCCAACCTGACTGTGATCTGGATACCTCCTTTTCCTGACCATGCTTTTGCTTCATGCAGGACCAAACTTCTGGCAGGTCTTTGAAGCTTTTATTTTTATAGTTGCTTGCCTGAGCTCTTCTCGGGTGTTTCCACATTTGCAATGCTTCAAGGTCAGAGGAGTTTGTAGTTTTTTCTTCCAAATTCAAAGTCAAGGATAAAACCTGAGAGCTTCCTCCCTACAAGTCTTGCTACATCTTGTGAGAGTGGCCCAACTGGGCTACAGTGAGAAGAGGAGCTCCTACATGAGCTCCTGACTTGTTCAACCATACTTGTCTTCTTTTCCACACTTTTCTGTCTTAGAAGAAGAGTAGATCCCCTCCTTGTCAAAGACAGTCCCTCCTACTCCTTCCTTGATCTCCTCCCTTGTAGTCTTCTTTAGGACCTGATTCATCAAACATCATCTTTTTTTCTTTGTTATTTTTTTCAAATATACTAGGGATATATTTGAAGGGAAGGGAACTGCCAGGGGTTCTTAAACGTTTTGGGGGTTGTGGACTCGAATCTGATGGGACCTCTATAGAACCCTTCTCAGAATATTGTTTTTAAACTCATAAAATATAGGATTACAAAGGAAATCAACTATGCTGAACTATAATCATATATATCCATATACACATGTATCTATATATTTATACATACATATATATATATATATATATATATATATATATATGTATATATGTACATGAGTTCATAGACCTCTGCTTAAGAACTCCTGTTATAGAGCACAATAGAGTGATTTCTTCCACTTAGCCTACAAACATGCTTGGGTCTTTCCATTCTAGCCTTTCTTTGCCCACTCTAAACTCTCAAATTAATAAGCCATCTTTCCCTTTCTTTTCTCTAAAGAGCAGCCTATACTTGAGCTGAAATTTTCTAGGCTTCTTCACTTTTTCTTCATTTTTCAATCCTTTTAAATTTGATTTACCTTGAAACTGCTCTGTTGAAGATCACCAGTCACCTCCTTATTGCCACATTCAATGACCTTTTCTTAGTCACCCTCTTGATCTCACTAAAGCATTTGACATTTGAAAATCACTATCTTAGAAAAATACAATCTATTCTCTTGTGTTATGACTGGGCCCTGAGTTTGAGGAGTCAGACTTTTAGACAGTTATCCAGTCAAAGATGTAGCCAAGGCTGTCTGAGAATGACCTTTCATCATAAACTCACCAGTAGTGGAAAATTAAACACTTCCCTGACCCCAACAACTGGAAACATAGCTTATGCAGACAAGATGCTTAAGTCGGAGAGAAAATGCAAGCATCAACATCTTGCTTCTCTTGTTTCCTTCTAATGGGAAAAACAACCAGGATAGGCACATAGAGTGATGCTCATATTATATGGAAGTTTTTCAAGGATTCCAAATAATGCCTTTCCCAAACACTGGAGGATAACCTGAGTCTGAGTTATTCTTGGCAAAACATTTGAGTAAGATGGGAGAGGGTTCTAATTCATGTAGAGGCTGGACTAGATAGCCTCTAAAGTTCATTTTAATACTGAGAGTCTGGAAATCTACCAAAAGGACTCCGAATCTTACCAGTTCACTTGTCCACCTGCAATGGTCATTGCTCCTGCTCCTCCAATCTCTCAGCTACATCTGTCTGCCCCCAGTCTATAGTGGTATCCTTCCTGTGGCTAATTCTGCTTCATTTCATGGCAGTATCTCTATCCTACTGCCCCATTCCTTTCTCCCCTTGGATGGGGTTGGTTGAAACCTCCAAAAGTCCCTTTGAGAGAAAGTGCTTAATAAGAAACGGGTATCCCTGAACAACTTTTATTTGTGGTTCTTTGAGCTGTAGGTCTTCCAACAAAATAATTCAGCCTCAACTTCTGTCAGTAATACAAAAGCTCCTGAATTTCAATACTCATTTCTTGATCCTAGAAATAGGCCATTTCTATTTTTTTCTGGAGGGGAAAATACCAGTTGGAGTTCTTAAACATGAAAGAGTAGGTGAATCTTTCATAGTTACGACAGTCCTACTTCCTAAACTGAATTTGCTTGCTGAATTCAGGTGCATGGACCTGAATAGCTGTTATCTAAAGTTTGGAAGGCCTTATATACTAAGAGATGTGTGACCCAATCCAGGACCCACATTCCCATATTGGAATGTTTGTACAATGACAAAAACAACTAACTTTTATTTAGAGTTTTACGTTTTGCCAAGTGCTTTACAGATAGTATCTTTTATGGACCTCACAAAAATCTTAGGGAGCTATTGTTATTCTCATTTGACAGACAAGGAAATTGTGGCAAACAGAGGTTAAGTGACTTACCCAGGGACACATAGCTAGGAAGTATCTGAGGACAGATTTAAACTCAGGTCTTCTTTACTCTAGGTCCAGCACTCTGTCCACTTCACTAACTGTAGCAAAGTGCAATAAGAAAGAAACAGTAAAAACATGGTGGAAACTTTCCTGCTATGGGAGTTTTAAGCTGACCAGCCTATATATAGCCCTCATCTCTCTCCTGAGCTCCAGTCCCACATTATCAGGTGCTTCTTGGACATCTCAAAGTGTTTGTCCCATGGGTATCTCAAACTTCACGTGTCCAAAACAGAACACGTTATCTTTTCTCCAAAATTTTCCTTTCTTCCTTCTTACTGTTGAGGATATCACCTCTCTTCTAGTAACCCAAGTTTGAAACCTAGCTATCACGCTCGGTTCTTCCCTCTTCACTCCACAGATCCATTCAGTTGACTAATCCTGTCATTTCTTTCTCTACTATATATAATATATGTATATATACATATGTATTCATATACAAACATATGTGTGCATATATACATGTGCATACACATGTACTTATACATACATACACACACACACATACATACATACATATATGTCCTCCTCACATAAATAGCTACCATACTAGTTTGGTGTCTTATCATCTCTGGCCTTAACTACTATTGCAATAGCCTTCACATTGGTCTCCTTGCTTCAAGTCTCTCCTTACTCTAATCCATTCTCCACTCAACAGCCAAAGTGATTTTCCTAAAGTATAGATCTGACCCTGTTACCTCCCTGCTCAGTGAACTCCAATGGTTCCCCATTATTTCCAGGATCAAAAGTAAAGTTCTTTTTTTTTTTGCATTTACAACTCTTCACAACTGAATCCTTTCCTGTCTTTCCAGTCTTCTTACACCCTGCTCCTGGCCCCCTGGCTGTTCCTTGCTCACAACAATTTCTGTGCCTTAGCACTGACTATTTCCCAAGGCCTGGAATGCTTTCTCTTTACAGCTTCTAACTCTTCGAATCACTCGTTTCCTTTAAGACCCAGCTCAACCACCATTTCCCTCATGAAGTTTTTCCTGTTTCTCCTAGATGCTAATGATATCCTTCCTATGATTATCTTTCATTTACTCTATTTTATACGTTCTGATTGATATACATTATCTCTTTTATTAGAATCTGAACTCTTTGAATGCAGGTACTGTTTTAGCTAGGAATTCCCTGGGATTATCATAGGACTTGGCACATGGAAAATGCTTATTAAATACTTGTTGATTGATATTAGGGTCTATCAATATTTTATTTAACTTTAAGGACCTCTTATGACATAGTAGTAATATATCCTAAACCAAATCAGACTGAGTGATCTGAGAAAGGATATTTCTTTTGCAATTCTAGAAAGGGTAGTAGTCCTAAGATATGCTACACAGCCTCTCAGGGCTCACTGTTACTCTTCCCCAACCTTTCTGGAGCCAGACTACTCTTCCCATTGAGTTTGAATTTGTCTCTGGCTTTTCCCTTGGTAACTCCCTTCTGGGAGCAGCTTTCTTCTCAAGGTTTTTGTTGATGTTTAGTTGTTTTTCAGTTGTGTCTGACTCTTCATGACCCTATTTGGGGCTTCTTGACAAAGACACTAAAGTGGTTTGCCATTTCCTTCTCCAGTTCATTTCACCAATGAGGAAACTGAGGCAAACTGGGTTAAATGACTTGCCTGGGGTCACACAGTAAGTGTCTGAGGTTAGGTTTGAAGTTAGGAAGATGGGTCTTTTGGACTCCAGGCCCAACCCTGTATATCCACTGTACCACCTAGCTACTCCCTCTCAAATTAAGCTTAGGAAAATACCAGTACCAGTACCAATCCAGTCCATTTCAGCAACTAGTCGTTGCCCTAAAGGATTCCCGGTACAAACATTCTTTCTGCTCTATAAAGTTGCAAAATGGATAAATAACTTTCCCATAGTTCTGAGACTCTTGTCAGAGACCTGCTCTATTTCATAAAATACCTGTTTTATATCTATTTCTCTTTTTTTCTCAGTTCCTCCTCAATTGTCCCTCTCCTTCACTGGCTCAATATCGATATACATATAGATTAGGAAAATGATGGATTAACAGATTTTATTACAATTCCTGGGTTGAGAGAAAGTAAAAGTTTAAGCACCAAATACTAAACAAACTATTTTAAGAAGCAGGATAAGCCTCCTACTCTAGGGAAAACATTAGGCTTCTGCTCTCTCTAAAGAGAGAAAGGGAAAAAGTTGAGTAGGAAGATGAAGGCTCATAGGCTTCAGTTTCAGGAGTCTTAGCTGGATATCTGTCTCATGCATGATTTGATGATATCAAAGTAATCAATTCTGTACATTGCTAAAAGACATTTCCTCCCCCCCATATAAGAGGGAAAAGAAGTTATAAGACTGTAATAAAGCTGAGCTTCATTCCTTCTACTTTTTGTTTTAAAAGATTACAATGACAGTACTTCCCTTCCCCTGACCCTGACTAGACCAGAAAGACCTGAGTTCAAATTTAACTTCAGACACTTATGTGATTCTGGGCAAGTCAGTTAACCTCTGTTTGCCTTAATCTACTGGAAAAAGAAATGGTGAACCAGTCTAGTTTTTGCCAAGAAAACCCCATGGACTGCAATAGTATGCTATGGTCCATAGGGTCATGGAGAGTCAGACACAATTGAGTAACAGCACCAAAGAATCCAAGACCTGTGGTTCCCCCATACTTACAAGGGACTCAGAGCTCCAGAGGAGGAAGATAGTTATTTGTTGTATGAGTTCATATTGTTTACATATAAAGTGACATTTTAGAGTTGGAAGGAACTTTATGAATCAGCCCCCTCATTTGATAGCTAAGGAAACTGAAGCCCACAGGACTGATTGAAAGTCATGTGATAAGTAGTGGCTGAACTGGGTAAGATCTCAGGTCTCTTCACTTCCTGTCTTAGTGCTCTTTCCATTATACTACAATGCCTCAGTGAGTAAGTACCACCATCAAGTGAAGTCACAAAGTATTTATTAAATTCCTACTATGTACCAGGCAGTAAGTACTAGGGGTGCGAAGAAAGGGAAAAACAATCCCTGCTCTCAAGGTCCATGTCTACTAGAGTAAACAACGTGCCAATGACCATGCACAAACAAGCCATAAATGGGTTAAATTGGAGATAGTCTCAGAGGGAAAGCTCTAGGATCTATAGGGACCAGGAAAGGTTTCTTAAAGAAGGCAGGATTGTAGTTGAGACTTGAAGGAATCCAGAGAAGCTGGCAGGAGGAGAGAAATGAGACAATTCCAGCCATGAGGAACAACCAGTGAACACATACCTAATTCAGAAATGGAGTGTCTTTGTCCTGGGAACAGCAAGAAAGTCAATGCCACTGGACAATACAGTCAGAGTCAATAAACACTTATTAAGGGCATTTATTAGGTGCTAGATATTTGCTAAGCAAAGGGGTACAAAGAAAGGCATCAGTTCAAGGAATTCACAATCTGTTTGGGGGAGACAAAGCATAAACAGAAGCTGAAAAGGAGAGGAGTGAAAAAAGTTACCCGGCCCAGTGGCTTGATGAAGTCCAGCAGCCTGGATGGGAAATGATTTGAGGTGTCAGCAACAGAGTTGAATTCATCTTGAAGAATGAGTTTCTGGACATCATCAGTTCAATGTGAGCAGCAGTGGGAAATGATGAGGTGAATTTCCAGCATGTCTTTGAATGCTAGAGGATCTGGGAGGAGGTCTGCTCTGTGGAAGATCATGCCACACAGATACTTTGAAGGAAATGTGACCCCATTGCTATGAGTGCTCCCTCAAGTGATGAAGAAAGCAACCCAACCATGCCCTCTCTTTCCATGCAATCATCTCCACATCTTCAGTCAGAAAGAGAGAAGGGTCCCAGAGGCTGAGGAAATGTGAATTTCAGAGTTTATTTCATCTAGCTGAATGAGTTTCTGGAAATCACAACATAGAAGAGAGTTGGGTGGGAAATGAAGTGCAAGAATCAGTATAAAAAAACAAACAAACATATCTTGCCATTGGACTCTGATGACTCTGGAGGAGAGAGTGAGGCTGATGACTCTGCACAGCCCTGATTCCCTTCAATGCAATTCACTTGGAAGTCAAGACATCACCCTCCTGATGCCATTGGTCTTCTTGGAGAATGAGGGATGAGCAAGAGAATAATAAAAGAGTAAGATATAAGAAGACTAGAAAAAGTAGGATGGGACCAGGTTATAAAAGACTTTGATCCTGGAGGTAACAGGGAACCACTCGTGTTGGGAGGTGGGAGTGGGAGGTGACATGGTCAGACCGACCCTTCAGGCATATCACTTTGACTAGAGTGGGGTGAGACTGGAGGCAGGGAGACTAGAGAGAAGGCTATTGTCCAGATGATGTCTGGTGATGAGGGCTTATACCAGGGTGGTGGCAATGTCAGAGGAAAGAGAGGGCTGCATGTGAAAGATGTTACAAAGGTAGAATCAATACAACTTGGCAGCAATTTGGATATAGGGGGTGATATAGAGTAAAGCATGATGTGATCCATGGGTGACTGGGAGGATGGCAGTACCCGCAAGAGTAATGAGAAATTAGGAAGAGGGAGGGGTTTTGGGAAAAAGAGAATGAGTTCTGTTTTAGAAATGCTGAGGTTAAGATGTTTATGGGATGTCTAGTTTGAAATGTCCAATGGGCAGTTGGATACATGGGACTGGTAATCAGGAGAAAAGTTAGAACTGGATAAATACATCTGAAAATCATCTGCATGGAGATTATTAAATCTATGGGAGCTAATGAGCTCACCATGCAAAGTAGTATAGAGGGAGCAATGAAGAGACAGAAACTTGGTGACGTCCACAGTGGGTACAACCTGGATGAAATACTATGTGTATGTACTATGGTAGTATTTCTCAAACTTTTTGGTCTCAAGAACCTTTTATGCTCTTAAAAATTATTGAGGACCTAATGAGCTTTAGTTTAAGTCCATTATCTTTATGAATATTTATTATATTAGAAATCAAAACATCTTTGTAATGTTATGAAAATAGTTTTGAACTCACCGATCCCATTAAAGGGTTTTGGGGACAGCACTCTGAGAATCTCTGTCCTTTGTCATATGTATACATTTTATTGGTTTAGGAGTTGCCAGGTACATGATATTAGACTGAATGTATTTGGGGGCAATTTATTCAGAGTAACAACAGCATGGAAGTTGAACTTCATTGCCTCCTCACCCCAAACTTCTGAGTTTATACTCAAACACAATGATCAGTATAAGCTTATTAAACAAGCAATATGAAAAAATTTACCAGCACATAATACAATGTGCTTCCCAGCTGCCATCCCCACCAGACATAGCATTGGTATTTGATTTCTATGTAAACATTAAATGAACATACTAAATGCAAACTGGAGGCAGAGTATTTATGCAAATCAATAACAGTTATGTGGAGGCTACTCCATAATGGGATTATGGCTCTGCCCTGGGGCCATAAGAAACAAATCTTTAGCAGTAATAACATTCTGTGAAGGCTTGGTGTTGACATTTTCATAGAATTAAAGACTATTAAAACTGAAAGGTGTCTCAGAGATTGACTAATACAACTCCTATATCTTATAGATGAGGAAACTAATAGCCACAGAGGTCTAGTGACTTATCTAAGTCATTTTGTACAGAGTTAAGAATTCCTGGGAGCACTAAAAGCCATTGTGGTAGTATTGCCCTATAGAAGATCATGCCACATAGATACTTTGAAGGAAATATGACCTCATTGCTATGAGTGCTCCCTTCAGTGGTGAAGAGAGCAACTCAACTATATTCTCTGTTCAAGTCCATCAATCAGCAAGCATTTGTAAGGAAAATTGAGCACGTTTTTGAATTGTGGTGCTGGAGAAGACTTTTGAGAACCCCTTGGACAACAAGGAGATCAAATCAGTCAATACTAAAGAAATTAATTCAGACTATTCACTGGAAAATCAAACTTTTAAGTTTAAGTGAAACTGAAGTATTTGACCACATAATGAGAAGATGAGACTCATTGGAAATGACTCTGATGGTGGGAAAGATTGAAGGCAAAAGGAGAAAGGGATGGCAGAGGATGACATAGATAGTGTCAAGGAAACAATGAATATGAACTTGCACAGATTTTGAGAGATAAGAGCACAGAAGAAACTGGCATGCTGTGGTCCATGGGATTATGAAGAGTCAGATATGAATGACTGAATAAAAATGTGCCAGGTGCTATATGATGCACTGGGGATGGACGTATAAAGAATTAAACAATCCCTATTCTCAAGTCCTCTGCCGACCTCCACCTCCCAGGGTTAGGTCTCCCTGGGTCTTTGATGTTCAGTGTTAGGTAACCAAGGCCAACTCTGACCTCTCAGGGCGTAGTGTTAGGAAGGGACTTAAGAGCCCCTGGGCCTAGGTTCTGATTCTGAGTGCTACGTGAACACATAGCCTTGTCTGGTTGTTTTTGGTATTTCTTGATCATTACTCAATTTGGTGCAAACTTCCTGGCTTTGCTGTAGCAGGCATGTGGGAGCTGGACCGTCTGCCACCCTGGCAGGAAGTCCAAGGAGCTTACCTTCTAATAGAGGAGAATGCTCTTCCTTAAGTCTTCCATCAATATGATGGAATTTTCTTTGGATCTCTTGACCTTGTATAAGCACTAATAGAGTACATAGACTGCTCATTGGTTATCCCTTGCTCCTGATACATGATTGGTCTATTTCTTTTCTAGACACACATTTCCTTCAAAATATCTTGTATGCCACTTCTACTGTACAGCTATCCATTCACTGGCAATATGTTGAAACCTGGTCAGAATCATCATATTTCCTTCTATTCCCATGCCAGAATTCTTCAGAATCTGCCATGCCCCATATCTCACATTGAATCATTGGAGGAATATTGTTTATTAAAAATAAAGGCTTTTATTTCAGGGGAAAACTTGGGGTCATTAAATTTGTTTAGTTGTTGTTCAGTGATATCTGACTCTTCATGATCCCATTTGAAGTTTTCTTGGCAAAGATACTGGAGTGGTTTGCCATTTCCTTCTCTAGCTCATTTTACAGATAAAGAAACTGAGGCAATCACGGGGGTAAGTGACTTGCCTAGACTCACAGAACTAGTAAGTGTCTGAGGCTAGATTTGAACTTAGGAAGATGAGTCTTTCTGACTCCAGGTCCAGTGCTCAATCCACTGCACCACCTAGCTGCACAATTTCCCAAATCTTGTCCAGTCAGCTTTGCCTTTTTCAATTCTGGGTCCAGTTCATTGTCTAAGACAATGGTGTCAAATTCAAATAGAAATGAGAACTACTAAAGTTTACATGAGGATCTCTGCTCCAGAGATTGACTTTAAAAACTACATATTAATATCATCTGCGTTCAATTATATTTTTATTTATTTTGTTAAATAGTTCCCAGTTGCATTGTAATTGGTTTTGGACTGCACTGTGTTCCAGGCACAATGCCCAAGTGTTTGACACCTCTGATCTAAAATATATGTGTGTGTGTGTTTATGTGTGTGTATGTGTGTATATGTATATACACACATACATATTAATGAATGTCTTTCTCATAATGTTAAACATGGTAAAAAAAATCATTCATATGTAAAAAATCATAAGATTCCTTGAATGAGTGAATGGACAAAACATTTATTAAGCACTTATGCTCAAAGAACTGTGCTGAGCATTCCTGTTACAGGTAAGACAACCCGTGTTTTCAAAGAATTTCACAATCTCATGGGGGGACAACATATAAATTTTATCTGCAAGTCAGATGGAAAGATCTCATGATCTTTAGGATTCAGCAGCAAAGTAGATAGTAATTAAAATTCCTTAATATGATAAAATCATTTCAATCTCTAATGTTGAACTATGTGGTAGTGCCAAGAACTTTGGCGGTCTATTTTCTGGGTTTTTGGTAGTTGTGGCTGAAAGTAGTTGCCATATCATCTCTTCCCTTGATGACATTTGACTGCCATCAGTACGCCTCAAGCTTGGTGAGAAATGCCTGGCACTGTGCTAATACATGCTCATCCTTCTCAATAAAACACCAGTATGACTACTTTATCCTTTTGATGATGAACATTAAGACAGACCAAAAAAAGGAGATATATACTCATCAAAGGCATTTTGCTGTTATTTAGGAGTATATCCAGCAAACTCCAAATGGAAAAGGGGTTCCTTCTAGATGATGTGGTCCACTGCATTTTCTCCTTTGTGGATGATATTTTTCTGATTAATATCAAGCTCCAGACCTCTGCAATATCTTCTACATGGGATTCTTGATCCCTCATAAGTGGCCTAACTATACACCCTGGAGGATCTAAGTGGATAAAGAATATTTATTGCTAGGTAAAACAAATTCTCACTAGTCATATCAAAAATGCATTTTTAATTCTGTTTAATAGTCTATCATTTCTCTCTGTCATGAGATGGGCAGGATTCTTCTTTACTACTTCGTTGGCATAATGGTGATCCATTGGTTGACCAGAATTCTTGGTATATTTCAAAATTGCACATTTTCAACTCTATTGATGTTGGACTTCAAATGGTTCTCTTGGTCCTGTTCATGTCACTGCATCAGTTGGTTCATACACATTTTTCTATGGCTCTTTAAAACCATCTTTCCCTTCATTTCTTATAGCACAACAGTACCGAATTCAATCTGTATACAACAATTTGTTGAACCATTCTGATTGATGGGCACCTCTTTACTTTCCAGTTTTTTGCCACCACAAAAAAAACTCCTATAATCTTTAGTACATGGGCTCCTTTCTTCTTTCTTTAATATCTTTAGTTTTTTTTTTAAGTAGGTAGGAGATGGAAGGGAGAAAAATGAATGTTTGATACTTGAAATAATGATATTAACCATGATGGTCATGATAGTAACAATAGAATATCTTTACACCACAGCACCGAACCTAGAGCTAAACGGCTTTTATTAGCACCTTTCTCAGAAAGGTCTTCTAGTGTTCTTTTCAACTACCACGGAAAAGGCAAGCATTCCTATATGATAGAGAAATTCATTAAATTCTGGGAGGTTAATAGATTGGCTGAACTTTAAACAGAGAACTAAGCAAGGTGTGTGTGTGTGTGTGTGTGTGTGTGTGTGTGTGTGTGTGTAGGGGGAGGGGGAGTACTGCCAGAAGTTACATTATTTTTTGTCTACAGCTGAGCTGTCCAGTCACTCGAAGGGCACGACATACATGCTTGTCTTCTGCCAATGCCGGACATTTCTCTGTGGTCCTGAAGTCCACACATGGGATTGTTGTCATGGGAGTTCAGGCGGCTGGTATTTTCCTCTGGTTACCCTGCCCTCCCTCCTTCTCCTTCCTCCCTCTTCCCCTGGGGAGCTGTAAGAAGGGGTGCTGACAAAGTCTCCCAGTAGCTTGGGTACCTCATTCTAAATGATGAAAATTTGCACAGGTCTAACTCGACACGATCGAAGAGGCTTGCGCCGCCCTCCCGTTCTCCACTAAGCCCTTTTGCCGGCTATCTTCACACCTCCAGCTCCTTTACAGGACGCGCTTGGAGAGCTAAGGCTGACAATGCCCCACTCCCACTCCCGCGCCTGGTGAAACTGTCACTCAGCTCATCCCAGAGCCTGTCCCGGGAGCCTCCTGGTGCGGCCCAGGGTCTGCTCTGCTGCTTTGCTCCCACAGCTGGGTCGCTTCCCCCGCCATTAGCTTGTCCCCCGGGGTCGGGGGAAATGTAGGCACGGAGGCTGTGGCTGCAGCGGGTCTGCTTTCTCCCCACCCCTCGGTCTCAGCCCACGCCCCCAGGGAAGTCACGGAGAAGAGGAGGCGGGGTAGCCAGGTCCGGGGACCCTTTTAAAGCGATAGGACAGGGGATGGACTGCGCTGAGGCGGAGCGACTCCTGCCGAGAGGAGCGGGGCCGGCTCAGGGGATTGAAGGAGAAAGCCCGGAGACGGGCGGGACTGGGAGGCAGAACCCGTCCGGCCCCGGCCCGGCCACCGCGGGGTAGCGCGAGCCCCTCCTTGCCCCAGCCTGGGCTAGCCGCGCGCCCCTCTGCCCTCTCCTCCCGGTGCCCATCATGCGCACGGGCTAGCATGCCCGCTGTCAGATAACGCTGCGCTTGAAGAGCCGGGCGAGCGGAGAGCGGACTTGGGGAAACTTTAGGAAGCAGGGAGCGCGCGGTGTAGGCGCCCCCACCACCACCATGCTGCCCGCCCTGCTCCTCGCCCTGGTCTGCCTGGGCGAACAGCTCAGCCCGAGCCTGGGCTGCCAGCTGCCGTCCGACTGGAGACCCCTGAGCGAGAGCTGCCGGGCGGAGCTGGCCGAGATCATCGTGTATGCCAAGGTGCTGGCGCTGCACCAGGAGATGTACAGCCTGTACAACTACCTGCCGTGGCAGTACGAAGCCGCCTCCGAGGGAGGCCTCTTCTATTCCGCCGAGATCGAGATGCTGTGCGACCAGGCGTGGGGCAGCATGCTGGAGGTGCCCGCAGGGTCCAGGCTCAACCTCACCGGCCTGGGCTATTTCTCCTGCCACTCCCACACTGTGGTGCAAGGTTACTCCTACTTCTTCTTCCTCAGGTGAGCGGAGCGCCCCCCACGCAGCCGGCAGGACTCTGCCCCTTCGATTGCTTGTCTGCCTGTGGGGAGGTGTGTGCTGTACACATAGATCCTCCTTCACACTACTCTTTTTCACTTTTAGACAGACCCACGTGGAACCTTCATGGACAACGCCAAGGGCGCGGGGACTCTCTCGGTCTCTCTGTCTCTGTCTCTGTCACTGTCTCTCTCTCTCTGTGTCTGTCTGTCTGTCTCTCTCACTCTCTCTGTCTCTCTCTCTCTCTCTCTGTCTCTCATTCTCACCCTCTCTCACTCTCACTCTCACCCAGATCTTTGCCAGTGATCCAAAGCAATAATGAAAGGGGTGAAATTATATCTAGAATTCTTCTCTTCCGAAGAGTTAGAAGGATTTACCAATTGACTTATTTCTTACCAGCTTTTTAACTGGGTGTCCTTGGCCAAGTCACCTAATTTCCCTTGGCCTCAATTTCCTCATCTGTAAAATGAAGAAATTGAACTAGACAATCTCTGAGGTCCTCTCTGGGCAAGTCTGTTTAACAACCAGCTCTTTAGGAGAAAAAGTGTTCAGGACACACTTAAAAGTTTAATCTTCCTTATTAACATTTTCTCTATCACCTTCTTAAGCCCAGACAATGGATAAATACAACAATGGAAGATTCAGTTGACTCAAGTACACCCCAGCCTCTAGTTCTAGAACTATAACCACGTCGGTAATAATCACTAACATTTATATAGTGCTTTAAGGTTTGCAAAGCACTTTACCAGCACTGTTTCATTTGGTCTTTACAACGATCCCTTTGAAGTAGGTGCTATTAAAACTCCTATTTTACTGAAAGGACAAGGTAACTGAGTTTCAGAGAGGTTAAATGAGTTGCCCAGGGTCACACAGCTACGAAGTATCTGGAGTAGGATTAAAAACTGGGTCTTGTTGACTTTTAAATTCATTTGCCCGTTAATAACCTGCAATAAGAGAGCTTTGGGAGAAGTCTTCCAGGTGTACTCTAAACTGAAATGATTGTATGAATTCTCTTACACTAGGCTCTTACCAGATTTTATTACTCTGCATAGGGCTGAGGGATTCTGTACTCTAGAAGAGAGTGGGTCAGCCTTGGAGTCAGGAAAATTTGGATTCCAATTCTGCCTTTGATGTGGTAGTTGTTGGACCATGGGCTAGTCACTTTAAACTTTTGATGACCTAGACAAGTAAGAAACTACCCTTCATATTAAACATGTACTGTCCCCCACTATCACACTATTGCTACATAAATATGTATATGTGTTGTCCATCTCCCTCATGCCCCCTTAGAATATAAGCCTTCAAGGGTAGAGACTATTCTGTATTGCATCTGTATGCTTAGCACCTATCACTGAGCCTGATGATAAATTCATATTAAGTTGCATGGAGTTTCCTACCTGTCCTAATGGAGGAAATTTTCACTTTCATGGTCCCCGAGTCTAGAGAAAAAAAAAATTGGCAAACTCCACATAGTTATTTGCAAGTCATCTCTTCCATTAGATTTGTGAGCTCCTCAAAGGTAGGGATTGACTTCTATCTTTTTTTGGATCTCCAGTACTTAGCTCCATGCCTGGTACTTAGTAGGTGCTTAATAAATGTTCATTGACTGACTTTTCAACAAATAATCAAGAGCCTATTCTGTTCAAGGTACTAGGAGTTCTATAAAAAGTCACCCTTGATTCCAGGCTTCTGAAGTCTTATAAAGTTCTATAAAAATTGTTCATCAGTCTAGAAGAATAAAGCACATGTTCACAATCATTTTGTCTCATATTTCTGCAAGAGTCAAAGACTTAGGAGGTAGACTGGCAATAGAGATTCTCTGGTTTTATGTGATTTAAATTGGGAAGAGGGATTTGGTAAAATAATACATTATTTCATTTGATCCTCACTACAGTGCTATGAAGTAGATGCTTTTATCTGCATTTTACAGATGAGGAAACTGAGGCTTGGAGGCTAAGTGATTTGCCCCTAGTGCACTAGTAGGTGTAAACTTGTGTGGAACTCAAGTCCTGATTCCAAATCCAATGTTCTAGACTGTTTGAGAAAAGAATTTGTTTGAGAATCCCAAAATACTTTTGAAGATAACTTATGGATTAAAGCTGTGAGCCAATAAAACCAATCTCAAGGCTGTTAGTGATAATTACAATACTGACAGCAATGTAGTAAGTAATACAAAATATTTGGTACCGACTACAGCCAGTATCTATAGATGACTTATTAGCTCCCCAGACTTCAGCATCTTTCTGAGAATGGAGACACTAAGTACCCCCACATTGAGCTTGCTGCAACACATGTTTTCCACATCTAAGCCAGAATTTCTAAGTTTAGAATACAGCATGTCATGGTTCTGGCTTGAATTGTTTCTCTAGACTAAGTAAATTTCTCAGGAGTGCCAACAAACATTGAGAGAGCACATTTCTCATTACAGAGACACTTTAATTGTCTATGATTTTTCATTAAGAGAAAAAAATACAACAGGGACAAGTTAGAACAAAGAAAAATGAAACCCCCATTTTCAAAGTGGGGGGAGTTGCAGACCTGTCAGGAAATATAATTTGTTTCCATTTTATTGTGAAATACAGTTTTATTCAATATTTTTGTGGTAGTCAGCCAACTCTTTCATCTTCTTGCTCTTAAATATTTACAAAAAGTTAGTGCAGAAATACAGTAAGTTAAATGCTAGACTGACAGATTCTCATTTCACAGAGCTCCCTTGCCCTGATGTATATTAACAGCTTCACAAACACTATTCTCCCTTCTGTTATTCTGAGACCTGTTGAGATTAGAATAGGCTCTGGTCAGTTTCACAGATGTGAAAAGTGAGTATGTTGATTGGCCAGTGAACTCTGCCCCATCACTTTGGTCCAGAGAGTGGTCTTCCTTCTTCTGTAATGTTACTTTTGATTCTTAATAGACTATTATCTCTACTGCAAACTTCTTATCTTATGCTCCACAACAGTCAAACTGCAGGAATTAAAGTCTCTTGGGGGACTTCTAAGCTTAAAAATATTTACTTTTTGCCTCTTTTATCAGTATACTTCTTTTGGAACCCTCAAAGATAGAAGGCCTCTGTGGCTTCTGTAAAACTGTGGGATCCAGTGAAAGTTCAGTTCATATCTCTGGTTTTGCTTTGCTTTTGCTTCAGGATGGATGAAAACTACAATCTCTTGCCTCATGGAGTCAATTTCCAGGATGCCATCTTTCCAGACACTCAAGAGAACAGAAGAATGTTTTCCAGTCTCTTCCAGTTTTCCAACTGTACTCATGGACAGCAGCCTGTGACTTTCTCCAGTGACTGGGAGATCCAGGAGGACAACAGGGTAAGAATTTGTCCAACTCCATAGAACATGAAAACAACAGATACAGACTTTAATGGCTTCTCCTAAGCATAAATTTAAAGGACATGATGGTTAGCCAAAGGAGAGCTTGTAACACTCTTTCCTCCTATCCTTCTAGGAAATTATTTTCAAAGGCGTCATTTTTTGGCTTGTGGTTTTGGAGACCTCTGGAGTCTTCCCACAGAGTTTGGTTAAGAAAAAACAGTCACTGGAATTGGAATATCTAGCATAGACTATGGATTGTAATAAGTTTACTTGAAGATAGGAAGAGAAGGGAGAAGTTCTTGGCAAGAGTGAAATAATAGAACTAGGATTATTAGAGCTAGAACATTTCTAAACACTGTATGACAAAAAAAATCTAGCAGGAAGAGGTGAGGGGCTGATAAAAATGCCTCCTCATCATTTATATAGATAGCCAAAGCAGCAATAAAATTTGATATAATTGCTATTCAAAAGCAATGACTTTCAAGTAATTTTCCTAATTCACATTTCTTATTACCTCACTCAATAACTCAGAAATCTTCTCAATGCTTATTGAATAAATTATAAGTTTTTGGCATCTTTCAGGTCCTTCATAATTTGGATCCAACTTACCTATGCAGCTTTGTTTTTTGTTATTTTCATTATCTACTCTTATGTTTGACATTGAAAATCCTGCCAAACCTAGCCCCTTCCTACCTTCCCAGTCTCCTTAGACCTTCCTCCCTGATACATACTCTTTGATCGGTGATGCTTGCCTCTTGGATGTTATGTGAACAAGACATTCCTCTCAGCTCTGGGCATTTTCTCTGGTTGCCCCCAATACTTGCAGTACTCTCTCCCCTCAACTCTGCCTCTTGACTTCCTTTAAGTCTCAGTTGAAATTCCATTTTTTTTTTACAGAAATCTTTTCCAACCTCATTTAATTCTAGTGCTTCTTATTATTATTTCCTATTTACCCCTTATCTAGCTTGTTTGTATGCATTTGTTTGCATGTTGTCTTTCCCCATGAGTCCTTTGAAAGCAGAGACTATCTTATAAAACCTCAACACTTAGTAAAGTGCCTGGCACATAGTAGGCCCTTAATAAATGTTTATTGATTGATTGGGCGAATTGGAGTACTCAGTGTTACCTAATCTCTTCCTGTCTTCCCTCTTTTGGGGGGGCATTTGTACATGCTGGAATCCTGTGCTTATAACAGACTTTCTGCAATCAACAAACATTTATTAAGTGCTTACTATATGCCATATATACTATATGTGTGATATACATGTATACATACATGTGTGTGTATATGAAGGGGAGGGGAAAGATCTACCTTCAAAGTACTTACATTCTAATGAGGGAGACAATATATCAATCGGTCCAAAGAATAGATGAAAGGGAGCCACAGAGAGGAAGGCACTAGCAGCTAAGGCAATTGGAAAAGCCTTCCGCAGAGTTGGCTATTTGTGCTGAGTCTTAAAGGAAGCTAGCCACAGCTTCAAAGAGTTGAAGGGTAGGAAGGAGAACATTTCAAGCAAGGAGTGCAGACATCCAAAGACACAGAGATGGGAGAGGAAGTGTCATACGTGAGGAAAAGCAAGGAGACCACTATGGTTGGACCACAGAGAATGTAGAAGACTGGGAAGATAGGAAGGGGCTGACTTGTGGCCAGAGCTTTAAATGCCAAACAGAGCAGTTTGTATTTGATCTTACTGGTAACAGGATCATATCCTTTCTCTTCCTTCAATGACCAGATGGATTTTATTTCCTTTATGAAGTCCTCTTTAATTCCCTCTTGCCTCAAATCTGTCAGGCTACTGATAGACATATTTTAATTTATTGTAGCTACTCGTGTAAAATGCCTCTTGTCACCTACTAGTTTGTAAGCTTTTTGAAGCCTTGGGACTGCCTTTTTTATCTTTAAATCCCTAGCCCAGTGTAGGGATTTATAAAATATTTGTCGAATTGAATTGAATCAGTAGCAAATGTAATACATTTCAAGACCAGGCCAAAAAAAAATGGCAATAGATTTGGAATAAATCCCTTGCTTGTTTCACATACAACATCTTGGATTACTAACTCTGTAAGGATGCCAGATCTGTTGTACTTTCTACTTTGTATGCTGTGAGCTATGTTTGAGTTTCCATTCAACTCAGGCAGTTAGTCTGTTTCTCTTCCTGGGTTTCTTTTTCCCACTGTACTATCATTTCAGAAGTCTAACTTAACCTGGAACTCCAAAGTCAAACTGGGAGATTTAAGAGTTCAGTCTGCCAGGAAAATTTCTGCAGAAAGCTTTTGTAAAATGAAGTCATTGCAATGCCCAACCCTAAACATCATCTTAAACCAAGGAGAACTTGTACTGATCAAACTGTAGTCTGGGCTAATCATGGAGATAGATATGATTATTGCAATTCTGACTTTTGAGAAAATTCAACCAGTAAAGCACTGTGCGAGGTATTGGGTAAGAAATAAAGATTGTTCTTATGGAATGTACAGTCTTATAGGGGAATGAAATATACATAGAACATGATAATGCATACCTCTGGCAAAGTACATCAGAAAAGCAGAGTTGGAAGGGTTATGTAGGGTCTTAGGGAGGAAGTTATTATCTAGAGAGATATTCTGGGCTGGGCCAAACTCAGGCTAGTCCCTGGTAGTTTTGGTTTGAGATTGGACCAAAATGAGACAGTGTTTATAGGTTATTCAACAGTTATTTAAAGAAGATTTGCTTAGCCATGGCAAGAGGATCCTCATGGCAGAGAGGAAACTTTGAATAGATTCAACTGAGCAAAGCTCCCATTGATTAAAATTTACCAGCCAAGCATGTGGAAGGCCACTGACACTCCCTGTGGCTGCTTTGTACATCCAGAAGTGATGTCAAGAGTCTAAGCTCTTTATATTCCCTGAGCAAAATGAGTCTCAAGAAATATCTCAATACTTGTCAAGGAAAATATAGCCTAACCTGAACAGGGAGAGAAGTTAGGCTACTGCTCCATCACAAGAGAAGATCAAGCAAAGGTTTCATGGAGGTGGCATTTGAATTAGACTTTAAAGGATGTGCATAAGGTTATGCCAGCAGAGCATAGATACTTGCAGGTCCAATCACATCACTCCCATATTTGATAAATTTCATTGGCTCCTTACCTCCTCCAGGATCAAATACAAAATCCTCTGTCATTCAGAGACCTTCATAACCTTCTCCCCTCCTGTCTTCTGAACACCTTCCACACACTGTTTGATCCACTGGTCTCCTTGCTGTTCCATGAACAAGACACTCTATCTCTTGACTATGGGCATTTTTCTGTCTGTCCTTTCTCATATCTGCCTTTTGACTTCTCTGGCTTTTTTCAAGTCTCAGTAAAAATCCTACCTCTTATAGGAAGCCTTTGCCAAACCCTTTTACCTTTAGTACTTTCACTCCATTGATTATTTCCTATTTTCCTGAATATGACTTGATTACACATTTTCCTTTGCTTGCTGTCTCCTTCATTAGATTGGGAGCTTCTTGAGGGCATGGATTATCTTTGGCCTTTCTTTGTATGCTCAGCTCTTAACACTGTCTGGTACATAACAAGTGCTAAATAAATGCTTATCGATTGACTGAGGATCTACTGAACCTCCTGAGTACATTTCTAGAAATGTATTCTGCCAGGAAAGTTTCTGCAGAAAGCTTTTGCAAAATGAACCCATTGCAATGCCCAGCCGTCCCACACCGCTGATGTCTTTGCTGTTTCGGTCCACATATGAGTAGCCCCACCTGAACCACTGGAAACACAGTCTCTCTTTCAAAACATACCAAGATATCAGCAGATTCTACTTGTTGATTGAGACCCAAAAGGGCAGCTAGGTGGCACACTGGATAGGGCACTGGACCTGAAGTCAGGAAAACTCACTTCCTTGAGTTCAAATCTGATCTCAGACACTAACTAGTCATGTAACCCTGGGCAAGTCATTTCACCCTGTTTGCTTCAGTTTTCTCATCTCTAAGAAGAGCTGGAGAAGGAAATGGCAAACCACTCCAGTATCTCTGCCAAGAAACCCCCCTAAAGGGGTCACACAGAGTTGGACATGACTAAAATGACTGAACCATAACAAGAAATAGAATCAGGGACCAGTTCTCCCCACAAGTATCTTAATTTTCATGACTAGATTTTTAAAAACCTTTGTTTTCAGCCCTAATAGCACCCCTTACTGACAGTGGTACCCCTAATCATATCACCACAGAGTTGCATGGTAATATATATAACATGGCAAATAGCTATCACCTCTTGGGATAAAGTAGGAATGGAAAGGAGATTCATCAGCTTATCTTAACATTCATTTCCCCCCATCCTCTTGTCTTGTACCCTCACCAGGACTCCTACCATTTTCTATAATGTCATTATTTTCCTTTTAAGTATCATAATTCAGAGTGAATCTCAGTGGCCATCAAGTTCAACCTATATGATGGAAAAGGAAGGAAAGGAGCATTTATATGGCACCTACTAGGCCAACATAGAGAGCATGCTTAGAGTTTTACAAATGTCTTGTTTGAACTTCACAACAACCATGGGAGGTAGTTGTGTTGTTATCATGTTACAGATGAGGACACTGAGGGAGAGAGCCAAGCATTGGTTAGCATCAGCGATTTGCCGCAGGTACTATGCTAAGAGCTTTATAGATCTTATCTCGCTTGAGCCTCACAACAACCCTGGGAATAAGTGTTGTTATCCCCCATTTTACAGTTGAGAAAACTTAGGCAAACAGTGGTAAAATGACTTGCCCAAGTGTCTGAGGCTGGATTTGAACTTGGGTCTTTCTGATTCCAGGCCCAGCCCTCTACTTACTTTGACACTTAGCGGAAAAGGAATTTACAACGTGCCAGACAAGTAAGTCCGTCAGTAATAAACATTTATTAAGTGCTTTCTTTGTGCCAGGCACTGTGCTAAGCATTGGAGAAACAAAGAAAGACCAGAGACAAGTGGTCTTCCAGTTTTTGTTTGAAGACTTCAAGTGAGGCCTAACCTCCCAAGTTTTTTACTTTTCTTTGAGAAAAAATAAAAGAAGGATATGCTTTACTTTCTGAGCATAAAAGCATATATTTTTTTCTCTAAATGTGTGATTTCATTGATGGATGGAACTGCCAGTGTGGCAATTCCCTTAACATCTTAGAGAACTATCTGAGAGAACTGAAAGATTAAGTGATTTGTCTATGACAGCATAGCTACCATATTTCAGAGTCAGAACTTAAACCTAGATCAGTCTTATAGCTATTATGCCATACTGTCTTTTCTGGAAATTATGCCACCCATCATCTTAGCTCAGGCATCACGGTATTGCGGTGGATAGAGAGTACAGTCAAGGAGACCCGAGTTAAAATCCTGCCTCCGATACTGACTGTTTAATAGTTAACATTTTATAGCGCTTACTATGTGCTGGGAACCTCTGAGAATCTTACAAGTATTACCTCATTTGGTCCTTGCAATAATCCTGGAAGGATAGGTGCTGTATTACCCCTTTTTATGGGTGAGGAAACTGAGGCAAGCAGGCTTTAAGTGACTTGCCCAGGGTCACACAGCTAGTAAGTCTCTGAGGTTGGATCTGAACTCAGGTTTTCTTGACTCCTGGCTCTATCCACTATACATCCTAGCTGATCATGATAACTGTGAACAAATCATTTAACCTCTCTTTTCTATAAAATGGGGATGATAACATTAACCATCTCCCAAGGTTTTTGTGAGTTTCAAATGAAATAGCATATGCACAGCACTTTATAAACCGTAAAGTGCTATATAAATGTTAGCTATTATTTTCTCGTATTTGGGGTAGATGGGTGGGATGGATTAAAGAACAGGAGAAAATTTAAGAGTAATGCCCTCTCCAGGAACAGCAATGATAGGCTACCTGTTACCCACCATTGTAATCTTATACCTCTGCAATTCGTCAAGCTGTTTGTGAAATCTTTTCCCCCTGCTTTTTTGGAATCTTAGAATTGCAGGCGTCATCTTTTCATCATAGGCAGCTCTTTTTATTTGAACTGTAGTTCTCCAAAAGGAAATTTTGTGCATGGAAAGAGAAAATATCTCTAAGATTCTCAAAAGTTTAAAATGTTCCTTTCTTTTTGCTCTGCCTCCCCACCCCCCAAACCCACTTTCCTCTTCTTTTTCCACTGTGCTACACAAAACATACAATTCTACACCCTCCTCTGGGAGGAGATGTTCACAGAACTGTCAGAAGACCTCAACAACTCAATAAGCCACACTTCTGGAATGCAGTGGACTCGTCCCCGAACATTTGAACAACAGCTTTTAGACTGTTTCTCCAGCTGGGACTGCAAAGCTATTCCAACCATAACTTTCAGTCAAGTAATATGCTATGATTCCTCTACAGTCAATCAATCATCACGCATATATTAAGGGCTTGCAACACAAGGGCAGAACCCACAGAGACCTACCAGAGATCAGAAGTCCTTGATGGCGGCTCTAAGCAATCATCTTCCTCCCCTGAAGATTTCTTTCTGCTTTAAAAGGGCTTGCTTGGAAAAATCAGATCCCAGGACCCAGATTCTGATCTCATAGCCGCCGGGTAGTTGATTTGATCACAAATTCATTCATTTCATCTGGGGATATTTCATTGCTTTTATTTGTATCTCAGGCATTTTGCACAGTTCTTGGCAAGAAGTAGGCACTTAATAAATGATTGATTGACCCAGTGAACATTTATTAAGCACCTGTTGTATCAGGCATTGTGCTGTACATGGGGGTTACAAAAAACATGACAGTCCCTGCCCTGAGTCTTTTACCTTGTGATCTTCTATATGAACCTCTTTCTATTCCCCCAGCTACTATAGTCCTTTAGATCTGGGGGTTTAGTGGACCACGAGCTCGATATGAGTTAACAGTATTACATGGCAGCCAAAAAATAGAAGCTAATTACCTTCTTAGGCAGAATCAGGAGAATTATAGTGACTAGGGCTAAGGAAGTGGTAGTAGGTACTAAGTAGTAGTAGGACTAAGGAAATTGGTAGGTAGCTTGGTGTGCAGTGGACAGAGTACCAGACTTAGAGTCAGGAAGTCTTGTTTTAACTAAGTTCAAATGTGGCCTCAGACACTTACTAGCTGGGCAAGCCACTGAACCCTGTTTGCCTTAGTTTCCTCATCTGTAAAATGAATTGGAAAAGGAAATGGTAAACCACTCTAGTGTCTTTGCCAAGAAAACCCCAAACAGGGTCACAAAGAGTCAGACATGAATGAAATGACTAAAGAACAAAGTCTTGTTAAAGATTGCCCTCGTAAGACCATGCTCAGTTGTTCAGTTATGGATCCTCTATTTTAGGAAGAACATTAATAAGTTGGAGAACATTTGGAGCAGAGAAGCAGAATGGTGAAAGGTCTTTAGATCATGCCATCTCTGAGTGTCTGAAGACCTGATGAAGGAAATAAACATTTATATAGTGCCTACTATATGCCAGGTTTTGTGCTAAGTACTTTTTATCAATATTATCTCATTGATTCACTCAACAACTCTGGGAGGTAAGTGCTATTATTACCTCATTTTACAGCTGAGGAAGTTAAGGCAGAAAAGGTTAAGTGACTTGATCAGGGTCACACAGACACACATAAGTGTCTGAGGTCAGATTTGAATTTAAATCCTCCTGACTCCAGCCCCATCCTCTATCCATTATGCCACTCAGCAGGCTGAGGGGAAACAGGTCTGCTCTGCTTGGCTCCAGAAAGCAGAAATAGGAACAGTGGCTAGAAGTTATTAGGAGGCAAATGTAGGCTTGATATAAGGAAAACATTCTTAATGGACTGTTTCAGAAGAAAGTGGGTTCTCTTTTCACCAGATATCTTTGTGGGCATTCATCCTTCGTTGCCCAAGAAGACCATGCCATCAGAGAAATGGTGACGTGACTTGCACTTGACTTTGTTTTTGAGTGAGGGAGGGCTGTGCAGGTCACCAGTCTCACTTCTCCTCAAGAGCCATCTGAATCCAGTGACCAGATTTTCATCAGGATGACTGGAGATGACCCAAGATGAGGCAATTGGGGTTAAGTGATTTGCCCAAGGTCACACAGTTAGTGGGTGTCAAGTGTCTGAGGTGAGATTTGAATTCAGGTCCTCCTGACTCCTGCACTGGTGCTCTATCCACTGCACCACCTAGCTGTCCAACTGTATATCTTTAAGCAAAAACTGGATGACCACGTGTTGGTTATGTTGTAGAAAGGATTCCTGTTTAGGTATATATTATATCAGATTGCTTTAGATCAAATGACCTCACATCACTACTTTTTTGAGACTCTGTTTTACCTTTTCTCTGAGTGGTTCAGAAAACACTGATTAAGCTTTGACCACTGTTGGACTCTGAGGTCTACACAGAAAGTGAAAAAAGGATATGATTCTTGCCCTTCATATTGCCTCTTCCAGTCAGTCAGTAAAATAAACATTTATCAAGCTCCTACTATGTTCTCTTGAATGACTGAGAATTGTTAACATTTCTATAGTACATTGAGATGTACAGAGTAATAAGTATGTGTGATCTCATTAGATTCCCATATAGTAGTCATTTTGGGACAGTGGTCAGAATAGTGGCTCTGGAGTCAGAGAATCTGGGTTCAAATCCCACTTTCATCATTTGGTATCTTTGTGACATTGGCCTAGTCCCATAACATCCCTGGGCCTCAGGGGATAGAGCTACAGCTAGCTGGCATAGTGTATAGAAGACTGGGCTTAGGAGTCAGGAAGCCCTGAGTTCAAATCCAGTGACCCTGTGCAACTAACTTTATTTCTGTTTGCCTCAGTTTCCTTAACTGTGAAATAAGGCTAATAAGAACACAAACCCTCCAAGGTTGTTGTGAGGATTAAATGAGATAACACTTGTGAAGTGTTTCTGGAACATAGTAAATACTTAATAAATACTTGTTGCCTCACTCCCCTCCCTCAGTGCCCTCATCTGTAACGTGAAGATATGTATGAGATGGCCTCTAAGATTCTTTCCAGCTCTAGACTTATGACCCTAATATGGTATGATGACAAAGGAACTGATTTTGGAGGAAAAGCGTCTGGATTCACATCCCAGCACTGGGTAACATTGGGTAGGTCCCGTCAACTCTTCTGACTTCTGTTTCCTCATCTTAAAATGCAGGAGTTGAGCTGGATGATTTATACGGCTCCTGTCATCTCTATAAGACTAATAAATATACATTAGTTATGAATAATTTTGTGGTAGGTATTATAAGCATTCATATTTTTATACAAATAATTTGTCTCCATTTTATGTATATAGTATATATTATATGTACATAAAATAGTATATGATAATATACTTAATATATCAGTATATTTTACAGATTAATATACTTAAATTTCCATTTTGTAAGGTCTTTCCTTGTTGTCTCATGCTCAGGCTTTTCCCATCTTTAAAAAAACTTTGACTTGATCTTGTCATTCTCCCAAGCTCTTATTTTGTTGTTGTTTTCTAAAATTTATTTGTTTATTTTAAGTTTTCAACATTCATTTCCACAACATTTTGAGTTCCAGTTTTTCTCCTCATTGCTCCCCTCCCTCCAGCCTACCAAGCATTCTGATTACCCCTTCCACCAATCTGCCCTCTCTTCAATCATCCCTCCCTTCCCTTATCCCCATCTTCTCTTTTGTCCTGCAGGGCAAGGTAAATTTCTATTCCCCATTACCTATATTTCTTATTTTCCAGTTGTTTGCAAAAACAATTCTCAACATTTGTTCCTAAAACTTTGAGTTCCAACTTCTCTTCTTCCCTCCCTCCCCACTCATGCCCACTGAGAAGGCAAAAAATTCAATATAGGCTATATATGTGTAGTTTTGCAAATGACTTCCATAATAGCCATATTGTATAAGACTATATTTCCCTCCATCCCATTCTGCCCCCCAATTTCTTCTATTCTCTCTCTTGACCTTGTCCCTCTCCAAGAGTGTGTACTTCTAATTACTCCCTCTCTCATTTGCCCTCCCTTCCATCACCTCCCATCCCCTTCTCCCCTACTTTCCTGTAGTGTAAGATAGATTTTC
>CM053770.1:130220287-130242811 GCA_028658325.1 Potorous gilbertii
CATTTTCTCAACCAGTTACTTACTTTTGTGTCCTTTGTCAAGAGTAGGATATACTTTGGGGACCTGTAAGATCTCAGTTTTTCCAAGGTGGCACAATCAAGCATGCACACTGATCTGGGAGCAATCAGAAACTTTTCTGCCCAGAATCTTCGAGTAGTAGAATTCCCTCTCCACAACCGTCTCCTGTTCTGCCATGCCAGCACTCAGGGCTGAGATTCAGATGAGCTGCTCAATTCCCCCAGGGGCTTTAGGGGGAGGGTTCCCAGGGCCAGGTCACCACTTAGTGTGAGATTCAGATGAGCTGCTCAATTCCCTCAGGGGCTTTAAGGAGGAGGGCAGGGCTGCCACTCAGGGCTGAGGTTCAGATCAGCTGCTCAATACCCCCAGAGGCTTTAAACTGAGGGCTCCAGCAATGGATACTGGCTGCTGTCCCAAGCTTTTATTTTGTATTCTTCTCCCTTTCTATCCTTGCTGACTCTATTTCTTCACTTCCTCCTTACTTTTCTGTCACTTCCTGTATAGCTTCTGATCCCACCACTTGAATGAAACTGCCTTCTTTTTGTGTACAAATCATCTTGTAAATGGCTAAATCTGATGGCCTTTGCACAGCTTTCACCCCACTGGATCTTTTTGCAGACTTTGGCTATACTTGATCACCTCTCTACTGGATAGATTATTTTTTCCTTCAGTTTTCACAAAACTGCCCTCTCCCTCTCTCTCCCCCTTTCTCCCCGCATCTGTCTCTCTCAGTTTTCCTCCTATGCATTCATTCTCAATCTTGCTTGGATCATCATCCCTTTCCTCTGCACTAAGACTCTGATATCACCCAACACTCAATCCTGGGCCTTCTTCTCTTTTCTCTCCTTACTCTTTTTGGTGATCTTATGTCTTCATATCTATGTAGATGGCATATTATATACATACATACATACATGCATATATTACACATACATACACTTATAAACACATACATCACTATCTGTCTATCTAGTCTTATCTTAGATAGCATGTCTAGCTTTCTTCAAAGCTTAGGTTAGGTACAACCTCCTATTCATATAAATAAAGATCCAGAAGAGACTTTCTTATATCTGTTCTATTCTAATTTACTTTTCTCATCTTAAAAATAAGCTAAATTAAAAACACAATACATAGAAGATAGTCCAGATATTTCTGGACCTCCTGAGGTGACTCTACTTGAGTAATTCATTACAGTATTTCATAGCAGCTTATACTGGGTAACATATATTTTAATATTTCATCTAAATTCTTACAGATGCAATTTAAATGATCTCGTTTTGTTCTGTTTGTAGAAGTAAGTATATGGTAAATATGGTAAAAATATGGTAAATATAAAACTGGTCGGCAACTTCTAGGCACTAACTCCATATTTTAGAGAACATCCCATAGTCCTATTTCCTGTGTAATAACCATAGACAGTAATCATAACAATAGCTGCACTTCTATAGAATTTAGGAATTGCAAATTGCTTTATGCCTATTATTGATCAAGAGCAAAGAAATGGAGCAGTGAATGAATGGATGAAAAAATGAAGTAAAATCAAGAGAACAAGAGGGGAGGAAACTAGCATATCATGTGTGTTCAGCAAATATGAATTGATGAGGTCACTAACATGCAGTGCCATCTGAGGATTTTCCTTTTCGAGATTCCTGACTACCATGTTTTAATAAGGTAAACTCCTTCAGGTTTGGGGTAGCCAATTGTCACTGTGGATAGAGCACCAGACCTAGTATCAAGAAGACCTGAGTTCAAATTTGACTTCAGACAGTTTCTAGCTGTCTGAATCACTTAACCCTTTTTGCCCCAGTTTCCTCATCTGTAAAATGAATTAGAGAAGGAAATAGCAAACCACCTCAGTATCTTTGCCAAGAAAAACCCAAATGGGATCATGAGGACTCAGATATAACTGAAATGACTGAATAACACCAACTTTGAGGTTAGCTTGCTGTATGTGTATTCATTATCTAATACAGTTGAAAAAAGGCAGAGAATTGTTGAGTTCTCACAGATGGGCTTTCCCTTGCTCCTTAAGGGAAGCAGCCCACCAAACCAGAGCTACCTTGCTCAGGGGAGCATTCCAATACTGTTTAGTTACCTTGGAAGTTGGGGCTACAGAAAAAGACAAGAGATAGAAAGCACACGGCATTCACACCGTGTATTAGAAAAAAATCAGTGGTTGACAATGAGCAATAATGCCAGCTTCTGTCTCCAGTGTTTTTGTTGCTTGCTTCTACTAATGCCTTCTTTGCATTTCATTGTCCTCCTCTGGACAAAGAGGCTGTTCATGCTGACCCTCCCTTCCAGGAGACTTGTGCTGAGGAATGAGAAGGCAGTGAGTGTTTGGCCACAAGGCATGGCATTAAATATATAATATCTTATCCTTTTTTTGTTGTGGAGCCAGAAAAATGGCCATCATGTAAGCTATTCCTGTTGATATCTCCAGCTCATGCAATCTTCTCTTAGGAAGGGGAAAAATACTTTCTCTTATTCCTCCTATTATTCTTCCCTTGTCTCTATGTACACTCTATGTATGGTGTTTTGGGGAATAGTTGAGTGATTTCACCTGCCTTCTATCAATGCATATAGTGTAGTTTTTGAAAAAGTATATGTAAGTTTCTTGTAACTGATAAAACTTACAAGCCAGGGAAAGAAATCATCCTACTTTCTCCATTCCTTTTATACTCACTAGACCCTTAGAGAGTGCTGTCAAATTCAAGGAACCTGGCATGTACATTTCTTCCTGTCTTTTTCTTAAGTCAGCTATATGATCTGGCATGATCACACCTGCCCCCATGGCCCTGGCCAAACCTCTAAATTCCTAGCCTTCTGACAGCGCAATCAAATTCAACTCATTCACTTTAAGTGGGTTGTCATTTTTATTTGTTTAGACAACGAAACCTCATACCTTTTTATATTAACATACAGTCTTGTGATCTCATGTTTTGAATTTTTAAAATTCAAATTTAAAATTCAATTCAAATTTAGAATGTGAATTTTTAAAGTAATGTTCATGGTAATATTACCGAGTAACCAATAGATAGAAAGCTAGCCAGGTTTCCACAGTTAGGCTAATATTTGCTTACAGTTTTGTAATAAAGAGAGAATACCAAGGTTATGTGCAAATTGAAGTGGGCAAAAGAAGAAAAAAAGTAAAGCAGTTTTGTATGGGGCCAGATGGTATTCTAGTAGGTGCTTTCTAAGCCTTTGTTTGTCTGATCTTGGGAAGGGAGCTCCTGAGGGTTGGCTTTTCCAGGAAGAACCTGGAGGTTCTCTTTCTCTTTGGCTTGGGAAAATCAAAAAGTTTTGTGGTTTGGTTTCCCTACTTTCAAAACAGAGCAGCAGGGCTTATTGGTTGCTTGCCACATTGAGATATATTTAGAGTAAATTTTGAGTATGGCTTGGGACCAATTCTAGGCAAAATTGAAATAAAAAGCACTTTATTTGATCCATGCAAAACCCCTCTGAAGTAAGTCATTCCATATTATGACCACTTTACAAACTAAGCCCAGGAGTATTCTAACTCATTTGTCCGAAGTCACATGTAGATCCTGAGATTAGAACTTGGGTCTTTTGACTTCCAGTGTACTTGATAATACTTGAATATTTTAATGGATCTATATTCTCCTTGATGTGCATATTCCCTTTATTGGTACAGATTGCCATCCACCCATGAATTATAATCCTGTATAATCATTGTTTATATGCTCTCATAAATCATATGTGAAGGTTCTGCTTGATGTGAGTACCAGTGTAATATTTGGATTGACCATTTGTTATCTTTCCCTCTTGATAAATGAACAGCCTAAATCTTCATTAGATCACAAGATCCTTGAGTCAAGGACGGTTTTTCTTTTTGTATTTCTACTATTTAGCACAGTGCCTGGTACGTAATAGGCACTTAATAAATATTTATAAACTGATTTTTTTTGTTCATATGGCTTTGATAATGTCATTTATATCACATCTCATTGTGGTAAAGTTACATCCAACTCTTTGTGATCCCATTTGGGGTTTTCTTGGCAAAGATACTGTGGTGATTTGCCATTTCCTTCTCCAGCTCATTTTGGATAAGGAAAAATAAGGCAAACAGCGTTAAGTGATTTGTACAGGATCACATAGCAAGTAGGTCTGAGGCTGGATTCGAACCCTGGAAGAGTAGTCTTTCTGACTCCTGGCCCCCCCCAGCACTCTATCCACCGCACCACTTAGGTGCTAAAAACAACAACAAATATATACATATACACATACGTACATACACACATACATGTACACATACTTGTATGTATATATGCATGTGTGTATATGTACATGCATATGTATACATGCACACAGAAATATACATATACGTGTGCATGTATATACACACATATACACACATGCATATATGTAAAATACCCATCATACATCTTTCTATATCCACTTGTGTAATCTGGAATTTAGATTTTTTCTTAATATTGAGTTCATGATCTGTTGCCTGAAGTTTATGAACCGTACAAATTGGAAGAAAAAAGGATTTCTAGCAACCTGGGCTATGACACATTTACTAGATATTCTTTCTAAGCTTGAGCCCACTTTCCCCTGGATTTTCTATGAAGAGGTGGGAGAGTGTCATAGACTCTTGAGAGAAATGCCACTTAAGTAAATACTTTTAACTGAAAGCTAATTTAGGTTTGGCTGACTTATCTGATATCAATTCATAATCATGGGGGAGGGGTGGAGCACATCAGTGAAGACCTCTGATGTCTAGCATTAGAATGACACCTTCCTGGTCCTCAAGGTGAACCCTAAAGCCCTGAAAGGAAGTAGCTGGAGACCCAGCTGTCCAGGGTGAATGGGGCTTGGGAGACTAACTTTAGAGCTTATGTACCTTTATTTCCATAGTGTCCACAGCACAGATTATTTCTATCTTTCATAACCTTTGGCCATTTTTGGTCATTTCCCTTGAGATTTTTTACTTTTTTGTTTTTCCAAATAAAACTTTATTTGGAAATTTTTTATTTATTTATGTAAAGTAACTCCTGGGCAATTTGGTTTAATCATTAAATTGGTAGATTAAATTATGTAGTATGTGTTTTTTGTTATGTTTATGTGGTCCAGTCCTAAACAATAAGTCTCCAGTATTTGAGTGTTGCTTTTACTTCTGTAAGGGGTATTTTATGATTATATTTACAAGTTCTAAGTATGCTCTGGTAGGTTAATTCTTGGTCGTTTTATAGATTTTATAGTTATCTCTCTTCCCACTGGGTACTGTTAATAGAACAGAGAAGGATTGTTTTCGCAATTTTGTTTTGTATCCTAATACTTGACTGAACTTTTAAATTAAATATATTCTTTTTGTTGAATCCCTGGGATTCTCTCAAGTAAACTATCATCAGTTCAATTAATCAGTTAACAAGGATTTATTATTTTCTATGTGCCAGGCACTGTTCTAAGCCCTGGGGATACAAAGAAAAGGAAAAGCACAGTCTTTGCATTCAAGGGTCTCACATTCAAATGGAATCATATTTAAATGGTAATCTGATCTTATTAAAATGGACATACCTTTTAATAATTCATATCAAAATCCTCCCATAATTCCACCTGACATTTTGGAGTCCTTTTTGGACTTCAGACATTGCAAAGATACTAGCAGAAAGCACAGGTTACATAATCATCCTTTCTTACTTTAACTAGGCCATATTTTCTTTTGATGACATTTTTACTCTATTTTTTCTTCAGAGTTCCTTATTTATTTTATGTTGCTTTCTGCTCACACCCACAATGTGTGTCTCTTCCTCATGCTGGCATGGAGTGACCCTGGATTCTTAAAAACCGAGTCCTGGCGGGTTCTGCCATGCTGTCTGGTCCTAGGTTTCCTCATTTGGCAGTTTAAAAAGCTAATGCAATTTTAATAGATAGATTGTTTATGATAAGGATTGATAATACCTTCCCCCTTTACCTTCCCCTTTACCTTTTCCATACTTCTAGAATGCTGTGATCAGTTTTAGGCACTCTGTTTTATTTTTAAGATGGCTGGAGAACAGCCAGAGGAGGGTGACTGAGATAGTGAGGGGACTGGAATCAACCACTTGCCAGGATCAGCTGAAGGAACTGGGGATATTTAATCTGAAAAAAAAAAAAAAAGAGTAGATTTAGGGAAAAAAAATAATAACTTTCTTCTAGAGTATGAATGACTGACTATTTTTATGGAAAAGAGAGTCTTGTCCTCCTTAGCCCTAGGGGGCAAAACCAGGATCCAAAGTGGCACAGCAGTGAATTTAGGCTCAATGTTTGTTGGAAAAAAAAAACGAAAGGAAAAAAGAGAAAATATAAAGGAAAATTTCCAACAGCATTAGCTATCCAAGAGTAAAAGGGCTATTTTGGGAGGCAATAGTCTTCTCCTATACTGGAGATCTCTCTAATGAAACCTGGTATTTGGATATTCTGTAAGTATTACTAATGAGGAATGACTTGGGCCTGATATAAGACAAAAAAATTTATTAAGCACCTACTATGTACCCAGTACTGTGATAAGTGCTGGGGATACAAGTAAAAGTTGAAAAAGAAAGAAAGATAATCCCTAAACTCAAGAGTTTACAATCTGATGAGGGAAGACAGCACACGCAAGGAATATGGAAACAGGTGGATGAAGGATATCAGAGCAGGGGCATGATGATGATGATGGAGTGAAAACCAAGCAGGGAAATTGGTGGGAAATGAAGAATTGGTTGGGCTTCTCAGTCTTCTTTAAATGGGTTGTTGGGAGGAGCTTTTGATTCTGCCATGCAGCCCTCTAGTCAAAGGGGTAAAGGCAACTGAGGGTCCTGATGACATGTGAGTACCCAAAGTGGTGAAAGCTCCATAGCGATAACATCGATAGTGGCTCCTAAAATTATATCATTCTGCCAAATATTGGGTTACTTAAACCAGACCACTCTCTTCTCTGTTAGCAAAGTACGAATATGTTGGGGATTAGTGTGATTGGGAGGGGAGACAATAAGAAGATGGAGTGGTAATCTGAGTCCCATGGAGGAAAAGCAATGGGTTGAACACCAATGACTTAGGTAAAGGGTGGTTTGGGGGATGGATGCTATTGAACCTTGGGGGTTCTGAAGTAATTGCTCTGTTTGAATATTGGGTGGGGCCTTGTGGAGGAAGGTAGTAGTTTAGGGGAGGAACTGAATCCAGGATCATACGATGTGGAAGGTTTGTTTTCTTGGTTAACTCCAAGGCTGGTGGCTGGGTTTTGGGGCCTTATAAACATGGCAAGTCTATGGTGTGTGTTGTCAGTGATGATGTAAAAGGGACTTGGTTAGATCCGCTACATGTTCCTGAGGTCCCCTCCAAACTTGAGATTCTTCTCTGTGAACAAGTGGAAGCCCATAGTTCAGGGGGTAGGATATACATTGAGCAGATGTGTAAGTATGTGATAGATTTTTGTCACACATGACCCTGAGTGAGTACATTTGTAGGAATAGAGCCTCAGGGAGCGGTCTGTTTGCCCCAGTTTCTTCAGCTGTAAAATGAGATGGAGAAGGAAATGGCAAACCCTTCCAGTATCTTCCCCAAGAAAACCCCAAATGGTCAGACAGGAGTAAAAAATGAGTCAACAACAAAACATCTGACTTAGCAAAGGCTGATTAACTGCTTGTTGGGGATGTTATAAAGTGGATTTTTACTTAAGTGCAGATTGGATTAGGTGACCTCTGAGGTCCATCTAACTGTAAGAGTCTCTAATTCCATTTTATCTGGATTTCCATCTGTTCTAAGCGGCATGTCCTGCCTCAAGGCAAGAGGATAAAGACTGTATAAATAGGGTACTCTGCACGTGGGCTGACTGACTCAGCTTTCAAAGCTACTTCCAATCCAGTGATCCTGTGATCTTATCAGACTTTCAGAAAGCAAAACAACTGAATTAAATTCATTTGCACACCTGCCAAGCTGACAAGGAGCCAAGAATCTGCGTTTACAGACCTTTACATCTTGTGATCATCTACATACATTTTAAGGGTGTGGATGGAAACTGGTTCAAGAATCAAATGCAGATAAATTTTCTTGTGGTTAGGGATTCTTGCCCTGGAACCACACCACTGTGTGGTGAAATTATCTGCTTTCCAGTCCCTGGCAGTGAAGCTCTTTGAATTCCCTTTGCCTTAGTGCCACTTAGCTTTCTACATCTAAAACCCATCTCCCTTTGTATAGACCACTCCATGAATTTGGTTTGAATGATGCACCAATCTTTTGTCTGTCATCATACTCATCTCATCTTGATAAAGCAGAGGGAGAGGGTTGGTGGAATCAAGTCGTGGCTGTCACACTGTTATTACAAGGTGAGTGTAGGTAGAAAGTGAATGAATGTATCTTGTGTAACTATAATATTTATGGCTATTATAAGTAATAGATACAAAGCATATGGTTTGGATATACATGCTACAAAGCATGTTAAGGCAGGGGCATTCCTCTATTGCTTTTTAGAAGAAAAGAAGGAAGGAAGCATTTATTAAACACCTACTAGGTGCTGGCACCATACTAAGCCCTTTACAAACATTGTCTCATGTGGTCCTCCCAACAGCTGGTTACAGTATTATCCCCATCTACCGTTGAGGAAACTGAGGCAAGCAGAGGTTAAATAACTTTTAACTAGGGTTACACAACTAATAAGTGCCTGAAGCTGGATTTAACTCCAGTCTCAGTGTTCTATCCGAAAGATGCTCCTAGAAGAAAGCAGAAGGCATGGATAAGGTAGCATGATGTAGTGTAGAGGTTACTGCATGAGAAATGGGAAACCATGAAGTACCCTCTGTTCTTTGAAATGATGAAAATAAGAATAATTCACGTTCATATAGTATATTGAGCAGATTTTTTTCAAAATACTTTTCCTCATAACAAAACAGTGAGGGAGGACAAATATTATCTCTATGTTTGTTTTTTAACAAATGAAGAAACCCTTAGGGGTTAAGTGACTTGTCCATAGTCATGCAACTGAGATAAGTAAGCATCATATAACCAGTAAGTATTTGAGGCTAGATTTGAACAAAAACAGGACTCTGGATTCCGAGTCTGGTACTGTATCCCCCACACCATGAAGCACAATGGGAGGGTACTATTTTGGGGTCTAAGAGACCTGGAATCTTTGCCCAGTTTTCAATGTGTGATTTTGGGTATTTCATTTAAATCAAGAAAACCTTTGTTTAATCTCTAATTTGGAGCTCCTAAATCTTGCCTGCCTAGGTTTCTTAGATATTATGACAGTGGCACATGTGAAATACCCTGAAATCTTCCATTATATATGCTATTTAAATCTAAGATATTATGATTCTCTGCCACAAATTCCAGAACCCCACTTTTGGTTGCTTAGGAGAGATCAGAGTGTGAGCAGTGGCGACAGTAGTAGTAGCTCATATAACAGTTCAGCAAGTGGGCATATGTATCTTCCTGCCAGCCATCTGCTGCAGTGGCAATCATGGGATGGGCATGATGGTGTGAGTTTTATTTCAGTGTTGTTTTGCTCATCATTTCCCAATTAAAAAAAAAAAACTAACTTGGATGAATTGTTTATGTTTATGTGTATGGAGGGGAGAGTTTTCCTCATTTATCCTCATAGAATGCTATTATCGTTTATTCTTATTTCTCTCTAATGCAGAATTAGTGCCAGGCAATGAAACTTCAGGGTTTGGGATCTGCATCCTGGGAGAACATGTCTGAGTTTACCTTTGAGCGCACCATTTCCCTGAATGGATTTGCCATCAATGGTCAGTGGAGAAACTGAGAGTCATGTGAGGGTTGCTACCCGCATTGTCAAGTATTAACCGTTTCAGCTGACAACATCACCTCATACTTCACTGGAATCATTGAGGTCATTTCTTGAGAGCTTCCTACTTATCCGAACTACAATGCCTTGTGCCATTATATTCTACTTTATCCCTTTACTGAGCTCACCATCTCCTGTGGAGTCAGTTATCATCTCTATGCTGATGGTTCTCAGATCTATTCATCCAGTGCTAACCATTCTCCAGATTGCTGGTCTTGCATTTCTAACTGCCTGGGACCCGAAGTCCTTCCTTCTCCTAGCAAAAGCAAGCCCCTCCATGTCCACAAGTGATCTCATCCCATCCCATCAAATTACTTCTCTTATCTCTCGTCTCATTAATACTCATTCTTTCCCTGTTTCCTAGTTGCTTCCCTGCTGTCCACAAATGCTTCCTTCCCCACTTCCCACCTCATGCTCAAAAAAAACCCCTCCCTTGATCCATCCTTCCTCACCAGTTGTTGTACTATTTTCTTATACTTTTGGGGGCTAAACTTGAGAAGACCAACCATCTACAATAGGGGCCTCCACTGCCTCCAAATCTCTTCTTAAATCTTTATAATCTGACTTCTGACTTCATCATTCTACTGAAACCTGCTTTCTCCAAAGTTATACTTTTATTTGTCTTTTTCAGTTCCTCATTTGCTTTGACTTTTCTGTAACTTTTGATACTATTAATCTCCCTTTTCTGGATAAAACCCTTTTCTAGTTTTTTTGTTTTTGAGGCAATTGGAGTAAAGTGACTTGCCAGGGTCACACAATCAGAACTAGTAAGTGTCCATAGTGGGATTTGAACTCAGGGCCTCCTCTCTCTGAGGCCAGTGCTCCATCCATTGCACCACCTAGCTACCCCTTCTCTAGGTTTTTGTGATATTGCTCTCTTCTGACCTCTGCTCAATCTACATTGTTGGATTTTCATCCAGGTCATGCCCAATAGCCACGGATATCCCCCAAAGGTTTGTTCTAGATCCTCTTCTCTTCTCCATCTTTCACTTGCTGAGCTCACCAGATCCTGTGGAGTCAGTTATCATCTCTATGCTGATGGTTCTCAGATCTGTTCATCCAGATCGCCAGTCTTGCATTTCTAACTGCCTAGAGAACATCTCTAGCTAGATATCCTCTGTTGTTGTTGTAGTTGTGTTGTTTCAGTATGGTCTGACTCTTTGTGACCCCATTGGGGCTTTCCTTGGCAAAGATACTAGAGGGGTTTGTCATTTCATTCTCATTGAGGCAAACCTCGTTGAGAGACTTTCGCAAGGTCATACAGCTAAGTAAGTATCTGAGTCCGAATTTGAACTTAGAAAGATGAGTCTTCCTGATTCCAGGCCCAGCCCTCTATCCTCTGCACCATCTAGCCGTCCTCTAGATATGTTAAACTTAACATGTCCAAAACTGAACTCGTTATCTCCTCCCCCACCCTACCCCAAATCCTCCTCTCTTCCTAATTTCTTGTTAATGTCAAGGGCACCACCATCCTCCCAGTCACCTAGGCTCAAAGTCTAGGTGTCATTCTCAACTTTTCACTCTCTCTCACTCCCCATATCCAATTAGTTGCCAAGACCCATTGATTCTGCTTCTGTAACATTTTTAGTATATGTTCACTTCTGATACTGTTGGCAGGCCTTTATCACTGCACACCCGACAGTTGCAGTCAAATCCATGCCCAGTCCAGTTCATGCAAAGCTCATCTATCAAAGCGATCTTTGTGAGGTGCCAGTGTGAACACATCACTCCCCTATTCAATAAAATCTCTTTATTATGAGATTAAATAGAAAACCCTCTATTTAGCTTTTAGAGCCCTTCATAACTTGTTCCCTTTCTGCCTCTCCGGTCTTCTTCCATTTTATTCATTTCCAAGTACTCTGTACTCCGGTGAGATTGACTCTCCTTGCTGATCCTTAAATAGGATATTCCATTTTCCAGTCTCTGCATCTTCTCTGCTCTCTCCCAGGCCTGGCATTCTCTCTCTCATCTTTTCTGCTTTCTAGCTTGTTTAGCTTCCCTCAGCTTTCAGTTTCAAATCCCACTTTCTGCAAGAAACACCTTTTAATCCTCCTTAATCCTAGTTTCTTCCTTCTCAAGTTACTTCCAGTTTGCTCTGCGTAGGTCTTGTCTGTACATAGTTGTTTGCATGTTGTTTTCCTCCATCAGAATGTTGACTCCTTGAGAGTGGGGGCCTATTTACCTTTCTTTTCATCTTCAGTACTTAATAGAGTGCTTGGCACATAGTAGGTACTTAATAAATACTTGTTGACTTGACTTATATAAACATGAGCTATTAAAGAATCCATAGGATTTAGGTCTGAAAGACAGCTAGAAATCATTTAATCCAACTCTTTCATTTTATATATGAGGAAAATGAAGCAAAGAAAGATTATGATTTGCCCTGGGTCACACGGGTAGTAAGTAGAAGAGCTGAGATTTGAACACAAATGTTTAGACTTAAAATTCAGTGCTTTTTCCACAATATTAAAAGCACACATATATATGTTCATGTATATACATACATATGTGCCCAGATGTCATTGTGAGACTGAATGAAAATGGAAAAAAGAGCCAAGTACAAGCAACCTCCTAGGTTCTCTATAATTGTAGTAAGCCAAAAGGTAGCTGTGTGCATCATCATCAACTTCATGCAGTCTATATATACCATGACTATAAAAATAAATGTTTAAAATACTGCGGGAAAGAGGAATTCAGTCATTCGCTGCCAAGCTGGACAGTTATTCTAGAAGCAGCTGGAAACCTTCGACCTGACCTGAGCTGTCCTTTGTTTATGGACTTCTGACAGTGCCTTCCATGATATGTGCCAACCATGTTGGCTAAGCTTCAATACTGGTCCCTCTCCCAGATGGAAATTCCAGAAGGGAGTGTTTGAAGGGCTGTCCCTGCCCTCTGCCTGGGTGAGGTTTTTATAACTTCATTGTACAGTGATGGCCTCTTCTCACTGGGTTCCACAAGAGACTGCCTGCTCATTTCAGATGTTTGACCATTTCCAATTCATACCCCATTCCACCTCCACTGAAAGGGCTTCCTGTACAACATTTTCTTTCTGAATGAATGAATTATTTATTAAGCTCTTACCGTGTGCAAAACAGTACACTAAACATTTAGGATACAAATGAAGCCATAGAGATGGAAGGAGTCCGCTGAACGTCAGATGGAAAGATCCCGTGGCCCTTAGGGTACAGTGACAAAGTAGATGGTAATGCTGTTCCTTTAATGTCATCTGCACTGATAAAATTACGTTTCTGGTGTTGAACCATTTGATGGTGCCAAAGATTTTTGTGGCAGGAACTTTTGTGTTCTGGGTCTTGAGTAGGTGTGGCTATAGCACACTGTGGGAGCAGTTGCCAGGTTGTATCTTCCCAGGATGATGTGTAAGGACACTGAACTGGAAGCATCATTCTTCCCAGGGATCTTGGATTCAGGATCTTGTCTGTCTTTATCAGGGCATGAGAGGAGATAGTGGTCAAGCTGTTGCTGGTGGTAGTTTCACTTTCCTGGTACAGGCTCTATCTCCCTCAGGTTCCTGGCTGCTTCAGCTATGCTATTACCTGCCCAGTGTGTGGAAGATGATGGTGATGGTGGGAGTTACTTCTGAAGATGATGGTTGTGAAGGCTGGGATGGTAGCAGGACTGGTGTTTTCAAAAGTGCTACTATTTCTTTTACCTATCTGTCTGTAAGGGGCAGTTGGTCAACAGATGTGCCTGGTAGTGATGAGGGGCTCCCCCCATCTTTGCAATGATATCTTCCCTCAGTGAAATTATGAGGGGCTGAGCTGAAAGCAGGTCATTTTATTTTTAAAAATGAATTTTATCGATTTATTTTATTTTTACATCACATATTCCCTAATCTTCTCTTTCTGAGCCCTCTCAGAGAGCTGTCCAGTATAACAAAGAGTAAGAAGAGAAGGAAATCACTTAGCAAAATAACTAACATATGCTACTCTGCTATTGATAGTAATAGCATTTATAGCAGATAATAAGTGCTTCAGGGTTGGTAAAGTGTATTACAAATATCTCATGTTATCCACTCAATAACTCTATGATTCCCATTTTACAGCTGAGGAAATTAAAGTAGAAGACATTGGGTGACTTGTGAAGGGTCAGACAACCAGAAAGTGTCTGAGGTTGAATTTTAACTGTGTTCTTCCTGACTCCAGGTCCAACATGGCAAAAAGAAGTCTAGCATAATATGCAGTGTGTAACTCTAGATAAAGTATGGTAGCCTGCTTATGTTCACCATGTCCATTTCGGTGAGCCTCAATTTCCATTTTTCATAGAGTGGTAGTCTATGATTCCTTGTATAACCTTTAAATTTGGGTAGCCCTTTATAGTTGTCAAATCATTTTCTCATCTGTTATAATCACCATGTTGTAGAAAATATACTGAGTCAAAGGACTTGAGCTTGAGTCCTGAGGCAAGTTAATAAACTATAAATAATAAACTAGTAAATAATAAATATCCAAATAGCTGAGAAATGGGGAAATCTCTGTATGATCTTGGGCAAGTCAGTTAACCTCTTTGGGCCTCAGTGCACTCAAACATAGATTGTGAGAATTGCCTTAAGTGTCCCTAAGGTTACTTTGAGATCTGAATCTCATGCTCTTGTTTGAGTAACAAAAGAAACTTTTGAGATGCAAGAAGTTGTCATGATTTCCATCTGAGGATCCTTGAGAAATTAGGAAACAGAAGTAGGTAGTTCACAGGGCTAATTGATTGAGGAATGAAGACTGGAACCCAGGTCCCCTACTTTGTAGTCTTAGAGTTGAGCCATTGATTGAGGCCTTTAAGATGGGAAAATAGAATGGGGATAGAAACAAGATGAATCTTCAAGCAGAATCATGTGAAATTCTCAAACCTCTCTTCTGTAGCTTGTTCAGTTTTAGATGGGTCCCTGGAAGAGTAAAGTGGGATGAGCATCCAGTTCTCCTTCCTCTAGTACTCTCAGGGACCTAGAGAAGGTTAAGTGACTTGTGTGTGAGAATGGAAATGGAAGCTCTCAAGAATGAAATTCTGAAGATAGAAAGATAAATAATCAAGGAGGAAAATGAGAAGCTGGGGAATGTGCAGGGGATCTCCTCAACCAATTTAGGTTTTTTAAAGACACAAGCAGGAGATGAAATCAAGAGCAAGTGAGAAAGGATGAATACAGAAGCCTGACAGACCTGGAATAAAAGGGTCAGTGCTCAGGCTCAGAATGAACTGAATCTGGCAAAGAAAGGTAGGAACAAAGAAAAGTATTTTAAGAAACATACCTATATTGGTGTAAAGAGACAGGTCAAAGTTTGAAAGAACTTGGAGTTTGGAATAGACGAAATGGTGATAATGTTGAGGTGAGGTACTCAATTGTTATTAGACTTCCGGTTTCTCTGCCACAGACAAGTATCCTTGGACTGGAAAAGATAAAGCAAAAAATGACTGACAGGGAATGGATACTTAGGAGTTAATATCTAGGTAGAGAGGGCAGGTAGGTGTTACTGTGGAGAAGGTGCCAAACTTGGAGTCATCTTCCTGAGTTCAAATCCAGCCTCAGACACCTACTAGCTGTGTGACCCTAGGCAAGTCATTTCATCCTGTTTGCCTCGGTTCCTTATCTGTAAAATGAGTTGGAGGAGGGAATGGCAAGCCATGCCAGTATGTTTGCCAAGAGATCCCCAAATAGGGTCATGAAGAGTTGGACATGACTGAAAGCACTGAACAACTTAGGTAGAGAAAGAGTAAGAGAGAACCTAAGCTAACTTTGATGAGTCCAGTTCATTCTGCCCAGATGTGATCTATGGTGCTGAAAGAAATGGCAGCTGTGGTTGTTGAGGCCCTGTCAATGATCACGGATCATGGAAGGATCATGGAGAAAGCGAGAAGTGCTTTAGGATGAAATGAAGGAAGAATGGATAAAGGAAGGAAACAAGTATTTCTATTGTACTTTCTACGTGCAAGACATTGTGCTGAGTACCTTACAAAATATTACCTCATTTGTTCTCATTTTAGAGTTGAGGAAACCAAAGCAAACAGGTTAAGTGACTTCCCCAGGGTCACATAACCAGCAAGTATCTGAAGCCAGATTTGAACTGAAAAGGCCAAATGTTCTTTTAAGAGTAGGATGAAGTCTGTTAACCAGAGGGAATCAAGCTTGACTCAGCAAGCCAGATCTATTAACATTAAACTTAACAAGGATACATGCAAAGTCTTTACTTGCATTTGCAATGGCATTGTCACAAATACAAAATAGGGTAAGTACGACTGGTCAGTAGTTTGTCTGAAAAAGTCTAGGGGGTTTTCAAGTACTGCAAGCTCAGTTGGGGGCAGGGAATAACCTGATATAAAATTTCTTCAAGACTCAGCGGACATGTCCTCTTCAGGAAGTCTTTCCTGGCACCCCTAGCTGCTATTGGCTCCCCCGCCTTACACACAAGGTAACCTTGTATCTTATTTGTATGTATTTTGTGTGTATGTGTGTGTTTGCATATATACATATACATATGTGTATGTGTGTATCTATACCCATACCTATATCTGTGTGTTGTCTCTTTTGTTAGAATATAAACTCCCTAATGGCAGACAGAGAATATTTTCCTATTATCTCCATACCCTCAGCACCTAGCAAAGTGCCTGACACATAGTAGGTGCTAAATAAAGGAAGGTTAATGAATTGATTGAAGGAAACCTGGGACTCTGAATCAGGTTGGGGAACTCAAGAGTGAACAGTGCCATGGTTTTCCTACTGCTGCCCTTCTGTCCCTTTACGGGGCAAGCCAAGGAAAAAGGAATGGGAAGTAGAGAAGACAATGAAGAAAGTAGGCCTGGGCAGGCCAATAGTTGTAGGAGGTCTCTTGTTCCTCTTCTTATTTGATCACCAGAACTGCCACTGGATTTTCAGGCATGTGGGACATCATTCACTCACTTAGCCACCTTAATGGAGCATGCACTGTGTGAGTTTGAGGTGGTGGTAAGATTTCTGAATAGAGTTGCTTTACAGACAGTTCAAGATTCAGAATGGAGGTTGTGGCTAGAAATACTGACTGAGGAGCTGTCAGTATAGTGCTGCTACTTGAAACAATAAGAGAATCAGTTCACTGATCAATACAATATAGGAAGGAAAGAGCCGAAAGTTAAAAGCTGAGCCAACCTAATCAGAAGTTGAGGCAAAGGGGGAATTTGAACAAGAAGACACAGAAATATGCACAGCTAACTGTCTCATGATTCCTGTGTCGTCGGTAGAATCTCCATTATAAAGAATAAGCTTTAGATTGGAAAAGTGAAATGATTCCCTTGAATTACAGTGCTTCATAATTGCTTGGCTTATTCAATATAAACAGAAAGTCATGGAGTAAGAGTGACATTTTGAAAAGTCTTTAACAGTTGAGGGATGCTTAATAATGAAAAAATAGGTCATTAAAACAACAAAAGAATTAATTTAATTATAGCCTGGCAGACATCACAAAAAGCTTAATAATTTGGAGTTGGGATTTCCAGTAAATGGCTCTGTGTATTAAGCAGCTCAAGTGTCAGCAGATTTTCCTACTTGTGGCAGTAGCACACAAGAGACAGGGATGCATTGACAGAGAGGGTCACATTCCCTAGATGGTAAGAAGAGCTTGTTCTGTGCTTGACTCCAAAGATTGACTCTGTGATCCTGGTCTCAGTCTCTTTGTACCAGAATTGTATTCTTAAAAGGCCAGAGGAAGCCCAAAGGGGAGAATAATCACCTCCATCCTTACGAACATGAACATGACCTGATTATGTTTCTCTGAAGCATTTTAGCTTTGTGAAATTAAGAAAAAAACTGCTAGGAATTTCTCTTCCATGTTGTAGAATGTTGGAAGTGGAAGAGAGCTTAAAATCAAGACCGTTCCCTCCAAATATATAATTCTTCACATTTCTAGGTGTTGCCCTAGTCGAGTACTAAATAAACCTGCCTCTGATTCGTTTCTGTTTTGTGAGATGACTATTGACTACTGGAACCAGTGCTGAGAGAAGCATATATTAAAACATATCTATTTATGGTTAGGAAGTCTATCGTTTAGGAGACATTGAAAAATTAAGTGAGTTTAAGCCTGAGAAGTACTTGGAAAAAGTTTCAAAAGAAGTTTCCCTTAGGTTTTCCACAGGGAACACAGGAAAAAAAGCTGCGATAACGAGTTCACTTTTTATGTGAAGATTCGTTTGTAATGATTTGTGACCATTAAAAACCAGTGTGTCCTTGTGTGACACTAAATACGCATTGTTGTGTCTAAGTCCTAAACAAGTGATAATGAAAGTGAAACGCACTATTTGAACACAAACCCTCATGTATGTTGTTCCACAAGAATGGTGGCTAACTTCTTAACTTGGGCCCTGAAGGCAGTGGTGGCTGAGTGCTGAGTGGTGGATAGAGTGCTGGGTCTGACGTCAAGAGGATGAGTCTTCCTGAATACAAATCTGACCTCAGACACTAATTAGCCATGTGACCCTAAGCAAGTCACTTAATCCTGTTTGCTGCGTTTTCCTCATCTGTCAAATGAGCTGGAGAAGGAGATGGCAAACCACTTCAGTATGTTGGCCAGGAAAACCTCAGATGGGGTCACAGAGAGTTGGATACAACTAAAACAAGGGAATAACAAAATTCTTGGGTTCTGTGTCTAGCAGTGGAATCAAAATGTACATTTTAGTCACTTCACACAATTGCAAATCAATATGTAGAATCAAAGTTTTGATTTTAATTTTGCTTATTATTTGAAGCATTCTTTCATATTGTTAAAATTTTGCAATTTTTCTTTTGGTAACAGTTGGTTTATATCCTTTGACTGCTTATCTTATATACTTGTTAGCTCTCTACAAAGCTTGGATATAAGACCTTATCAGAAATATTTTATGCGAAGATTTTTTTCCTCAGTTGATCGCTATATACCTTATATTAATTACATTAGTTTCATTGCAATAAATTTCAATTCCATTTATTCAAAATTGAATCAAAAAGCATTTATTAAGTTCTTACTGTGTACTAGATACCATGCTATGTAATGGGGATACAAATAAAAAACAAAAACTGTCCTACCCTCAAAAAAGAGTTTACGTGATAATGGGGAAGATATCACATGTTAACTCAGTACATCCAGAATAAATACAAAGTAAAAGGAAGCCTTAAAGGAGAAGGCACTGACAGCTATAGAGGCTTGGAAAGGTCTCCTGTAGGTGTTTCTTGAGCTGAGTCTTAAAGGAAAGTATATCTGAGTCATAGGTGAGGTGGGAAAGCATTTTTGATGCAGAGGACCAGCTGATACAAAAGCAGACAGGACATGGAGTCTTCTGTTTCTTACATCGCAATAGGTCTCTCATGTGTCCTCTCCCTTTCAGAAAACCATCTCATATAACAAAAAATATTTTTAGAAAGAACAGACCATTACATTTAAAAAGTCTGAAACCATGTGCAATGTGTAACGTCTGTGGACTTCCTATCTCCATGAAGAAGTGGGTTAGGGATCATTTCTCTCCATTGGAGTCCTCCATGATCTTTATAATTTTATTACATTTACTTTTGATTTGTTGATACATAGTTTCTTTTTCCATTTACATTATTTTAGTTATTGTGTATATTGTTTTCTTGATTCTGCTTACTTCACTCTCTTCAGGTAACTCTTTTTATGCTTTTCTATATTCATCATATGAGTAATTTCTTATAGCAGCGTAATATTCTATTACATTAATTCAGTTCAATTAGTATAGCTGTTCCCCAACTGATGAACATCTACTTTGCTTCCAATTCTTAGCTATCACAAAAAATGATGCCATAAATATTTTGGAGTATATGAAGAGTTTATTCTTACCAATGACTTCCTTGGGGTATAAGTTCCAAGAATGTACTCTGGTTTAAAGGGTATGGACATTTAAATCACTTTGTTTTCACAATTCCAGATTGCTTTGAGGAATCGTTGCCCTATTTCATAGCCTCACCAACGTTGTATGTGTCCCTATCATTCCACAACCCTTCCAACATTGACTATTGCTATTTTGGGGTAATTTTTGCCAATTTTCTGAGTGTCAAGTAAAACTTCAGGGTTGTTTTGATTTGCATTTCTCTCATTATTAGTGGTTTGGAGCATTCTTTCATGTTTTTGTGAATATTTTTAAATTCTTTGTGAACTGTCTGCTCATGTTCTTTGACCACTTATCTATTAGGAAGTGGCTCTTAGTCATATATATCTATATCTATATATACTGCTGTGAAGTTTTTTTTCAGTCTTGCTCAACTATCTAAGACCCATTTGGGATTTTCTTGGCAGAGATACTGGAGGAGTTTACCATTTCCTTCTCTAGCTCATTTTCTAGATGAAGAAACCGAGACAAACAGGGTTAAGGGACTAAACCAGGATCACAAAGCTAATAATTATCTGAGGCCAGATTTGAATTCAAAAGACTTTTTCTCATTTAAACACTTTTCTTTTTATCTCAGTGAAATTAGTTTTGTCTGAGCTGGAGTTTTTCAAGTAATTAAAGTTATCTATCTTATTTTTAGTAATTGTAATGTTAATGTAAGGTTAATGGTGGGTGGGGGGGAAGAGTTAAAGATCTTTCCTGCCCATTAAGACCTCAATACCTTTTTTAAAATTTCTACTGAGACACCCTAAATGCCCTTCAGCTCTGAAAAGTGCATGAATACTCTGAGGTGAGGTTTTTCTTTGGGACTTACTCATTGGAAGTGTTCGTTTGGTCAGAGGAGATTCTGGGTAGCCACTAAGGACCCCCACCCTTTGAAAACCTAGATGTTGGTGTTTCTCTCTCTGATAACTATGTAAGTATGTAATGGTCAGACAGTTGAATCTATCTGTTGATATGTAGTGTATCCATTGTCTATGATCAGACTGTTGGAAGCCCTGTCTGTTGATCTTTATTTCTCTGTTTGTATTTTCTCTGAAGTTCAGTGAACTGACTTTTCCCCCTGAACTAAGTGAATAATATATGTATTTGATTAAAGTAGATTGTTGACCCCTCAAAAGTTGTTTTCCTTTTAGAAAATCGGATCTAAGAACCTGTACATCAGATGTATTCCAGGGTATTAATTGCCTCTGTCTCTTTATTGGTTAAGAATACATCCTCTACTCATAACTGAGAAGTATATGATCTGCTTGTCTTCTAATTTTTTTTCATGGTATTATCTTTAATGTTAAGGTCTTGAGCAGCTAGATGGCACAGTGCGCAGAGTGCTGAGTCTGGAGTCAGGAAGCTGAGAGTTCAATTCCAACCTCAGACACTTATTAGCTGTGTGATCCTGAACAAGTCTGTTAACCTCCATTTGCCTCAGTTTCCTAATCTATAACATGGAGAATAATAGCAACTATCTCCAAGGTTTATTGTTAGGTTCAAATGAGATAATAAAGTGCTTCGCCTGGCATATAGCCTGTGCTATTTATTTACTAAATGAATATTACTTATTATATCCATTTAAAATATATTTTGCAATACATTGTAAGATGTTGGACTAAGCCTAATTTCTGTCAAACTGTTTTTCAGCTTGCCCAACAGTTTTCATTAAATGAAGAGGTTTTTCTCCTAGGTAATTCCTGTTTTTCACTTTATTGAACATTGGTTTAATGACTTCTATTCTTCCTAATTCTCCCTTGTCTTGTCTGTTCCATTGACTTATTGCTGTGTTCTTTAGCTAATCACCAGATATTTTTGAGGACTGCTGCTTTATATTATAATTTGGGTTCTAGGAGTACTATTTTTCTTTCACACCCTACTTTTTTTGTCATTTCCTTTGATATTCTAGATTGGGGTAGGGAACCTGTGGCCTCGAGGCAGTTCTATTACCCCAGACAAAAAGTTATATTTGTTTTTTGGAGGGGAGGTCTTTTTCAGATGTGTCTGACAGGTTCCCCTCCCCTGTTCTAGATCTTTTGTTTTTCCACATGAATTTTGTTATTTTATTAGATTCCATGTAGTATTCACTTAGTCATTTGATTGGCATAGTATTAAATTATAAATTTAGTTTGATAGTATTATCATTTTTATTATACTGACATGACTTAGTCACGAGCACCAAATATTCCTCTAGCTATTTAAGCTATGGTTTATTTGTTTCAGGAGTGCTTTGTAATTCGCTCTCTATAAGTCTTTTGTGTGCTTTGATAGATTACCACATAAGTTATGCATTTTATAATTATTTTGAATGAGATTTTCTTTTCCATTATTGTTTCTTGTGTTCCATTATAATAATAGAGAAATATAGAAATTCAGTTTTGCTGAAGCTACAGGCTGTCTCAATGAGGATCAGTGCTGAATCTCTAGACTTTTCCAAATGAACCATCACATAATCAGCAAAAAGGGATACTTTTATTTACCTCTTACCTATTTTTATACCTTTAGTTTCTTTCTCTTGTCTTATTGCTATATCTTGTATTTGTACAATTATATCAGGTAATAGTGGAGAGAATAGGCAACCTTTCTGCACTCTGTATTTATTGGCAAAGGTTCTAGTGCATCTCCATTGCATATGGATACAAATAATAGTAGCTAACATTTGTATAGTACCTACTACGTTCCAGACACTGTGCTAAACATTTTATAATTTGAAATCATGTCTTTCTCACTCCAGACCTCGCGTTCTATCCATTGGACCACTTAGTTGCTTTTGTTTTAGGTGCTTTTTATGTTATTATTATGATTTTTAATTTATTTATTTAACTTTTTCATTCATTTTCACAAAATTTTGGGTTCCAAATTTTCTCCCCATTTGT
>CM053770.1:130243311-130260530 GCA_028658325.1 Potorous gilbertii
GGGTCCAGTGCACGATGAACCTTTGGTGTCAGTTTTTTAGGTCTCTCTGGAACAGAAATCTCCTCCACTCCATTGTTCTGTGGCTTCCATGGCTCCACAATTTGTTGGGAGTTCTTCTTTACAGATATTTTATGGGCTGTGGGTTAGGAGCTAGTATATGTGAATCTTTCTACTCCACCATCTTGGCTTCTCCCCCCGAGGCGTAAGAATTACTCAGATGCTTTTTATATCAAAAAAAAGGTTGCTTTATGCCTTGTAGAATTTTGAGTGTAAAAAATGTTGTACTTTGTCAAAGCTTTTTTTCTTTCATCTATTGGAATGAGCATGTGGTTTTAGATATTTTAAATTTTAATATGATTATGTTGATTGCTTTCCTAATGGTAAACCATCCTTGTATCCCCTTGCATCTCACTGTGTCATAATAAATGATTTCTTGAATAAATCTCTGTAGTCTCTTTGACACAACTTCGTTTACAATTTTTGAGTCAATGTCCATTAGTGATATTGACCTATATTTTTGGCTTTCTCTTGTTTAGGCATTAGGATTATATTTGTCTCATGAGAGGACTCTGGTATGGTGCTGTCTTTCTCAATTTTTGAGAATAAAATAGGACTCCCCAGTGAATCATCAGGACCAGGAGTTATTTTTTTTAGTAGTTCCTTTAAAGCTAAATCTATTTCCTTTTCTGAGATTGTATTATTTAACATGTATTTAATAGTCTTCTAGTATTTGAGTACTTTATATTTTTGAAGATCTCCCTCTATTACCTTTTTGTTCCCATTTTGTTAGTGTGTGACTGTGCATAGTGTGTTCTAATTGTTATTGTTGTTTATTTTGAGTCTGCCATGTTTTGTCTTTTTCAATTGCTATTTCAATGATTTGATTTCTTTATCTCTTCTTTTTAATCAGATTAGCTAAGGATTTATCAATTTCATTAGTCTTTGCAAAGCATCATCTTTTAATTTTATTTACCATTTCAGTGATTTTTTTTTTGTTTCCAATTTATCTATTTTCCCTGTAATGTTTCATATCTCTTCTTTTGTGCTTATTTTAGATTTTTGTTTGTTTGCCTTCTAATTTCAGTTCATTAATCTTCTTTTTTCTATTTTGTTAATGTATGCTTGTAAGGATGTGATTTTCTCCCTGAGGATTGCTATAGCTGTGTCCAAGAAATTTTGGTACATTGCTTCCTTATTATTTTCTTTAGTTCTCTGGCCAGGCTAATAGTTCGGAGAGCTGTCACTCTGGTGCTATGAAGTTGTCTGCTCCAATAGGCTGTTGTTCCTGAATGGCTTTGGCTATTTTTTGAGGGCTGGCCAAACTTCTACAACCAGGAGCCATGGTATCTATGGCACTGGAAAGAGGGAGGAAGGACCCTAATGTAGGATTGGATTTTGTTTTGGGAACTTGGGTCTGATAGTGAAGACTTGATGCTTGTAGTAGGAAGGGGAAGGATGATGAGCAATCTCAGGGTCAGTGAACATATGCATGTAGTTGGTTTTTTTTAAACTCTTTGGATTCTGTGCATCTTAGACCATGGAGACAGCTAAAGTTGCTTTAGTATGGCACATAATTTCTGTTTTGGAGCAGTTTGAGGGGTCATGGGGATCAGAGAATATTTCTAGCCCTCCATCTTTTTACTCTTGTGACGAGCCATGGAGTATCAAGTGTGAAGAACATTATGTAGGCCAGGATGGCTAGACCACAGAGGAGTTGGAATGCACTGGTAAGTTAAAAGACTACTAGAAAGTTAAGAAGGTTGTAAAGCACTTTAAATGTAAAACAGATGTTTGTTTATGTTGATCCTAATGGTAACAGGGAGCCATTGTCAAATGAGATAATATTTGTAAAGCACTCAGCACAGTGCCTGGCACAGAGTAGTTGCTTAATAAATGCACATTCCCTTCCCCTTATTCCATTTCTCCATTGGCATTTATTGAGTAAGGGAATGACATGATCAGATCTCGACTTTAGGAAAATCACTTTGGCGACAGTATGGAAGATTGATTGGAATAGGGAAAATCTTGAGGCAAGGACTCTAAGTAGAAGGCAGTTATAGTAATTCAAGCAAGAGGTGATAACGGTTTGAATTAGGGAGAGTAGAGAGAAATCAAGGATCACATTGAGGTTGTGAACATGGATGACAGGAAGGAAGGTGGTCCCTTCAACAGTCATTAAGAAAGTTTGGAGGAAGTATGGGTGGGGGAAAGATAATGAGTTCTAATTTGAACATGCTGAGTTTGAGATGCCTATGGGACATCCAGTTAAAAAAGTATAATAGATTGGTGATCCACATCTGGAGGTCAGGAGAAAAACTAAGGCTAGATGAATAGATCTGGGAATCATTTGTGTGGAGATGATGATTGAACCCATGCCAGCTGATGAGATCACCAAGTGAGAGAGTTAGAAAGGAAAAAGAGAAGGGGACCTAGGCTAGGACCTTGGGGAGTACCCACATGAATAGATGGTGATTCAGTGAAAGAGACTAAGAAGGAGGGGTCAGACAGGAGAATCAAGAGAAAGGCAAGTCACAAATCCCAAGTAAAGAGAGTATCCAGGAGAAGATGGTAAACATTGCTGAACGCTGCATAGCTTCTAAACCTTGTTTACTTAAGAATTTACCCCTAATTATACTTATGAAAAATACTTGATCTAGCTCTCTTCTCATTTTTTTTTTGTTGGGGAGGGGATGATTTTTAAAATTCAGGTCAGTTATCTATTTTGAAGTATAAATGTTGGTTTAAACTTAGTTTCTGGCAGGCCACCCATTTACAACTGTAATTTAAAAACTGATTTCTTGTTTTTACTAAGGTGTGTGGTTTTTTTTTTTAATCATAGCCATTAATACCCATGGGTAAATGATGTAATTGAATTTCTGCATCTTACATTTCTGTATCCCAGCACACTAACACTTCTAACCCAGACTAAAAAAACTCAACCCTAAAGCTAATAAATGTTTACGTTTTGTGGTAGACTTATAAATAACATCTTGATTCATATTGTTATTTCAGGTCCTGCTACTAATGGCAAAGGAGATGAGATAAAGAATCTAGCAGGTGTCTGGCCATGAATTATTTTGGAATGTTGCCAGAGCCCCAAAGTCTGTTCTATAGGACTTTCTCTTGATAAATGGAGATCAATGCCCTGTGCTTAAATATGGGATGGGGTAGAGTTGATGAGATTGGAAGAGAGGAGATCTCTTCAGGCTTCTTCAAGGTTTCTTTGAATCTCTTCAGGCCTCTTCAGGCCATTTGGGCTCTTCAGTTATTTCATGGGTTTCTGGCTTCCAGAAAGAAGATGAAAAATACCAGTCCCAAATCAGGTTGCTGAATGAAAAGATTCTGGAAAGAAGCTGGCATGAGAGGAGCAAGGAGTCTCCATCATTTCTCTATCCTTGGCCTGCTACACTAGAGACTTTGGGGAACTTCCTCTTGGGTGATATTTAGGAAGAGAGAAAGTCTCTAGGAAAAGAGAGAGTTCTAGATCCTTAGAGCCTTCGTGAAGGTATAGGGCATTGATCTCCACTGGTGAGGAGAAAGTCTCAATGGAGTTTAGGACCTGGGTTACAGGAATATGCTTAAATAACAAAATAAAAACAAAATACTATTTCTGATAGTCAGTTACTATCTTCCCCCTCTTGTTTTTAGACCTCTCTGAGAAACATAGGCATCACATATGACAAGTTGATCACGCCCTGAACCTTGCCACCTTGCTCCTGCCTGGTACCTCTAGTTTGTCCTTTTCGGGAAACTTATGCTTGTACATTTGGAGCTTCCTTTAATATTAGAAATGAAAAATGAGTCAGATACTTCTGAAAAAGACTCCCCTGCCCCAAACAAACAAATATAGCTTTTTATTTGGGGTAATGGAACTGCCCCAGTGTTGAGGAGATAAAGTACCTGGGGACCCACACATCAACTTGGAAGAGGGATGGAGACTTTGCTGAAGGCTAGGCACGAGTAGGTCTGAGAGCAGCTGCATCTGAGGTCCAGTCCTTCCCTTTTTCCCTCCTCCAAGTTAGACTTTGAGCCTTGATTATTTGAGTTAAAATTTCAAACTACTGTTAGAGATGAGGACACTGTTAAACAATGTTAAAACGAAATCTTTTCTAAAGTGGTGTTTGAAATAGTTTCTTTTTTTCAAGTCTCCTCACAGCTAATTTGCTTTAACTTTTTAAAAAAGTGCTGTTCTGTTGTTAAATTGTTTTAAAAGTCGTTTGCTTATAACTGAATAAAAAGTTTAGACTTTTTACCATTTTGAACTAGAAAGACTAGAAGGGAAAATTAGTGAAGTGTTTATGTATATATATATATGTATGTAATCCAAATATCCTTCTTTTTATAAAAAAAAATTCCAAAATAAAATTAAATTAAATTCTTTAGGAACTTAAGTGGGTGTGTATATGTGTGGGACGGACATTTGCTTTTTGAATTTGCTTCTTGTAGCGACAACTAAAAATAACCTCTCCATTCCATGTTTGAACTGTTAATGAAAAACTTTACCCAGAGCATACAGCTCATGATTTTGTCACTGATTTTCAGAATGTCTGCCTAGTAGAAAGGCTCTGTGATTATATTCGTGGCATGCTATCCTGATTGGATTTAGCATTCTGTCAGCCAAAATTTGGTCTAACATTAATTATCTCAAAGGGTCATGGGTGGGGAGGGGGGAAGTAAATATTATGTGTAATATAATGGTGTGAAAACCAGTTATTTTTACTAGATTAGAAGTTCCTTGAAGTAAGGGGCATATTGGTTTTAGGATCATAAGGCTTAAGGCTGAAAAATAGAAACTTAGAGTTGCCTAGCTCACTTGTTCCTTATGCAAAAAATGAGATTGAGAGAGGGTTTCCATCTTTGTATCTTCACTCACATAGCATAGTGACTTCTGTGTAGTAGGCATTTGGAAAACATATAAGTTTGGCTTGAATTGAATTGATTTGGTTACATCTACATCAATGTTTACTTGTAGGACCTAAAGAGGGTTGATAAAGCAAAGGGCTTTAAAAGGAGGTTGTACATCTGTTGGTCAGATGAACATATAGTAAATACCTCCTATTTGCTAAGGACTGCACTAAGTACTGGGGATTAAAATATAAAGACAGGACTTGCCCTGAAGGAGCTGATAATCTAATAGAAGAAGACAACACATAAAAAGTGACCAGTGGAGGGCTGGAGAGTACTGAGCTGCAACAGCATAGCTTGATGATGGCCTGAAACTGAATGAGAAATGAAGAGATGACTAGTGTGGGTGACCTTTTTAAATGCCCCATGTCTACCCTCCACACTCTCTAATCAGAGGGAAGGAGGGGTACTGAGGAGATGGGAGTTTCAGAGCCGATGTCATTGACATTAGACTCTATCCTGTCAGCTCATTCAACCTGAGGTAAGTTGATGAAGGTTCAGAAGCATCTGAGAGATCTTAGGTCAAAATGGGAATAGGTTGTATTCTTTTTCCTATGATAGACTTTTATCTAATTGCTTTCACTCTCCCCCCTGAACAACTGCTGCTTGTTAATAATCACTTTTGTAAAATATGATGGCTTTTAATCCATTTGTTTTGAATACAAATCTAAACAATAACTTCTTTTTTCAGATGTTTACATTTTCTTTCATTCATAGCAAACACACAAAAAAATGGTAGGGGGGGCCTTTTCTCCAAATTTCCAGAATATTGCCTTTTAGCCAGAAGACGACAATGAAAAAACACTGAAAGAGAGAAGAAGATACTGGGAATGGCATATCTGGAGGAGGCAATGTGATGAACCACTCTAAAGAACTACAAAGAAGATGGCTAAAATGGAAAGAGTGTGACAAAATCAAATTTTTAGTGGATTGAAAACAGATCTTTTCCAAGAGTTATGGTTTTTCCATTGGGTGATGAATTTAAGATCCACAAACTTTCTGATACAAAACTGTCCCTTGAAAATGTTGCCTGGTAGAATTCTTAAGCTTTCCATAGTTGTTCTGTGCTGAAAGCAGAATGTTTATGGGGTGCTAAAATACACTTAAACCATTGTTCTTGGACTGCAGAAGAAAATAATTTTAAGAAGCCCTAAGTTATTGATGCCAAGTTCTTCCTCAAAGACTCACATCAACCATTTCTATAAATAGATCTCCTTTGGAGTCCCAAGCTATGACTGTTTGTTTGAGTTTGAGGGCTCTCTTTCTTCCCTTGTTTCCGCTGTGGTTTTTCTTTCTTGTGACTTTGTTTGCAAGGAAGTATACCAGAGATGTCATTCTTCTAGCAGATAAGTCATTTGCATTTTCTTTCCCATTACATTCTTACTAGCAAAGTCATTAAAGAGTTTTCCTAGGTTAAAATTGCCCAGGCAATCTCTCATCAATTAGTAAGCATTTATTCAACCCTCACTACACTCTAGATACTATGTGAGTGCTGGGAATACAAGTACAAAGTGTGAGACAGAGTTTTCTCTCTGAAGGCTTTTACATTCAGAGGGGAAGACAGTAAGTACATAAGTGAGTGTATTCAGAATAAATATAAAAAAGAATAAATACAAGTATATATATGAAGTAGATAAAAGGTAGTTTTGGAAGTGAGACACTGACAGCAGAGGAGATCAAGAAGGGCTTCATGTGGAGGATGTTGTTTGAGTTTCATTTTGAAGGAAGAAAGGGGTTCTGTGAGATAGAGGTAAAGAAGGAATACACTGGAGGGGTGGGGAATGACCATTGCAAAGGGTCAGGGACAAAAGAGGGAATACCTTTGTATGAGGAACAGAGGAAAGGCCAATTTGGATGGATTGTGGAGTGTGGAAGTGGGAATCATGATCAGTGAAGATGGAAAGATAGGTTGGGTCCAGGCTATAAAGATCTTTAAAAGCTAAACTGAGGAGTTTACATTTTATCCTACATACAATAGACAGACAGTCTTCGAAGTTTATTGAGTAGGTGAGTGAAATGGTGAGATTGGTATTTAAGGAAAAATATTTTGGCAGCAATGTGTATAATGAACTGGAGCTGGGAGAGACTACAGGTAGGGAGATTGATTATGAGGCTGTTGGAGTAATCCAGGTGAGAACTAATATGGTGATAACCCCTTTTCTCTATTCGCACAGCTCAGGAGATAGTCATGGGAGCAGAGAGTATTGGTTGGCTGTGAAAGCTTTTGTAAAGGGAGAAATGGTGAAATTTGGCAGTCAGTTGAATATCTGGAGTGAAGGACAGTAAAGAGTTGAGGATAATGCCAAGATTATGAACTCAAGACATTGAAAGACTGCAGCTGCTTCCTGCATAATTAGGGAAGTTTGGAAGAGGGAAGGGTTTGCAGTGAAACATAACAGACATAATGAGCACAAAATGTCTCTGGGACATCCAATAGCCCAGTAGTGAAGTAGAATGAGGCTTAGAGAAACTGAGCCCAGATATATTGATCTGTTTGCACAGAGATGATAGTTAAATTCATGGGATCTGATAAGGTACTAAGAGAGAGAGTAGGGGCAGCTAGGTGGTGCAGTAGATAGAGCACTAGTGCAGGAGTCAAGAGGACCTGAGTTCAAATCTCACCTCAGACACCTGACACTCACTGACTGTGACTTGGGCAAGTCATTTAACCCCAATTGGCTCATCCTGGGTCATCTCCAGTCATCCTGATGAATATCTGGTCACTGAATTCAGATGGCTGTGGAGGAGAAGTGAGGCTGGTGACCTGCACAGCCCTCCCTCACTCAAAACAAAGTCAAGTGCAAGTCATGTTGTTATTTCTCTGATGGCATGGTCTTCTTCAGCAAGGAAGGTTGAACACACACAGGAAGAGAGAGAGTATGTAGAGGCTGAAGAAGGAAGGGCCTAGAACAGAACCTTGCAGTACAGTCACAGTTAAATGATATGATATAGTTCTGGAGCTTGCAAATTTGATGGAGGAGGAGTGGTCTGACAAGTAGGAGGTGGACCAGGAAAAAATGTCATGAAAATGCAAAGAGGCTGGAATATCTAGGATGGGAGCATGATCAGTGGTGTCAAATCCACCAAGTATTTTGAGAGAAAGATGACACGAGTGAGAGAAGACAATAAGATTTGATATTTAAAAGATTGTTAGTGTAACTACAATAACTAGTTACAAGTTAGTGTAAATAGAGTAGTTAGTGTAACTAATGAGTGTAACTAGAGTAACTAAATACTGGTTAGTGTAGCTAGAGTTAGTGTTACTAGAGAGGACTCTCTCCTCATTGGTGGCGATCAATGTCCTCTGCCTTTGTGAGGAGCAGAACAAGTTGAAGTTGGTGAGAATGGAAGAGAGAAGAGTCTTTCTTCAGACTCTTTAGAGTCTGTTTGGGTGCTTCTGGTTTCCAACTTCAACAGAGAAGATAAATTATGCCAACCCCACTTCAGGTTGTTGAAGGAAGAGTAAGAATCTGGAAACAAGCTGGCATAAGATGAGCTAGCAGTTTCTATAATGTCTCTATCTCTAACTTGTTACACTAGAGAATTAGAGGAATTTCCTCTTTGGAGAAATCTGGGATTCTCTCTCTTCATTGATCTGTGTTACCTTCTATATTGTCTGGTGGATATTCTCAATGTATACTTTCTCTGATTTCTATTTTACTCTTGGACAAATAAGTTACTTTGCTATTTACTATGTATGTTCATTGTGGGACTGGTATTTGCTGGGAAGGGAGTCAAACCTTATAAAGCTTGGATCTTTTTTCCCCTGTAAAAAGAACTGTGAATGGAAGTTTAACTCAAACCTGAAAACCAAATCCCCTAGAATAATGATATTTAAAGGAACAAATAGATATGATTTTAGCCTAGTTTCCTCCTGTCTGAGCAGAGCAGAGTAACCAAGTCTCTGGCCCTAACCATCAAGGTAGAGGCTAGAAATGACTATTCTGCTTCCCTTTGAGTCACACAATGATACCTCCATGTTACATTTCCAGGAAAGGCTCATTATATTAATAACCTTGAAGAGAAGAGTTTCAGATGACAAAGTTGGAAGTCAAATTACAATGGCTTTAGGAGTGAGTGAAAAGAGAGGAAATGGAGGCAGGAAGCATAAACAGCTTTGTCAAAGAGGCAATTGATCTCCTTTTAGGGATGGTCTCTTGGTTTCAAAGGACAGCTTCTGGGACTATCCATACTCATTACTTTCCCCTGACATTTGACCTTTGCCAAACCTATCACCAGTGCCACTTCATGTTTTTGTTTTACTGAAGGGCATGACATGGGAGTCTAAAGGATCTGGCCCATGTAATTGATTTGGTAAGACCAATATCTCCAGAATTGCACCATGACTCATCAACAGCTCTGGAACCAGTGAGCCTGTAGCTTTAGCTGTATTGACTTTTCTCTGCACATGGCTCACAGGGTAGGCTTTAATCACCTTTATAATTCAGCCTCTCATCTGCCTGCTGACTGTTTTCTACTATTTCAAACCTCATTCCACTCAAGATTTCACCATGACTCCCCTATATGCCTTTAAAAACTACATTCTGATGCATAATTTATTCTTGTGGTAGGAATGTCTCCAAAGCTTAGAACAAAAGAAATGAAGCCATCGAATACTGCTTAGTTTGAAGTGTTTATTCAACTGTAGATCTGAACTGGAATGTCGCACTGTTAAAAACTCCAAGCTCAACAGTCATGTTCATTGGACCAATAAACAGGTTAAACCCTGGATCCAGGAATTGAGCATTTCCATTCCCTCATGACTTTGAACTGTAGGGTTATCTTTATGACTCGGGACTCTTTTTCTCCCTGGCTTCCTTTAAATCGTCCTTGGCAAGACACCTTTCTCAGTCACCCTTAATGATAGTGCCTTCCCTCTAAGGTTACCTTCCATCTACTCTGTAAATAGCTTGTTATGTCTATAGTTGTTTACATATGGTATCTTCCATTAGATTAGCTCACATTAGAATGTGAGTTCCTTGAAAGTAGGGACTGTTTTTAATTTTTTTTTTTTTTGGTATTCCTAATGCTTAGCACAGTGCCTGGTAGTTAGTAAGCTCTTAATAATTATTCGTTGCTTGTTTTCTGGTCCCCTCCCCTGTCAAAAAAAATCCCATCATCCCCAAACTAAAACCTTTGTGGAAGGTTGACTAACACAAATGAATCTTACAAAGATTACTTTTAATTGCTTCGTTCTCTAAGGACATTACAATTATCTTACATTTATGTAAAGTAAGAGGAAAAAATACTTGGATTTGGGTTTTGCCTCTTAAGCAAACAGCATTCCAAATTAAGAGAAGTGAGCTGTGTCCCACTCAGAAGCCTAGGAAGCTTAGTTTCTTTTCCCAGCTGTGAGTTCCCAGCTCATGACACAAGTTTGGGCTTCCGTTTTCTCATCTGTAAAGTAGAGGCTGGTGGCTGGTCTGAATGACCTTTTTTATGTCATACACCCCTTGGCAGTCTGGCAAAATCTATGAATCCCTTTGCAGAGTAATGTTTTGAAATGAGCAAAATAAAATCATAGGACTTCAAAGGAAATCAATTGTATTAAGATATAGTTGTGCACACAGTTAAGAGCCTCTGGTTTGGATGTTGCTACCTTCTAGCTCTGCCATACTATGATTTAAGTCAGCAGTTCTGTATCCCTTGGTTCTAAGTGAACCAAACCCTCCTATGTAAGGCTGTATGAAAACATAGAAATCCATACAATTTCTAACTTACATAGATTCTCCTTATGATGTGAGGCACTAAAATATAGCTTGTGCCTAAATTGGGCACTGTTTGGTATGCAGATATGAATACGTGACAGTGCCATTTGTGGGAATGAATGAATGTTTTCTTAATCTGTTAAAACAACACAGAAACCCCAAACCTTGACTTCTTTGCTGATCCTTAGAAACTTTCTGGCAGCTTGATGGTGTAGTGTGTAGAGCCCTGGACCTGGAGTCAGGAAGTTCTGAGTTCAGATAAAGCCCCAGAGCCTTACTAACTCTGTACTGCACCTTGACCCAACATTGTGATATTAATGGTCCTCTTTGAGTATGAAGGATGAATAACAACAACGAAATGGAGATAATAAAATACCGATCTCCCAGAATTGTGTATTTAAGGCGATATATGTATATATGTCACATTGCTATCGTGGAGTCCTTTCTGTTTTGACTTGCTCTTTGTGAGCCTGTGGGCCTCTGCCTTTGGAGTTTCCTTGGCAAAGATACTGGAGCGATTTGCCATTTCCTTCTTTGGTGGCAAACAGAAGTTAAGTGACTTGCTCAAGGTCACACATAGAAAGGTTTCTGAGGTCACATTTAAATTCAGGTCTTCCTAACTCCAGACCTGATGCTCTATCCACAGCACCACCTTGCTGACTAGAAATGCCTTTAATTCTTTTTTTAAGAATGACTTTTTCAATTCTTAATTTAATTTTTAATTAATTAAGTTTAATTAATTAAAATTTGATTCAGTTCTTAAGAATGATCTTTTCAAAAGTTCAAGAAAATGTTTAATCACCATCTATGGAAAATATAAGCCCAAAGTTCAAATCAGAGACCTGTCTCTCTTCCATCCCACCCTAATCCTACAAAATACCATCTGCACTATTTTCAGTGATTTGGAAAAGGTTTCTAGGGAGCATCTCAGGTCTAACTCAGAGAAAATGGATTAAAGTATCCTTCTACCTTGACTCTTATGTACATATCAAGGATTTTTCTTTCAAGTGTATGACCCGGCATCAAACTGGTACTCACTTAGATCCCCATCTCACAGTACTCAATGTAAATAATTTAGAAATCTTAGCCTAGAGGAAAATACTGTGGAAATGTGAGTATTATAAGAGCTAGCTCTATTGAATCATGGAATTTAGAAGTAGAAAGTCCTCTAAAAGTAAAGAGCTCCAGTAACATCTTAAATTCAGCATGCCTCAAACTGAACTGATTGTCTTTCCCCACAAACCCTCTCCTCCTCCCTATTGCTTTAGAGTGTTCTACCATCCTCCCAGTAACCCAGGCTTATAGCCTGGATATATTCTGGACTCCTCACCCTCTCTTATTGCCCCTCTCCATATCCATTTTGTTGCCAAGTCCTGTCAATTCTGCCTTTAAAATAGTTATCAAATACCTCTCCTGTATACCCATTTCCTTCCTCTGACATTGCTCCCACCTTAGTACATGCCCTCATCACTTCACACAGAGTATTGAAATAACCTAGTAGTTGGTCTCCTTGTCTCAAGTCTTTCCCCGCTCTCATTCATTTTCTATTTAGCTATCAAAATGATCTTCTTAAGGGTCATCTCCCTACCTTGTTAAAAAAAAATCTAGTGGATCCTTGTTACCTCCAAGATCAAATATAGAATCTTCTACTTGATTCTTAAATTCCTCCATAACCTGGTTACTCTCCCTACCTTTCCATCTTACACCTTACTCCCTCCCATAGACTCTGTGACTGCTGACATTAAACACCTTGTCGTTCCTCAAACAAGACATTCCATCTACTGACTCCATGTGTAAGACCATCTTACTCCTCCTGTATCTTTCTAGTAATATGGTTTTCATCAACCATCATGAAATTTCTTCCCATGTCATTTAGCCCCATCTCTAAGTCACTGACTTACAAGTTTTAATGGATTTGAATGTCTTCTGTGTGCATAGCAGTGTGGCATAAAGGCAGTAAAAGGGTAGTGGGTGAGATGATGAAGTTCAGCCAGTGGCAGATAGCTGAAAAGGGAAAACTATGAGCAAAGAGAGTGTTGGAAACACAATGATTCCCAGCATGGAACTCCTTATGGAGGATGTTCTAGATCTTTTGTTTTGAGGGGTGCCAAGAGAGGGATGAATGAGACCTTGGCACTTGGAGAAAAGTGGGCATTTGGTAGCTAAAATAACATTAGTGTTAGCATGTAAGTCCTCTCCCCTGCTTGAAGGAAAGGAATATTGCCATATTTATGCTCACTGATTTTTCCCATTATTTCTTCTCTCTGTATGGTTGATGAGGGATGACCTTGATGTTTATTTTAACTAGATTCCGTAAGGTCATGGGACTGGAGCTTAAAGGGATTTCAGAGACCATCTGGTACCATCCTCTCATTTTATAGATAAGATTAAGTTGATTTATCTAAAGTCAAACAGGCATGAAGTGACTGAGCCAGGATTTGAACCTGGGCCCTATGATTCATCCTTTTTACCATACAGTGTCCTGGTTACCTGCTGGGCATGTGTGTGTGTGTGTGTGTGTGTGTGTGTGTGTGTGTGTGTGTATGCGAGCATCTCAGTGATCCAAAGCTGATTTACCATGGCACTGTGTTTCCAAGAGAAAGGGCTTACAAGGGAGGGGTAAAGTTTTGAAATTTGGAATTTATATGCTGACAGGGCACTACCACATTCCCTTGGAACACTTGTAAAGGAACTTAATCTTGTGTTTGTCATCCAGTTCAGCCAATTCTTGTGGCCTGATTACACTTGCTTTTATTTCCTTATTCACAGGGTTTGGATATTCTGACGCACCCAGCCCCTCCTTTCCAGCAGCTAGTAACCAGCTTAGGAAATGGTTTGTCTTGGAGTCAGAAAGATTGCATTCTGAGACAGAGAGAAGAAAGCTGCTAGCTCCAGAGGCAGCCCATTCTGCTGTTAACATTCTAATTGCTAGAGATGGTAGAACAGAAAAGGTGAAATGTGGTTACTTTTACACATCATAGTCTGCCCTCTGGGACCAAGCAGAACAAGTCTCAGCCCTTTCCACATAATAACACTTCAAATACCTAAAGACACCTGTCATCACTAGTCTTGTCTTCCTCAGGCCAAACACTCCCATTTCCCTCAACTTGTTCTAATAGAAATTGTTTCCAGTCTCTTTTATTATCTTGATCTCCCTCCTATAGCTGTGCTTCAGTTTATGAAGGCTCTTCCAAAAAGGTGGCACCCACAATTGAGTAAAATCCTCTAGACGACTTTGACCAGAGAAGTGTGCTGAATAATCTCTTGCCTTTTTCTGAAAACTTTCACCTGACTGTGATTTCCTTAGTGATGGGCACTCACAGTGAGGAACTTCCTCTATTAGTTTAGATTTTCACTTTCTCTACTATTAATAGTTTTAGAGAGTTGCCTGTAGCACTGAGAAATTAAGTGACTTCCTGAGATAATATAGGCAGTTTGGGTCAGAGGTGGAATTCCTCCCTCTGAGGCCACCTCTCTATTTATTGTCCCCCATTGCTTCGCTTTCTGTATAAACTTTTCAGTTGCTACGTTTCACAGAACTGGACCTCTCTAAAAATTCCTGATTCAGAAAAAAAAAATGACAAGAGGCAACATCTGGTTAGCAGACTCTCGTTATTGTTTCTTGAACTGGTATATATCGTTGCATGGGGCAGGGTGCAAGAAGGAGAGTGAGACTCCCCTAGATCCCAGAATACAAACACTCATCCTTCCTTCCTCCCTCCCTCCCTCTCTTCCTTCTGTCCTTCTTTCCTTCCTTCTTTCTTTCACATGTATTTTACTTTTAATTTAGGAACTAAAACAAGCATTTCCATAACATAGTATAATAAAAAAAAGATTGTACATGAAACTGTAAATCTGTAATGTACAATTTGCTATTCCTTTTAAGTCTATAATAAAGTTATTATGTAAATGTCTTTTCTCCCCCCAGAGATTGCCACCATTAGATATAACTAGGTAAATATTATATATGTATATGTGTATATATATATGTATATATAATACATATATATGTATATATAATACATATTTCTAGTTATAAGTTATTACTTTGAATGCAGATAGTGTCTTTCTTTGTATGTCCTTTTTAGTTAATTTAGATATTTATAATAGTCAAAATGACTTATTTGCTCAAAGTTATTGTCACTGGATTCACTATTCTCTAGGTTCTGCTCATTTCACTCTTCATTATTTCATGCAAGTCTTTCCATGTTTTCCAAAGATGATTGAACTCATCATTTCTTATAATGTAGTAATATTCCAACACAATCATATACCACAACCTGGTCAGCCATTCTCCCTTTGATGGCAGTTTCCAATTTTTTGACCCCACAAAGAGAGCTGCTGTAAACATTGTAGAACATAAAGGTTCTTTTACTTTTTCCCTGGAAATAGACCTAGGAGTGATATGGCTGCGTCAAGGTGTATGGGTGCAGGTTCCTCTCCGAAATGGTTGGATCAGTTCACAATTCCACCAACAATGAATGGGTGTCCTAATTTTTCTTCACCGCCTCCGACATTTGTCGCTTCCTCCTTCAGTCATTTCAGCCAATCTGATAGGTATAAAATGATATCTCAATGTTGTTTTAATTTGCATTTCTCTAACCAATAATTATTCATAGCATTTTTTCATAGGATTGATTTGATTTCTTCATTAGAAAACTGCCAGTTCTTTCTTTCTTTCCTTCTTTTCTCCTTTCCTTCCTTCCTTCCTTCCATCTTTCTTTCTTTCTTTTCTTCCTTGCTTTTTCTTTCTTCCTCTCCAATGACTACCCTTCTCTAAACTGATAGATTTCTCAGCAGATACATACCTTTTTACCTATGTAACATAGACTGTCCATTTCAGTATTGCCCAGTTTGTCTAGCGTAGCCTGGTGTGTCCCCTTTGATTTACTGCCTGCATCTTTAAAACTAGAAGAAAAGAGCGCATGCGAAAAGATGGTGGGAAGAATAAAAAAGATCCACAGTCTCAGTTTGACTTGTTAGAAGATAAAGACCAAGGCAGTCGATCAAAGGATGCTACCCTACCCATGTGGGAGGGCACACAGCAGGCTCCACAGTAGACAAACTAGGCATTTTTAAAAGCTGGCTTCTCATATAGATCTTTCCTTCCTTCCCTTTTTTCTGATTTATGTCTCTACATATGTAGATAGTTATCTCTCTAAATAAATCTCTACATAGATTAATATATATGCATACATATACGCACACATTATATATCTGTGCATATATGTGTCCATGGGTAGGGGGTGTGTGTGTGTGTGTGTGTACGTGTGTGTAAGTTAGAGTCTTAGAGGGTTACCTTGAGCACTGAGAGATTGTGACATGTCTGGTGTCACAAGGTCACTATGTATCAGAAGTGAGATTTGAACTCAGGCCATTTTGGTTGGGAGGCTGGTCCTCTATCCACTAATCGATGCCGTTGCTGCCATTCACAAATCCTCTCCCTCATTCAGTCCCTCTTTCCAAGCTCCTTAGAAGTTCATTTTTCTTTTTCTGTGCTGATGCCAAACCCCTGTCACTCTGTGGTGATTCACCCTAGCATTCTCTCAACCACTCCATTGACTAAAAACGCTGACTTTGAATTTATATTTTTCCCTCAGTAAATGTAAGGTGGTTTTTAATGGACAACAGTAACCTCAAGGCTGCTTCCTGATGAATCTGGACCTAAGCCTTGCATATAGTTTGCAATTAATAAATGTCTGCTGAATAGGCAGCTTTAATTGAGGCATAGTTCTCAGAACTAGGAAGGTGTTAGTCCCAGCTTTCCATGGCTTAGTCAGATTTCTGGAGTGTTTGTTGTATTTATTTATTTAGTTATTTTATTTGTAATAAATTGTAACAAATACCTACTTTGAAAGGTTCTTGTGAGGATCAAAAGAACTGATATCCAAAGTGCTTAGGTGCTGTCTGGTACATGGTAGGTATTTAATAAATATTTGGTCCCCTTCCCTTCTCTTCTTCTCATGTTTGTGTCATTTACAAATCTGATAATTCCTTCCTGCACCTCACATAAGGGAAGGACAATGATAAACTAGGGAGTTTTAAAGGGGAGGCAACTAAATTGTATACGAGGATCATTTGAAAGAAATGGGAATGTTTAGACTGGAGAGGAGAAGAATAAGGTCTGAGATGACCACTGTCTTCAAGTATTGGAAAATGTATCAAGGTCAGAGTTATTCCCAAAGGACAGAAATAGGAAAAAATTAGATCACGGTTGCAAAGAAGGCAAGATCTATGCTTGATTAAGGGAATACGTTCTAAGAATTAGAGCTAACCTAAATTGGAAGGCGCTTCCTTGGGAAGTAGTAAGTTCCAATTCATTAGTTGTCTTTAGGTCAAGATTGAAGGATGATTTTGTGTATGTGTGTGTTATAAAAGGGATTCTTCTGTTATAGGTTGTGGTTGATGAGAACAAAGGTCCATTCTGAATCTGTGATTCCAGATTCTCAAGACTTTTCGACTGCTAATTCTTTGGATCACAGGGTTAGCTATCCCTTCCATTGTGTTGGATGCAAATCTGATAAGCTTACCATCTGTGATTTCCTTTCAATCACTGATTAAAATGTCAACTAGAATCAGGCCAAGAATTAAGCCCATGGCATTGTG
>CM053770.1:130278770-130289192 GCA_028658325.1 Potorous gilbertii
CCTGTTTTATATGTGCAGGGTCATTGAAGCTGTAACATGCTAACCAGGAAAAAAATGGTTCCAGATGTCCACCTATTAATTGACACGTTGGCTAGCTGCTGTGGTAGCTGTTAGCCAATAAGTAAAGCTGTGTTGATTCAGGTAGTGAGAAAACCCTAGCACCACTAATGACACCAACACTTAAAGGTTGAACCAGGTTGGGATTTTAATGGCAATTCCCATCAGAAAACTCAATATAGTCATGGTAGAAGTTGGACAGCTTTTCTTTTCAGAATGACATTTAGACATTGTGATTGATTTTATTTCTGTAAATTGCTCTTAATAAGTATACATTCCTTTGAAGGCACATAACATGGCAACTTAATCTCTCTGAAACATGGATAAAGTGCTTACACTAACTACTATACAACATTGGCTTGAGGAAACAAAAGCGTAAATGGGTTATAATTGCAAACTATCAATAAATAGGAGGAAAAATGAAAGTTACAAAATATTTACTGAGTTGCTTCCCAGTCACCTTTTCATAGATAACTTTTGAAGTAGGCAGGATTCCTATTTATTGGGAATATATTAATAATGCAGACTGTTGAAGTGTGGGATTCGCTTGTTTGGGTTCAAGTTTCTGTGCCAGTCCTTTTGTCACCCCTCCTAGGGCACCCCGCCTCCCAACTCCTTGGGATCTTTTTCATTTGGCCAACACAGAACCAATGTACTCAGCTTTCAAAAAATTCAACATGTTTCCTTGAAAGATAAAAGCTATTTATAAATCCCACAGAACTAGATTGTACATAAAATTTCAGAGAGATTTCTAGCTCTATACAAACAAGCCAATCTTTTTAAAAACAATTATCTATACATTGAGAACCTGTCCTCCTTTAATACTAACTTTAAGGATACAAATATCCATTAATATTATTTTAAGGAAAGGAAGCTAGAATTAGATTGTCTTACACAAAATCCAATGCCAGATGTCATGCTTAGAAGTTATGAGCCACATGGTGACAGAGATGCAGATTTGCCACTTGTCACTTCCACCTAACCTATAGGGTTAGAAAGAAAAGGAGCAGGAATAAGTGGGCACATTGTTTAAATTCCTCTGAATGTGTCCACTTCAGTTGTCAAAGATTGTATACATGTGTCATAGTTATATCTTTCTTCTCTATTGCCCATAGGGTCTCTCAATCACTTGCCACTATCATGCTACAGGAGGCAAAAAAAACCCCAACAAAAACCAGAAAACGAATCTGGTTACCATTTGTGGTGTGTGTTTGTGTGTGTGTGTGTGTGTGTGTGTGTGTGTGTGTGTGTGTGTGACTACTCAGGCTAGTTTCATATCATATGGATCCTGTCAGCAGTAGAAAGATGGCCCTTTGCTCAAGTCACATGGCCCATGGTTATTCCCTTCTCAGTGTGTGTTCTAGTGAGAGACAGACAGACACAGACACACAAGGAGACAGGGACATGGGGGGAGAGAGATAGAGAAACGGAGTAAGAGAGACAGAAACAGAGAAAGGCACCAAAAAAGAGAGATAGATAATAGACACAGAGATGGGGAAGATAGGGAATAGAGGAAAGACTGGGGAGAAAAAGAGAGGGGTTTTGGGTTTTTTTTTTTGGTAGCCATTGGGAGCTTTACTGACACAAAAGCAGCGGGCCTGGCAAGGAGTTAAACAAAGGCAGTGATATAGGAAAGGACCAGACTTATATAGGGTGATTTTAGGGTATAAAAAGAGAGTTTTTACTTTGTTAACACAAGTGAAAACATTATTGGGGGAAAATATAAGCCTATGAAATCATCAAATATGAACCTATACAGTGAAAATAGAATTTAATTATTTTAAATCACAGAGCTACACCAGTGGTGTCAGTCCAATAGAAATGGGTCCATCAATTTTTTCTTGTCCTTACTCTGTTAACAACAGAAAGCTGCTTCCTCAATTCAGCCTGCATGATTTGTGGGGCCCTGCTATTGTCCTAGCTATAATTAGGAGGAAGAAGGGCAAATTATTTTGCCCTTCCCCCATTACAAACGACTTGAAGATATCTGGATGTCTTGATAATTACAATATTGCAAATGATAAATAAGCAGGCAAGCTCCTAACAAGTCCCTATTCCAGATGGCAGCTCCTCATAAATGTGAAGAAACTGTCAAGTCTTTTTTCCTTGCTAAATATCTCTAGTTCTTTCAAGTGCTCTTTCAGATGACCTCTGACTCTTTACTATTCTAAGTACCATTTTATAAGTACTTTAAAAGAGAACAGGAACTGCCCGTTGGTGAAGGTTACAAAGTCTTAGTATGAAAGGATTTAGATTTAGAAGAGATCTTAGAAATGATCAAGTTGAACTTTACAGATGAGAAAACTAAACTTTCATCCTAGAATGGGTTCCCAGTAGAGGTTATAGAAGCTTTTCCACTGGATATGCATCTCCTTGAAGGGAATTGAAATGTCTTCTTGACCAGTGTCAGAGGTAGGAACTGGCTTACTCCTTGAGGGATCCCCTTAAGTTTATTGTGTTCTCTTACTTCTCCATATTTTTACTCTTTTGTAGCTAAATTAAGGATTATGTGTTGTATAATTCCTTCCCTTTAAACTTAGGATTGGAAAGAGACAATGATGGTGGCATGGTATAGTGAGTGGTGAGAATGCTGGTCAGCATCTACGATTCCTTCATTTAATTCTGAGGAATGCCCACATAATGTCATAAATTAGTTCTGCAAAAACAGAATGTTAGATATAATAGTGTTGAATTAGCACCCTAGGAACAATGTCATAAATGATTGGTTTTCTTGACATCTTTATAGCTTGGTTTTACAACTTTATGGTGAAGTGTGTTTTTATTGTATTAATGTTGCTGTCCTGAAATGATGTTGGTTGGAGCAAGGTTTTGTGGGCTATCCCTATTTTTTTATTGCATTCTCCTGAAGCTTGGAGATATAAAATCATGAGATTAAGAAAGTGAAAAGCATCCTAGTGGTTATATACTCTAGTACCCCTCATCTTAAAGACAGGGCTCAGAGAGAGGAAGGTACTTGCTTAAGATCATGGAGTCCATAGGTATCATCCTCCCTCCCCCCAGCCTTATTTACCCCCCAGGAAACAATTTTAAAAGAATACCTACAAAAATAGGGTGGTATAGCTTTGGACTTGGCATATGTACCGTAAAGGCTACTATTTTGATTTGTCTGTTCTATAGAGAAAATGTTGTATGATACCAATCTATTTTACATCATGGGGCCTCCATGGCAGTTTCCATGAGTATCTTCTAGAAGTCCTAAGGTTTATTTGAATGGAGTTTCCGTGGCCTACTCAGCAGTGTTGCAACATGCCTGGGGCCCAGGGTGTACACACCTGCATTCCTCGTGTCTCCTTTATGTCTCAGTGTGTCTGGAGTCTGGAGGATGGAAGAAATTAGACAGTTACTTAAATCTTGGCAATGCTCTTCAGTCCACATTCCCTGGGAGTTCCTGAAAAAAAAAAATCCTTCATCTCATTTGCCTGTTCTGGACTGTGCATTTTGTTCGAGATTGATGGCGTCCAAGCACGCATGAAGTGTTGATTAAATTTCAATGAATTTTAAAAGGCTGGACAATAATGACTCTGGGATTCTGGGATTGGTTTGAATTAGAAAGAAAAAGCAGGCTCATGGAATCATTGAAGGAAGAAAAAGTAGGTTAATTGGAATCTGCTGAATGAAACTTTACTTTGGAATCATTGATAATATATGAGGGTTAGGAACTGGAACTGTTATTTCCCTGGTATAGCGAATTCCTAAAAGATATATGTGCCCCCTAGCTCCTCTGCTGTGGCCCTTTGACTGAATCCAAACTTCGTAGAACAAATTTATTCCCAGAGAGAGCTCAAGAAAGTGCATCCCCCAGAGCTCCAGAGCTAGTTCTGAGGAGCTGGGAGATCACAGGTCATGATCCCTTGGTGATGTCCTTCCCCTCTGGTTATCAGCTGTTACCAGTTATTCAGCTTGATTCAATTAGCTTTCAGAGAGGAATATTTACAGAAGTGGAATATTAAGAAGAGTTGGTTGAAAACATTCTCCCACCCCAAAGTGTGTAACATATTCTCCAAACCAATACAGAGTCCATAAGAATGTGCGCTTAAGCTGAGAAAGTGTATATGAAAGTAGGTAACTCAGCTCACTCCCAGAAGTCCTTTTATGAGGGTTTTGAAGATGTTCTCCTTATGTTTGGTGTAGCTTTTTTGTTGGACTTCTTGAAGAGTCTTGAACCTACCTCTTTTTATCATGTTTCCCGATGGGGACACTGCCACCAGCCGCAGATGGCCCCAGGATGTTTTGAGGACAGTCTAAATCCTCTGATTCATAGTTCATAAGATTCTCCTCCAGCAGAAGATGGAGAAAAATTGAAACACTAATGCATTCTGGAAAGCAATTTGGAACTATGCCTAAAGGACAGTAAAAATGTGTATATCCTTTGACCCAACAATACCACTTCTAGGTCTGTATCCCAAAGAGATCGTAAAGGACTCAAACGTACAAAAATATTTATAGCATTTGTGGTGGCTAAGAATTGGAAACTGAAGGGATGCCCATCAAGTGGAGAATGGCTGAACAAGTTGTGGCATATAAATATAATGGAATAGTATTGTGCTGTAAGAAATGATGAGCAGGCAGACTTCAGAAAAACCTGGAAAGATTTATATGAACTGATGTTAAGTGAAGTGAGTACAACCAAGAGAACATTGTATTCAGTAACAGCCACATTGTGTGATGACTAGCTTTAATAGACTTAGCTCTTCTCAGCAATGCAAGGATATAAGACAGTTCCAAAAGACTCATGATGGAAAATGCTATCCACATCCAGAGAAAGAACTATGGAGTCTGAATGCAGATCGAAGCATACTATTTGCTCTTGCTCTCTCTTTTGTTTTGTTTTTTTCTTTCTCATGGTTGCTTCCATTTGTTCTAATTCTTCTTTACAACATGACTAACATGACATATAGAGTCGATATCAGATTGAACATGGTCTTGGGAAGGGTGGAGGGGAGGAAGGGGGAGAAAATTTAAAACTCAAAAGCTTATGGAAGTAAATGTTGAAAACTAAAAATTAGTTAATTAATTAAAAAAAGATTCTCTTCCAGCCAAGGTGGAGGTACCAGTGGGGAAAAGGAGCCTGACACTGAGGCTCTGCCCCCCACTCCACCCCCTTACTTCCCTTAGCAATTCTTTCTCATGAGTTTGGCTAGAGGCATCCACCTGTACGTAATTAGATACTAAAATCTGGGATTCCAAGTCAGCTTCCTAGTTTTGCACATGCCTGGCAGAGTGAGACTAGTCCCTTGACCTATCTGAATAGAATTCCTCATTACCAGTTTATCCAATGGCTTTCAAAAAGACCCCATTAATTGTATTATATGAGCTCCCTTTTAGGTTTATTGCAGTCCACTCCTTAATTGGGTCAATATCTGGACCCAATCAGTAGTCATTAATAGTTTGATGTCAATTCTAAATTGATCAATGAATTTTTGTATTTAGTCTAAAGCCAGTTTGTTGGGTTCTAGGCCTTGGTCATGCCAAGTGAACAATTGAGATGCTCTGATTTGGTTTAAGTAACAAGTCACATCTTTTCACTTGCTCTAAGTGGGATAGTGGTAATTGTCTAAACTGCCCTTCACCCAGATTAAATTCACTTGATCATTGTATTACCTCCTTCATTGGTAGCTTCAATTAAAATGGTTTCTGTCTTCATAGTGACAACATATTTTTAAAATGGCTGTTTGACTGAAGTGGTTTGAAAGATTGTGACTTAAATATTTGCTGCAAAGGACTTGAGAGGAAGAAAAACATTGTATTTTGTATTTGAAAGATTGTGACTTAAATATTTGCTGCAAAGAACTTGAGAGGAAGAAAAACATAGATTTTCCTAGCACAGAGATTGCCAAACAATAATACATGCCTAAATTTGGCCCAGGCATCCATTTTCAGTGTCGACAAATGCATAGTTGTCACAGGTCACTGCCATGCCCACTTCCTACGAGTGGAAATGTAGAAGGGAAGCATTTTCTCCTGTAGGGTTTGGTCACAGATAGTTTAACTTGGGCATCAGCTATAAAAACAGCCAGATGTTTTCTGTACTTTTCCCCAGGGTTCAGGAAGATTGACCAACATGACCAATAAGTGTTTATTAAACTTCAGCTATGTGCTATACACTGTGCTAAGGGTTGGGAATACAAATACAGAGAATGAAACAATTCCCGCTCTAAAGGTGCTCACATTCAAATGGAAGAGAAAAGTGTACATATAATAGTATTTACAGCATGAATGCCAAGTATTTGGTGGTTTGGGAGGGAAGACCCTCGGAAAAAGCTTCTTAGAGAAGGTGGGGGATGGCGAGAGGGATTCTTTGAGGTGAAAGTGAGGAGAAGCCCAGGCATGAGAGATGACCACTGAGAAAGTGCCAGTATAAGAGATTGAGTGTCATATGTGAAGGATCTAGGTCACAAATCATAGACACGGAGCAGTTTTTAATGAGACTGGAAAGATAGGCTGGGGTCAGGTTGTGTAGGGTTTAAAAGCCAAATAGAGGAATACTGAACCACCAGTAGTAGGCTTAGAAGGGGAGTGACACTCTCACATCTGTGACTGAGGAAAATCACTCTGGCAGCAAAATGGAGAATGGACTGAAGGGCTGAGGGATTTTAAGCGGGGAGACCAATCGTGGGCCATTGGAATAAACTGGGCAAGAGGCATGAGAAACTGAGCTAAGATAGTGGCAGTGGAAAGAGAAAAAAGGGGTCAGTTGTGAGAGGATGTTGTAAAGACTAAAAACAGCTAGATGTGGCAACTGGTGTATGTGGGGTAAGGGAAGACAAGGAATCAAGGATAACGCCAAGGTTACAAAGATGATTGTCCATTTTGTGTCTCCTCCCTTCCTTCTTGGAGAGGAGAGGCAGGGATTGAGGGGCCACTGCTAGACTGTTGTGATGGTGGTGTTTGTGGTTGGTGGCAGTCATGGTGGTGGTGGTGAGGATTGTTCTTTGTTTTGGGGTTGGTGGTAGTTGTTGTTGGCAGTTGTGGTAATTGTGGTGGTCATTGGTGGTGATGGAGGGATGGAGGGTAGAAGGAGCCTCTTCTCCCTAGGACCACTCATCTTGTGAAGGTGTAGCACAAATGACAAACAGGAAAGCCATCCCTGGTGCACTGCATGCATACACACACACACATACACACACACACGTACACACAAACATCCTAGCATGGGAGAAGGAGTCAGAACATTAAACTCTGCTAGATTATCCAGCTTAGCAGCAAAGCATTTCTGAGAAGTCTTTTCATCCTCACAAAAAGCAGGACTGGGTCATAAGCCCATAGAGAGGTGACTGTTCTTTCAACACCCCGCACACAAGTAGGCTGTTCCACTCAGCCTACTTTTCCCTGAATCATGACTGGTGGAGGTTGTTAAGCTGAACTAAATGGAACAGATTGGCTGTCATGGTTACACAGTTATAAATAATGGCTTGGCAGAGGCTTTTCTCTTCAGAATGCATTCTAGGATTCCTCCTTCAAACCACAGACATAGAGTTTCCTAAAATGAACTATTTAATAATTTGATCAGCTAGTTTCTGCTATTTTGCGGGTACCTAGAGCCCACTGGCCCACTAGTTTGTGTAGTTTGTATTGCGTTCTTGTATTACTATTGGGGGAGATAAATGTTTGGTGCTTTGGGCTATTAGCTCCTGGGTGCTCCTTTCCTTATGGGGAGTGACTGGTTTTTTGTTTTCTTTTTTTTTCTTTTAAGAAGACTAGAAAATGAGTTCTGGGATCACATACCCATTTACATCATTCTCTGTTTTTGTGATGGACATATCAACAAATGTATAGGAATGTGTACTGTCTGTGGGGAGAAAGAAAGGTAATCTCATTGTCCTGTGGGCCAGATAAGGAGAAATTCAAAAGCGCTGAGGTACATAAATGCAGAACAGTTTACAGCTCAACCCACAAGTGGTTAACTCTTGACCTGTTTATTCTGAGCGATCTCTAGGACAGAGTTGGAAATATTCAATGCAGTTCAACGACAGAGTTGGAAATATTCAATGCAGTTCAACTCCACAAATATTTATTAAGTACTTATTATGTATAATATGGACATCTAGGTGGTGCAGTGGGTAAAGCGCTGGGCCTGGAGTGAGAAAGACCAGAGGTCAAATCTAACCTTAGATACTTACTAGCTTTGTGACCCTGGGCAAGTCATTTCACCCTGTCTGCCTCAGTCTCTTCATTCATAAAATGAGTTGGAGAAAGAATGCAAATCACTCCAGTATCTTTACCAAAAATACTACAAATAGGGGCACAAAGAATCAGATATGACTGAAAAATGACCAAAATGTACAAGATAGGGCAGCTAGATAGCACAGTGGCTAAAGACCTGAGCTCTAGAGTCAGAAAAACCACAATCCAAATGTCACCCTGGACCAGTCACTTAACCCCTGCCTGCATAAAACTGGAAAAGGAAATGGTAAACTGTTCCACTATCTTTGTCAAGAAAATCCCATGGAGTCACAAAGATCAGACATCATTGAAAAACTGAACAAAAATGTATAAGATTCTGCTTCCTCCTTAGGTAGTAGAAGGTACGAAGATGATTAAGACACAACCCTTTCCCCAAGAAACTTAGAATCCATAGTCAGGGAAGGAGTAACTTACAACATCATAAACTTGCTTACCTAGAGGATAAGTATCAATTCCTTAGCAAGGTATTTCAGGCTCTCCACAATCTCACTCACTTCTGTTTTCTGGTCTTCTTTCATGGAATTCACATACAAGTTCTAGTCCAACTGGAGCATTTTATTTTCCTTAGCCTGACCTGTATCATGTCCACATCATCACCTGTTGACATCTCCTTTGTATGCCCAATTTAGGGACCTTTTCTTCCTATAGCCTTCCTGCCTTAGCTAAAAACAATCTCTTCCTCAAATTTTCTTATAGTAAATTATCTAGGTTTTTTTCTTTGCATTTTTCACCTTCTTCTTCTACCATTAAAGGTATGGCATAGTGGAGAGAGATCTAAACTTATTATCAAGAAGGCTTGGGTTCAAGTCTGGCCTCTAACAGGTCCTGGCCATGTACCTCAGGTCAAGTCACTTGACGTCATCTAGGACTATAAAATGTAGAGAAAGTGCTCAACATTATTGCGGAAGAGAGTTTTCCACCAGGAGTTTTCAATATTTGTGAATTGCAGGCCTAGCTAAAAAAAATATCTTCAACATTGTAAGGAATGTATTTGTGTGTGGGGAGGTTAATGTTCAATTTTGCTAAATTTTTTTCTTTTTTCACCTTTTAAAAGAATTTTTGGTTTTAAGATGTGAATCTTTGTGAGGGAAGAAGAGGGACAGTTATGGGAGGGGAATAAAATAAAAATTATGAATAAAATCTGTTTTAAAAAATGTAAATAAATTATCTATGTACATGCTGTGATTCTGTTCTCCCTCATTGGATTTTAAGCTCTTCAAGGGCAAGGACAATGTCATTTTTCATTTTCATATCCCCATGAGATACTTAGCAGAATTTTACACATAGTGGGTGCTTTAAAAATGTTCAAGTTTTTCCATAGGTGGTTACCTAAAAAAAATGCTGCAGTCTTTTTAAAAGCTTGCCCATGTTACATGAAGTCAATAGGTACTTCTTAGCAAGTCAGAAAGGGAACATTATTAACAAATGATATTTAGAACCCAGTAGTTGAACTATATAGTCTTCTCTAAGGTATAAGCCTAAGTATATAAATGGATCTTAAACAAAGCTCAGTTATCTGGGGGAGACAGAATGACAAGCACATTTTAATCTTATTGCAGAGCTGCTGCATAATGGAGGCAGCCATGTTGGGGAGGAGGTATATCACTAACCTCCCATGATCAGAAGCTGTGTTTATTTGTCCTGTGTCCATGGGGTAGTTTGATGGGTGCATGACATCATGTAAATCCTCAATCCTTTTCCAGTGTGAGAAATAGCCTCAAAAATGGCTTTTTTTCCTTTTTTAGTGGAGCAAACTTGTAGACTCTTCTCCCTACTGAGAAATAAGGAAGATATATCCTTTTCTTTTTATCTGTTTGGCTTGTTTTTTTATTTTTATTTTTTTATGTTCTTCAGTTTTTAAAGTATCCAGACAGCTTCCACATTTCCTGTACCTCCAGCTCACTTTTTCTTAGTGATTATGATACATATCTGTAAAAAGTTGATCTTCCTTACTATAATCATGAACTGGAGAGAGAAGGATGTCATGAGTCTCTTCAACATTTGAAAAGTATCAGGGGGAAAAAAAGTTTCTTTTCTGCACGGTGCGTAAGCATTCATTTTCTTTCCATGCTGCAAATTGCTAATTCGGGCAACAACATCTTTTAGTACATTCCATACTATCAGGCACTATATCTAAATGTGTGTTTTCTATAACTTTCA
>CM053770.1:130289692-130345562 GCA_028658325.1 Potorous gilbertii
TAGGGGTCATGTGTGCAGGCAGAGTACCAATGCTTAACTGTATAGTGATGGCTACTCCCTACAGGTTGAATGAAGGGTACAGGTGATAAGGGGCAGCTAGGTGGTGCAGTGGATAGAGCACCAGGGCAGGAGTCAGGAGGACCTGAGTTCAAGTCTCACCTCAGACACTTGACACTCACTAGCTGTGTGACCTTGGGCAAGTCACTTAATCCCAATTACCTCATCCTGGGTCATCTCCAGTCATCTTGATGACTGGATTCAGCTGGCTCTGGAGGACAAGTGAGGCTGGTGACCTGCACAGCCCTCCCTCACTCAAAACAACATCAGGTACAAGTCATGTCATTATTTCTCTGATGGCATGGTCTTCTTCAGCAACAGATGAACGCAGGTACTAGAGGATAAATCTAAGGGAATAAAAAAATGGGACAGAGCCAGTTAGCACAGAATTACAGGAAAAAGAGAAATGGCCCTTGTAGCAGAAGAACTGGAAAGACCTTTCCTGGCTCAAGATGACATTGCAGCTTTTTCTATGTGAGCTGACCCCTTGGGGGATTAAGAAGAAACTAAATGGATTAAAATAGGGCAGCTAGATGAAGTGATTGCAAGCACACTGAATTTGTAATCAAGAAGACCTCAGCTGGAATCTTACCTCAGACACTTAATGGCTATGTGATGCTGGGCAAGACTTAACCTGTTAACTTCAATGTCTTCATTTATAAAATAGGGATAATAGTGCCACCTATTTTATAGGACTGTTGTAATCGAAAGAGATTACATGTAAAGTGCTTTGTAAGTCTTCAAGTGCTACCATATAAATAATAATTATTTTTAAATAAAGGCTAAAGCAGGCCAGTAGGTCAATGAATTACATTATTTTCATGCTCTCTAAATTTTATTGTACCCTTTCTGTTTCATGTGGATTAACTTTTTCCATGCGAATAAATCCATGTAAAGGTTTCTTGGACCTGACAGTATATGTGTGGAAAGGGCGAAGGAAGTCAAGTGAAGTGATGAACGAGAGGTGGCCACGTGGTAACATTGTGTGTGGGGTGTGATTGCAGCACAGCTGACATTAACTTTAGGACTCTCTAGGGTTTTTTAGGGATTAATCCTGTATTGAGGTGACACATTTCAGGATAGTGTTGCCCTTCCTTCCCAGGCAAATGGAAACAAGACCTGTAGCCTTGGAGAAAAATGGAAGCTTTTTGGTTGGATCCTGACATATAGTTACATTCTCCTTCCCCTTTCTCCCTCTGAATGTTTTTATGAAAGGACGGGATACTAAAGAAATAGAAAGGTTGATTTTTACCCTTAAGGAGTTAACAGTTTAATATTGTGTACTAAATACAACACACATCAACTAGGCCAAATTTAATTTGAGGATATGAATAAAGAAACATCTAAGTGAAAACAAGTTAGTGCAGTATGATAAGAAGAGAATATGTAAGGGTAGAAGTCAGGCACATTGGAAAAAGAAATGAAAAGGAAATGCTCCAACTAAGACACGCTCTAATGCCTCAATGTAGCATGAAGATAAATCTGAATTCTCCAGAGCAATAACCACTGAATGCAAACTCTGGCTGACTCTACCAGGTTGGAAAGGTCTCATGTATGGTGACAGATTGCTTGTCATCTAAGAAGGCATCTAGCTAAGTTCAGAGAGGTTATCCTGCAGAGAATGATGTTTTTTCCCCCTCTTGGCCATAGCATCTTATGAAAGAGTCTACTAAGGGTTAATAAAGGGATGGCAACTGATACTGGTGGAAGTAGTGCCCACATGGATGGAGTCATGAATTCTTGAAGTTGGGAAGCGATGAAGCAGAGTGGGATAGAGTCAATCAGGGTTTCCAAGGCTTTTAGGTAGTCCAAGAAAAGGCCTGGCTTTTCCATCTGTCATCACAGTCACTTAGAAATAGCCACTTGGCTCCCTGAGGAGAACATATCCAATTTGAATCAGCAACCCCTTGTGTTTTCTTTTTGGAGATAATGGGCAACAGGTTGCCCAAAGATAACACAGAAGCTTAAGTCCTTCATGCTGAACGTAATGGCCAGACACTTGCAGCCACACAACCGGACTGAGACTATAGAGAGAGGAGTTATCTTCAAACAGTGACTCTGACTGACAAAGATTGTGAAGGTTGTAGGGAAAGTAGTTGCTTTCTTAGGAAACTTGACATTGATTCACTGTCTACTTTTAAAATTTGGTACAAATATCCTTCTAGAATAAAATTTTCTGGTGAATTTGTTCTTAATTGAATCTACAGAAGGGGTAGCTTTTTACTGGGTGGAGGGTGGAGTTAAGGGAGGGGTACTTACAGTGAGATCTTCTGGGAAGGTTATTGCTCTTAAGGCATTCCTGTGTAACTAGCCCCACCCTGTCTCATTTCCATCCCTTCCCATCTTAAAAAAAATCCTAATTGTGGAGTTTGGTTTACTAGATTTTCATGAAAGTAGCTATAGGATATGGAAGACTGCTCCAAATCACTATTAATAAGAAAATAAGCAAATCAAGGCAATCAAGAGCTTTTCTTCCACACCTAGCTAATAACAACAAAATAGATAACGAAATAATAAACAAGATAACAAAAGATGGGCATTGGGGGCTGTGGAAAGGCAAGCACCTTGATATACTGTTGGTAAGTGATATGTATTGGACTAATCATTCTGGAAAGTAGTTTAGAATCATACTAAGAAGGTGAATAAAAGGTCCCTCTGCTTGACTGCTAGACTTCCCAAGGGAGTCAAAGACAGAAAGGTCCATCAAAATATTCATAGTTGTGCTTTTTGTAGCAGCAAAGAACTAAAAACAAAATGGACATACATTGGCTGGGGAACAGTGGGATAAATTGTGGTATGTGATTGTTATTCAATATTGCAATGTAGGGAATGATGTACATGAAATGTGTAGATGTGTGGAGAGATACATAAATTGATAACAATAGTGAAAATATTAGCTAGCATTCACAATACAGCAGGCACTGTGCTAAGTGCTTTACAGCTACCTGATTAGAGCTTCACAACAACCCTAGGAGGTAGATGCTATTGTTATCCTTCTTTCACAAATAAGGAAACTGAGGCAAATGGAAGTTAAGTGACTTGTCCAGAGTCACGCAGCTAGTAAGTGTCTGTGTTCACATTTGAACTCAAGTCTTCCTGACCCTGGAACTAGCTTTCCAGCCATTGCATCACCAAGCTTATTCAAAGGGAAGTGAGGAAAACCAGGAAAATATACATTATGACCATGGCGAGGTCACAATAAAGAAATAATGAATAATAAAGAACAACAGTAACAGAAAACACTGAATGACACATAACGACAACAACCCGTCCTTCCCTTCTTTGCAGCGACAGGGAACTCAGACTGTCAGATTCTGTTGAGGTGTTTCTTAATTTTGCTAAGTTGTTTTTTTTTCTATTTTTCCTCTCTTTTTATTTTACAAGGTATAGCTCTCTAAGTAGGAGAAGGGGAGAGATATGTTTGGAAATGGAGGTGCTATAAAAACAAAAGACAGCATTAAGATATCTTTAAAGAGGGAAAGTAGTAAGCTGGTCATCCAATAAGCAATTATCAAGTGTTTACTATGTGTCAGGGCCTGTGCCAAACATTGCCATAAAGCTAGTCTCCTGTGAAGGGGAAGATCTTTATCAACTAGGACCAGGGCCAGCAGTGGCCTTGAAAGGAGAGTCTTGGCTTGTTTGAACTTTGACCCAATGTCTCAGTAAGATCATGTCGGGAAACTTATTTGGTTGATTATTTCATCATTATAAAACCTTACAGCTAAAAGGGACTTTAGAGATCATCGCTTCTCATTCCTATTCAAAGCATGAATTCCATCTAGGACATCTTTTAGAGCCATCCAAAGGGGCCCCCACATAAGGGGGCTTCTTCCAACTTCTCCAAGTACAGCAGAATTTCACCTCTAAGATAGTACCACTCCCTGGACGCTGAACATGGCTAAGAACACTTGAGGAAGGCACAACAGTATGACTCTATTGCTATCAGAAATGAATCAATTTAAGAGATGTAATGTGTCATTCCCACACAAAAGGTGTAATTGACTTGTCTAACCTCACACAGGTAGTTGAGTTGAGATTCCACAATCTCCAGTGAAGGTATAGGTCAGCCAAAGGGCAGTGGAAAGATACATGGTAGATGTTGGTGGAATGCAACATATTACCAGTGAAGAATGTGAGAGAATGTAAAGGATATCCTCAGGGAAATGTATTACCAGAAAAGGAGAAGGGATTTTGGGTAGCCAGATGGAGTCATACCAATGGTTAGCCTGTGTATACCATTAATGTCCATGCAATATCAAGAAATTTAGGGTTAATCTATGCTCCTTTCCCCCCATCCCCAGGCAGTATATAAGGTGGTCTTCATATAGACAATTTATGGAAGGACACAAGCAAGAATGACACAGGATGAGATGGCCCACATTGGTGACAAAATGTACTGCTGTAGAAAGTACCCACATTGAAATCATAGATCTACTGAAGTCATATATATAGCTCTGGTATGGAGGAGAAAGTGAAGCTGGTGACCTTGCACAGACCTCCCTCACTCAAAACAAAGTCAACCGTAAGTCATGTCATTGTTTCTCTGATGGCATGGTCTTCTTCGAAAATGAAGGATGAACACAACAACAGCAAGCTCTGGTATGATTCTATTTAATGCTATCTTGAGACCTGTCTCATTACTTTGAAGAGCTGTACTATAGTGAAGGATGTGTTCAGTGCTGGATCCATGATTACAATATAGGTAAATTGAGGTACCTACAACTTCCCTAGTTTTTTCATGGAGAACTTTGGGCATGAATTTTGATGATAAGCATGAATTCAAGAGGAAAGAAGGGAAGGAGATAATGAGGACTTCAAACCTTCACAGAATTACAAAATCTCCGAGTTGGAAAGTACCTTAGAGGTCATCTAGTTTAACCCCACCCTTCATAGGAAAACCCTCTTCAGTGTCTCTGACAACTGATCATATGGTAGTTGAAGATTTTCAACAAATCTTATCTGCTTCTATGTACTTTCCTAGTTTTGTTCTTTGGGGTCAAATAAAGTGTTTCTAATCCTTTTCTCTGCATGACAGTACTTTAAATCCTTAAGGGCTTCTATCATGTAACCTTTTGTTCTCCAGCTCTTAGCATTTCCAGTCTAAACCTTCTGGTTTTTTTCCCATTCAAATCTCATATGATATGGACTTCTGTCTTCTAAGTGTTCTATTTGCCTTCATGCAAATGTGCCCTATTTGTTAATGTCCTTCAAAAAAATGTGACCCTCTGGTGGGTACTTCTTTAATTAATTGACATAACTCCCTCCATACCTTAGTTGTTGATATAATGAATTGCTGTGCCTGAACATTTTTTCTCCTGGTGGTCAATCTTCTGGTGATAGCTCTCTTATCTTAGCCAGTCTGGTATTGGGAATGCTTATTACTTTTCATTAGCCCTGTATTCAAAGATTCTCTAGGATCTTCAAGAGCTTGCATTTTATCACTCTTAAATCATTCATTATTTCATTTGTCCTGTACAATTCCTCCTTGGTAATATATTGCAACCCACTTGTATCAACCATATATTTTAGTAGAGCAAAACTCTTTTCCAACAAAATGTGTCCTCTGAGTATATTGAAAGCATATACAGTTCCTTAAAAGCTGAGAGATAACTTTGATTAATATTCCTTTGATTATAAATATCAAATGAGGCATAAAATAAAAGCATTTACTTAATGTGGAGGATGTCTGTTACTGAATCCAGATGGGAAAGATGAGGTCCTCTTGATGCTAGTATTTGTAGATGACATGGTGTTGATTGAATCAAGTACTGGAACACTGCAGGGCCTACTAAATGAGATTCATAATCACTCAAAATATTTTAGCATAATTATTAACACAGTTGGAACCAAGTGGTTAAGAATGGCTGGTTGCTCTTTTCACATTGTCCAGTGCTGCTTGGTTTTGCCTTTATGGTTGCAAGAGAAGGTCTCTATGGAAAATCTCTCATCTCATGGTTGGATGAAGATCTGGACTTTGGTTAGAGGCTGAGATTCTTTATCCGGCTCTCTCCTTGGGTTCCTGAAGGACTTTTATCAAGCATCCCTCCCTCTCTCAGCCCTACTTTTCTCATTTGAAAAGAAATCTGCCATGATTTTGTAACCACAAGAAGGTAATAAAATAACTTTAGGAAATCAAGAACAGATTGACAAAAGTCTTTATTCCAATGGTAGGAGTTAAGACTTTGATGGAATCCTATCATGACTGGGTTCCCTATCCTCTGGAGAAACCTGTTTGTTCAACATGTATTTATTGAGAACTTACTGTGTAGATTTTTGTTGTCATTCATTCGCTTTCAGTTGCATCTGACTTTGTTACCTCACTTGGGGTATTCCTTGGCAAAGATACTGTAAAGTGGTTTGCCATTTCCTTCTCCAACTATGTAGATAGTTCTGTGCCAAGTTTTATGCCTGCTTTCTAGGAGTTTTTAAATGACAGCTATTGAACTGTGAGCTGTGCAAGGGATTTTAGAGACCATCTAGTCTAATCTTATTTTACAGGTGAGAAAGCATAGACTTGGAGAGATGAACTGACTTGTTCAGTGTCATTGAAGTGCTAAACAATGGAACTAGGATTTGAATCCAGGTCTTAAGAGTCTAAATTCAGTGTTCTTTGAGTTAGGATCTTAAAAAGCTGTGTATTTTAGATCTCATAATGAGACAGAAAATAACTCCCTGGATACCCTGCCTAGAATAGCTAGATCTGTGGAATAAGACAAGTTTATACACATTTATGTGTGGAAAGGACTGTGGGTGTGGGCATGTACATTGATATGAATCAAAAGAGTATTTAACAAGACCTTCCCTTTGGTAGTCCTGGCATTGTCATTGTTATATAGCAGTGACTTTATCAGGATCTATCCAGAAGGCACATAGCTCAATCAATCAACAAGTATTTATTAAAGCTGTACTTCCTTGGGCTTTAATAAAATCCTCGTGCCTTTGAAAAATGACAAACTTTATTAACTTATGCTGTCTCAGGCAAATCATTTAATTCCTTTTGGACTCAGTTGTATCCTCTTTAAAATGGAGGTGATAATTTATTTCAAGGAAGGAGAGATTAGGTCTGATAATTTTCCGAGGTTCCTAAAACTAAGATAGAAATTGTATATCCTATAAACAGTATTTAAAGGCAACTTAGATTTTCTTCTCAGTTGTTAATGGCATTAGCTCTGTTAGCCTCAGGACACAGTTCACCAACTCTTCTTCAGGTGCCATTTTTCATTTGTCAGCATGAAATAAAAATATATCATATACTATTATATAATATTGCTATCCTCACTTTTAATATCATCCTTCTAAATGTGATCTGCAGATTGTTTCTATTGCATGCTAAGAGTATACCAGAATCAGCTCTTACCTGTCCACTTGTTAAATTTTCAGTGTGAGCATTTACACCTTGGAAATTAGCAAGTGTTATAAATCCAGAGTTGAATTTGTTGTTTTTTTATTATGTTTTGTTGATTGTTCAGACTTAGGAAGTGATGGAGAAAATATAAAAAAAGTGGATTCAGCTAAAAAGTGTGACTTGCATATATTTTTCTTTTCTGAAAAGCTGATTGTTAAGCATTTACTAGCACACCTTTGCCTATAACTTAAATTATCAAGAGTGGAAAGTGCAAAGGAAGCAAGGGTGGTGTAATGAAATGTACGATGGAATTTGGAGTCAGAAGATTTGGGCACGTATTACCGGCCTCACCTTGGACAACTCATTGTACTTTCACCAACCTTAGGGTCCTCATCTGTAAAAATGAGTCTTTTGTGAATAGAGGTTCATTGAATTCAGTTTCCCCTATTCATTGCAGAGTTAAAATTTCTCTGGGAAATTTTTTTTAAACATTAGGAGTTCTTAGTCAGGTTAGACTTGGACCATATCAGGAGTTCTTAACCTAGATCTTGATTTTGTTTCTTTAATATGTTAATAATTATATTTAAATATGATTGGTTTCCTTTCTAATTCTACATATTTTGTTTTATGATTTTAAAACATTATTCTGAAAAGAGATCCATAGACTTCACCTGATTGCCAAAAAGTCCATGACACAAAAAATAGTTAATTAAGACTAGATTGGATGATTTCTAAGGGCTTGTGCAGTTCTAAAAATCCCATGATCCTAAAAAGACCTTTTGCTAGATGCCACAACAGAAAGCATGGCCCATGATCCATAAGAAATTCACAAGAAACAGCAGAAATATCATTCTGCTTCAGGGTCATATTGTAATCAAATGTTTTAAACTTTCCCTTTGAAATTTAATTCTGGAATGAAGATGGGAAATCAAATTCAATTCATTCAAACTATATTCTCCAAAGACTGAGAAACAGAATAGTCAGGAGTATGAGGTAGGAATAGGGTAAGAAGGGGGACCTCCTGAAACCCACCCCTTGGCTCTTGACATATTACACATTTCAGCAAATAACCCAACATGTCCCCTGAAATGCTCTCTTTCTCTCAAGTAAACAGACTTTCAGCTGAAATCAGGGCATCTGATGTGGCAGTGTGGACAAGTCATTAGTCAATGGGAAGTAAACATGAGCTCACAGCTTATAAATCTCCCTCACATTCTCCAGCAGGACCGGTGGCAGGAGTCCTTTGGGGTTCTTAGCCAGTAGGGAGAATGCCAGGAAAGTAGACAGGCACAAAAGAAGAAAAACACAGATTGGCTTTGAAGTCTCTTCATGCAGGCAAAGAACTAGGGACTCTGACTTCCAGGTCACTTGAACCAAAGGATTGAGCCTAGATATGATTCATGAGAACAAAACGAAATGAATGTCAGTCCATTGGATTCGAATGACAGGTTAATTTGGGGAAGTGCCACTGGCAGATCAAGGTATTTATTTTTAAGGGTTGATTAGATTCTATTTGGATTCTATTTTTTCGCAGCCTTATATATACAGCATTGATTCCATTGACTACGGCATGGGTTGCCAGTGACTTATTGTGTGACTGGTCAGATTGGAGGCCAAAAGGTTCCCTCCTTTGAGTTTTCCCAGATGAGCCTCAGTGTACCCCACTGGACTAGACATGAGTGTCAGCTTGGGCAACAGATTCCCCTCTGGAAAGAAAAGTAACCCAATGACAGGATGTGAGGCAGGAAGTATAAATTGAGATCAGAGAGTCCAGTCAGCCTCACCCAGCTAGGACCATTATATTTATAGTTCTGACTGGGCAGTAATTTTCCCTGCTTTCCCTTGACCCTATTCTCCAACCTCCATCTCTAAGCAGGAATATTCACAGCTCTTGAAATCATAAGATTATGTTGTAGTCTTTCATGAATATAGGTTCATGGAATTCAATTTTTCCTATTCATCCCGGAGTTAAAATTTTTCTGGGAAATTTTTTTAAACACTTGAGGATTCTCATTCAGGTTAGACTTGAAGGCCTCAGAGTTTCTTTTTTAATATAATCATTTTATTTATTTTTTATGTTTTACAATCACTACTGTAAAACTTAGATTTTTTCCCTCACCACTCCCCTCCCTCCCCAAGATGACATACAATGCAAGTCCTTGCATTGCTATGAAGATACAAGTCTACCATAAAAAACTCGCACACTGTGGTCATTGTTGTGCACAAAGTTCTCCTGGTTCTTCTCCTTTTGCTCAGCATCAGATCATACAAGTCTTTCCAGGCCTCTCTGAAGTCTTCTTGTTCATCATTTCTTATAGTGCAATAGTATTCCATTACATTCATATACCGTAATTTATTCAACCATTCCCCAGTTGGTGGGCATCCCCTTGATTTCCAGTTTTTGGCAACTACAAAGAGTGCTGCTATAAATATTTTTGTATATGTGGGACCCTTTCTATTTTTATGATCTCTTGGGGATACAGTCCTAGAAGCGATATTGCTGGGTGAAAGGGTATGCACATTTTTGTAGCCCTTTGAGCATAGTTCCAAATTGCTCTTCAGAATGGTTGGATGAGCTCACAGCTCCACCAACAATGAATTAGTATTCCAACTCTCCCACATCCTCTCCAACATTTATTATTTTCCTGTTCTTGTCATGTTTGCCAATCTAAGCAGTATGATGTGGTACCTCAGGGTTGTTTTGATTTGCACCTCTAATCAAAAGTGATTTAGAGTATTTTTTCATAGGATTATAGATATCTTTAATTTTTTCCTCTGAAAATTGCCTCTTCATATCTTTGACCATTTATCAATTGGGGAATGACTTGTATTATTGTACGTTTCGCTCAGTTCTCTATATATTCTATATAAATGAAAGCCTCTGAATTCTTCACCCACTCAATAATATTGTGTTAGAGCTAGAAGGGGCCTTAGAGATAGTTTAACCCAACCCTCTTGTTTACCAGATGAAGAAATTTAGCATTTAATGTATTGTGAAATCAATGTTTGTTGAGTTGAACTGAATCGAAACGAAACAACCAAAAGCTAAAGGGGCTTTCCCCTATCCACAAATATACAAACCAAGCTATTTTGGGTCTAAATCTGCTGGTCTTTCTATTCTTCAAGGATTAACTAAGAAAGTCCTCAAAGAGACCTTTTATCCTTTCTTTCAGTCTTAGGAGACTAAATATGAGAAATGAAGGCTAATGGACTACAGAAACCAAGATGTCTTATCAGTTACCATGACAGCTTGCTATCCCATTTAAATAAACATTGTCATTGAGAGGAGATAGTAGGCCTAGTTTCTATCAGAAGTATCAATTTGGGAGAGCATCCCAAAATTATTGTAGACTGTAGTGAGCCTGGATGTTCCATGGAGACTTTGTGTAATTCATAGAGCATTAGAAGTAGAAGGGACTCTGGCTATTATCTAGTCTCATTTTACAGACAGAGAAACCCTAGCTCAGAGAAGTTCAATAACTTAGCCAAGGTCACAAACCTACTTAATGGCAAAGCTGGGATTAGAACCCCAGTTTCCTGGCTCCCAGTCTAGCGTTCTTTCCACTCTGTAATGTTTATCTGAAGGCAAATTGCTGGAAGCTTAGAAAAACCATCCAGCTCCCATTCCTTCTCACTCCTTTTTGAAAATCTCTTACTCCATTAGAACTTGGAAGATGGTCAGCACAAAATAATAAGTTTCATTTAAGGACTCTTGTTCTTTTTTTTTCCTTCTAGGATTCAATCCTTTAATAGGTCTCCAAAAAAAAAAAAGACTTTTAGAGACACAAGATACTTTTCACATTTCTAGCTTACCTGCTTGGCCCCTGATCTCCCACTGGTCCTTTCTCTTTTCCTTAGAGAGAGTAAAGAAATGAGTATGGAATCAAGTCATCTGGATATAGGGGCATGTCAGAGCCTACTTGAAAGAACCAATGGTTAAAATTTCAGTGTGAGCATTTATATACCAGAAGTTGGCAAATGCAAATCTGCAAATCAGGGTCTTGTTGATTGCTAGACTTCAAAAAAGGATGGATAAAATGTTAATAATTCATATTAAAGTTTAATAATATGTTCTGTATTTTTTTGATTTCCTAAAGATTTGGTTGTTAAACATTTACTTGTGACTAGATACATAATTTAATCCTCAATTCAGGGGTGTGTGTGTAGGCGGGGGTAGTAAATATATTTGAAATGGAAAGAATCTTTCTCAGATGTCATAAAGTCCTCTCAGTTGGGAGAAACCCAACCTTGAAGTTCCTCTATAGCATTTCAATCTTAATGCAGGTTTGGCCTTTGGCAGTCTGTTGATAGCCCAGAAATTTTCATCGTTTCAGCTTCCTTCACTTTTGAAGAGCGACTCCTTGAAGTCTGTTTGATGTCTTATCTGTCTGGACTGCTTTATCATTGTTGTTTCTTCCTTTCTATTCATCCTAACCTTTGCTTGGCTCTTTCCTTTGCCAGATCCCCTTGAAAGCAGGAATTCTTTCCTGCCCCAGCCTGTTCTGGGCTTGTGGAGTTCCCCTCCTTTGAACTACTGGCACCAGAGGGGCAAATTGGGGATTCAGGGTGGGGCAGGGAACCTGGTGCCAAGCCAAGTAGGCATACTCAAATTGGTCTCACTAACTAGAAAAGTTGAATGAGAATGACCTAATCTTGATTTTGTGACTTCCATTCATTTCGCCACACGTGTAATGCTAGGCATTGGGAATGGATAGGCAAATAAGAAATGATTCTCCCTGAAGGAGCTTACAATCTAATGGGAGAATGTAACATATACAAATAAATACAAATACTATACAAAGTAAGAGAGTCATTTCAAAAGAGGGAGATTCTTCATAAGTGAAGAGGAGGGTAGGGTACAATCAGGAAAGGTCTAAGGAGGTAACCTGCTTTGAAAGAAGTTTAAGAGGCAGATGAGGGAGCGCTATCTGTGTAAAGGCACAAAAGAAAATATTTGGATGGTTTCCATATTTTTTTATTAGATCAGTGAGTATTGTAGTCATTCTATTTTTCTTATCTGAATTTAGTTCTGGTATTTCTTCTAGAAGAACTCATTGCCTCTGAGTTTCCTTATCATGAGGCTCATGAGGAGCCTGAAGGCTATATGATCCTTAAGATTCTTTCATATCTAACATCTTCCTGTTCTATATCCAGGAATATTAGTATACACATAGCTAAAATCATAATACCACTAAAAACAGTGCAACCTTATTTTCAAGCAGTACTATAGCTGGTCCTGTAATAATTTTAGAACTTTTGATATTCACAAAGATTGTGGCATTAATATTCTTTTTTTTTCATTATGGTCAGCATCTAAAAAACTCATTTCCTCTTGGCCTGATTCTGACCAATTTATAAAGGAACCAGTTGCCAAAGTGAGAATAAGGGGATCTCTGGAGAGAAGTAACTACCCTAGCCTTTGTGATAAGTGACGGGACTGAACACTAACAAAAGTTTGATCTTAGATGTCAGGGATGCAGAGTTTTAGAAAATCAGAGAAAGACTAGGTAAGATTCCACTCCATAAGATTTTATAGGTAAAATAAGGCTCAAATATTCTCAAGAATAGAATCACAAACACAAATTATTCCCCTTAAATGAAGAGAACATGCCTCGAGAGATAGATATGCCACCTAGGGAACTCAAAGGAAAAGTCAAATGATTTTGTTTTCTAAAGAGATGTACAAAAGATGCAAGCAAGACAAATTACTGAGGATGAATTCAAAAGAGTTGGCTCAGTCCTGTTATAATAACATTGGAAATGCTAGTGCTCAGAATGAGCAAAGTCTGTAAGTAAATGCCAAGAATGATAAGTAGAGGTTTAAAAATCACATTTGAGGCAAGAGAAAGATCAAAGAAATGATCAACTGCTATTTGGATAGATGTGATAATGATGATGAATGACAGAAAGATGGAAGAACTCACTTCTCATTTTCATTCTGTTTTCTTTATCAAGGAGAGTGATGGTGAGAAATGCAAATTGGGAATTATGTTTTAGCTAAGGCCTGCTATGAATTATTACACTTAATTAAACTAGTTTTTATTAGTAACTTGTTAAAGTTTAATTTCCTTACTCTTGTGAGCCTAAGTCACTTGTTTTTATAAGACTTCCCCTTTTCTGTGTAACTTAAAAGTCTCCCTTTTTGTACGTAAGGTAATTACTCATTTAGACTCATGAAAATTTACAAAACACTCTATGATGCTCTCCTACTATATCAATGAATTGCTTCATTAATTATAGACACTCAAGCCAGTGAGAAAGACAAGCTTTGATTTAATTAAAGTCACATGGAATTGGGAACACCTACAGCACTAATGTTACAAATTAGCCTACTTCCCTATTCCTGTAAATTCTATGAATATGCACTAATATCATGAGTGTGTATTAATCTCATGAATAAGGATTTTGGTTAGTTCCCTTTTTTAGATTATAAGAATGCTCTGTATTCTGCCATGAATGTCCTTGGTTACTGAGGAGCCCTGAATCCAGTTTATTTGCTAATAAATTGATCATGCTCAGAAATTGTGCCTCAGTTTACCTTTATTTTCATTGAACAATGATCTTTAAAGTGGGAAGTATGAAGCAAGAATGGTTAATAGGTAACTGAAACCCAAGAGGAGAGGCAGGGAGATACAGTACATATAACTGGATGGCTGTATTTGGAATAAGATAATCTTCATGACCTTGGACAAATGAACTTACTTCTCGCTCTTAATTAATATATCTGTAAAATGAGGAGGATGAAAGTAAAATTCTTTCCAACCCCAAATCTGTGGCAAATGTGAAAGTAGTAAAGGAGTCATCATTTAGTAACCTTAAATGTCTTTTAACTCACCAAGCCCTGACAAACCTCATCTTAGGGTTTTAAATGAATTTAAAGCTGTGATTACTAAGATGCTATTGGTAATCTGCAGAATTGTGAAGAACAAGAAAATGATTTGGAACTGGATATGGGTAAATATTTTCCTGGTTCTCAAGAAGGGGAGGATTCTTTAAACTACAGGCTAGTGAATTTGACTTCAGCTCCTGCCAAAAATCTAGAATGTATTATTGAAGGATAGTTTATGAGCAAGACAATGATAGTTTGCACTTACGTGGATTCTAAAGAGAGGAAGTCATGCCGGCTTAGCCTAATTTTCTTCTTTGGAAAAGGTTCTTAGTCTCCACAAAATCCTTCACTGATGCTTCATCGTGGCATGGCAGTACCCCTGGGTTCTGAAGGACTCTGCCATTAGAGATTATGTTCTGGCAGCTTATACCATGCTGGAAAGGCTTCAAGTATGAACCTGTATTCTGAGGGTCAACCTTGCTACAGTGAATATGATGAGGCTCTTCACCAGTAGAGTGGCCACCTGATAATGAATCCTTTGGCCTTGACAATCTGTAAAATAAAGAAAAATATATAATGGTAGGCAATGGCAGTCCTGGGTAACTTCCTTCAGCTTCTTTAGTGATGAATGCAGAGTGGGAAAGAGGGCAGAGAGTGAAGAATCATCCCCTTTTAGACAGTCTGTAAATCTCAATTTTATAGTTGGTACATTAAATGTGAACTCTTTGACTTATGACCAATGAGTCAACACCACTGGAAGAGCTAAGCCATATCAATTCTAACATCCTGATTATAAAGGAAACCAAAATAGAGGAAAAAATTGCAGCTCAATGGAAGGAAGGCTCACTTGGAGAAGCAAAAAAAAAAGATGTTGGGTTTTATCATATTCCCAAAAGCAACAAGAAACTGTATTTCATAGGAATTGGGTCATCTCATATTGCAGTGGTCATGATGAATATTTTCATTAAGACTGCAGTGAAAATGATTGTGGCTGATGAGCATCAGCTAAGGAGAATGAAAATGTATCAAAATCATATTAAGAAATTCTGTTTGGTCAATAAATTGCACAATGGATAACAGACTGCTGAGTCTGCAATCTGGAAGACCTGAGTTCAAATGTGACCTCAGAAACTAGCATTGTAAACATAGGCAGGTCATTTACTCTCACTTTGCCTTAGTTTCTTCAACTGTAAAGCTGGAATAATAATAGTATCTACCTCACAGAATCAAATGAGATAGTATTTGTAAAGTGTTTAGTACAGTGCCTGATAACATAGCAGATGTTTACTAAATGTTTATTTCTTCCCTTCCTTAAGATTTGATAGCTTGCTGATATAGTCATCATAAGCTTTGATATTCAATGACTTTAATGCAAATGTAAGAAGAGGTAAAAAAAGGTGAAAAATACATTAAAAGATATGTTTGAGGAAGAAGAAATGAAAGCGGTCAGACTTACAGGTCAGACAGAAACATCATGCTGTCACATTATGAATGATAAATAGTAATGGATTATCACATAGCTTATGTTACATACTACATACACAATTATAAACAGTAGCATATGTAACTGGTACATATTGTTATACATTATTATATAAATAAAAAATTATTCTCCTAATGAAGTGATGCTTGTCATGCAAGCGTAATATCATTTAAATGATATTGGTTTTCATACACAAGAAAAAATATCATTGATATAAGACTTATTCCTGAATCAACTGTTCATATAAAGTCATATCACTGGCATGTCAGAGTAAAGGTCAGAATTAATATAAATCTAAAAGAAAGAAAAATAGGAAGAAAAACTATGAAAGGATTATTTGAAAAAATTTAATCCTGAATTATTCAAATAAATATCAATAATAAAAATGAGTAACAGACAGTATAAATGACCTCAACTCTAATCACAATCATTTCATACAGAAATTTAAGAAATGTAGCTCATTTGCCCTAACAACAGATCCAAAAAACTTAAAAGATACCTTAATCATCAAACATTTGACTTAACTTGCAAAGCCGCAGTGGCCAACAGCAAGATTATAGACTCGTTTGCATAATTTTACAAACAGCTAATAAGAGGGATGATAGGTAATGATGAATACTGTCACCTACATCAGTGGAGGATGGCCAGTTTAAAGAATGTCTGACCAAAGATCCAACGAAAAGAAAGCGTTCTCAAAGACATTTAAATATAAATGTACAAAGAATACAAGAGGAAGAAAAAGGGAAAATATCTGCATATATTTTTTATATTAAGCTATTTTTCACCACCAAGGAGAATAGAGTGATCCTACTTGAACACTACTATCAAAGTCCTGGATGCTCTTATAGGGGAGACAGAAATTATACTAAAGAAAGCAAAGATAGCAAAAGCAGTCAGATTGGGTCAAATATAGATAAATGAGATCCATGTTGGAAACAATACAACCAGAATGGCTTTAAAGAATCAATTTATAAGTTATGAGGAGGAAAAGATGCCAAAAATGTGGAAAAACTCAGGCTCAATGAATAACCAAAAATAACCCAAGAGAACATTAATTATTACTCCCCTCATATGCCTACTTTCACATTGTTGTAAATTTTTATAGAATAATATATGCGTGCACTGAAATATTTAACAGAGTCATTCACATGCACATTGAGGGCATCATCAATGGTAGTATTAGGAGGGAATGGACAGGTTTTTGTAATGATATTCTCTGATAGAACACATCTTTACTATCTTATAATTGACTGAATGATGTAGAGAATACAAGTTATGACTGTGCTTATTCCTTGTTTATTATTAAAAGTCATTTAATTCAGTAGAGCAAAATGCCCCCTTAAAGACTGTTTTCCAATAAGGTGTGCATCACCCATATATAAAAATCATTCAAGATACTTTAAAAGGTAGAACAACAGACATAATCCTTTCAGTGACACAGATAATAAACATGAGACCAGGACTGAAAAAAGTGAAATTTATGCTCGCCAAAAATATGCTTTTGCCGGTGTGATAGAGAAGAACCAGAATAGCCTCCAAGTTAATGTGTGGTTCTCTATGAATGATGAGATTCTCCAGATGTTCCTATTTATAGATGACAATGGGCTGATTTCTTCGAATTCTGAGAGGCTACAGCACCTCCTGACAGAGATCTGTAATCACTCAAAAGAATTTGGCACTGCCATCCACACAGGAAATACCAAGTGGATGAAGAATGATTATTGCCAAGATTATGACATGCATTTCAGTAGATAATTTATAGAACCTGTCCATCATTACCATCATATATATAATATGAGTCATACAGTAAAAATGGACAAATTAAGCCCAGATTCAAACCAAAGGAGAGTAGGCTGGAATGCATTCAAGAAATTTCAAAGCTCCTTTAATTACTTCTAATTGTCTTCTGAAAACAAGGCCCATATTTTCAATACCAACATTCAATAGTACAAATGTTGATGTATTGCAGAGAGGAATGAAACCCAACAGTCTTAGAATAATTAAAAATGAATATCACACAGAGGGCAATGGAGATGCTCATTGTGGATGTGAGCAGGCAACAATATAAAATGAATGAAGACCCAAGTAGAACAAAAGTAAAATATATCATTAGGGAAATGTTTGATTGAAAGAGAAGATGAGTTTGGCACAAGATAAGGACAAGGTATATCAAGGAAATACCGACTATGTCCTCCCTTAGTATCTTCATATCAGGAAAAAGTGAGAAAGGTCTCTAGCACATTGAATGGACTACCTATGGCAAACTTATAGGAGTGCAGAGACCAGACACACACATTGCTGAATCATGGATGGATTTCTATCTGGAAAGATCATCACTGGAAGAAACACCCAAATTAGCAAGATATAAATCTGATCCATTTGAATATTAATCTGAGGAGGTTAAGGAAATTATTTGGGCATTATTTTTCAGTCATTTTGGGACCTCATTTGGGATTTTCTTGGCAGAGATACTGCAATGGTTTGCCATTTCCTTCTCCAGTTCATTTTACAGATGAGGAAACTGAGGCAAGTGACTTGCCCAGGGTCTCACAGCTAGTAAGTGTCTGAGGCCAGTTTTGAACTCAGGATGATGAATCTTCCTGACTCCAGACCTGGCATTCTATCCACTGTGCCACCTCTCTGCCCGTTAATTATGTATAATGTCCTTGAATTTCAGCAAGACATTTGATAAAGGCCCTCGGTATGTCCTTGTAGACAAGGATGAAAGATTTGTGCTGCATGATAGTGAAGTTAGTTGGATTTATGGTTGAATGATTTAACCTAGAGTGAGACCAAGGTCTACCAGAAAAAAGCAACAGAGGACTAAGGATTTCCCTTAGATTAAGTATATTGGACAAAGAGAATTTTGCAATGACCTTTAAAAAATTTTCAGTGTTTTTCTTCTACAAACAAATCATTCTTATCTAAGATCAAAATGACTAGCCATATGAGCACCAATACGTTCCAGGTACTTCCAAGTGCTTAACAGATAGGATTTCATTTGGTCCTCACAAGAACCCTGTGAGGTAGGTGCTATCATGATCTCCGTTTTATAGTAAAGGAAATTGAGGCAGACAGAAGTAAGTGGCTTTTCCAAGGTCATTCAGCTAATAAGTGTCTGTGACTGGATTTGAACTCAGATATTCCTGACTCCTGGCATGGTAGATAGAACCCAGTGGATAGAGAAGAAGGCTGAGGATAAAGCACCAGAGGATACCCATACTAAGGAAGCAAGAGAGAGAGATTGTGATAAAACAGAAATTTAGCCCTGATGTTGGCAGGCTAGAAATGTGAGGGAAATCTATCAAGATGAATTGAACTCTAAGATTCTGTGACTCAAAGCTGTATTTCTAGTCATTGCCTGAGTAGGAAACATGGAACTTTCACAGGATCCCATTTTACGGAATTCTTACAAGAAAATGCCTTGAAACATCACATAAATATTAGCTCTTATTGTATGACATTCTTACTGGGGAGTTGGGAACTTATCTCCCTTCCTCTCCTTTCCATCCCTTCAATAATGAGTACTGGAAATTGTTTTAGATGTGATGAATCTTGGTCTCTGGTCCTGAATGTTCAGGAGCTCACAATCTGTGAACTTCTTGGTTATCTGGCTGATGGAATGGTGACTGTGTAAATGAATGACCTTGAAGTGATGCTGTGGCTTGTTTACCTTTGACATTATCAAACTATCTCAGTAGGGTAATGGATGTGTAGCTACACTCCCTAGTTGGAGCAAAATGCAAAAGATTTGATTGATGAATTCTGACCCAGTGTGAATTTTTGAAGGAGAAGCCAAGAGGGGTTTGAGGAAAACAGTGGTACACTAGTATCCCCTATAGCTATAACCATTAGATTTACAACTCCGTCTCCTCATATGGTAGGGTTTTTTAGGTTTGCCCTACCGTGGCCATTTAGGCTTGTGTAATTCTTTTTCCTTTTTAAAGCAATTTGTATATACCTGGTTTATTGACCTTGGAATCTCTTCCCATCTCATCACAGATTTTGAATTTAGATAGAAACAATAGAACCTGCAAGAAATTTCCATATTCTAGGTTGTGGCCTAACAGCCCAACTTGAGACCAACGCAATCAGGTATATTAGAGCTCTGAAAGTAGTAGGAATGAGCAGGAGCTGGGGGTGGAGAATATCACCATGATAATTTTGTCTGGATTCGCTGGTCCCACTGAGCCAGGAAGTCTTTTGTTCTACCTACATCTTTGTTTTTCCAACATCTTTTCTTCCTTCTAATTCATCCCATCGTTCATGAATTACCTTCTCTTTCCTCCCCTCTTGTTTTCCATTTTTTAAATCTGCTACCTTAGCTTAGCATATAAGCTCCCTGAGGATAAGCACTGTTTTTTGTTCTGTCACTGGTGCCCAGCCTATTGCCTTGCACGAAGGAGGAATAAGTGCTCATTGAACTGAATTAAATGAAAAGATCAGAAACAAAAAACTCTGTGTGTGTGTGTGTGTGTGTGTGTGTGTGTGTGTGTGTGTGTGTGTGTGGTTTCTGCCTTGTAATCTCCGTCCTTCAGTTTTTAGATTTCAGAAAATGCTCCATGTACATGGGCATTTTATGTTGACTATAAGCTCCGCAAGAACAGTGGGCTATGTATGTTGCATAGGATGAGTTTTGTATGTCTGAATGCATTGCTATTCATTCCAGGAATATGGAATGATTACTCATGAGTTGGCTTTAGACTTGTTTATGTTTACAGCCGCCTATCATTTTCTTAGGGAAACAATACTAGACAATACTAGATATATATTGAAGGTCAATATAAATGCTTGTTGATAAATGGATGAATAATTGATAAAAAATGCTTGAATGTGGAAGGTTTAAAAAAGGAAAATTAAATAAGTTGTATCCCCAGAACTTACATGGTGCTTTACATGTAGTCTGCATTTAACAAATGTTTCATTCATTTATTCATTCATTGATGTCCATATGGATAAAGTTGTTAACTTGCCAATAACCTGAGACTGGGTTGCCTGGAAAATTCAGAGAGTAAATAGAGAGCCATTAAATTATTATGGAGGGAAAAAGTTTCCATGGGTTTGTCCTGTTATTAAAGTTATTAAAGTACCCAGTGGTGACCAAAGAAAGGTCACCGGAAGTTTACTTAGTCTTGGTAAAGTGATTTTTATTCTTGTTGCCATCTTAAGCACCAGACTTGGCATCTTTGTCAAATTCCTGTCTATGGCAAAAAAGATGGCCAAGGATTAAGAATGGTAAATCCACAAATAGTAGTGTGTAGCTCCCAATTGTCAAAAAGAAGAGACCGTGCCCTCCTGTCCTAACCCTCCCTCCTATCCCTAAGGGGCCATTCATTTCTTCCTAAGGGAGATGTTCATTGTTAAACAGCTAGTTTAGGGTGGGTGATGACTTCTTTTCCACAGTCAGAAAAGTTCCATTGTCATCAAAGTGCTGGGATGGGTCTGTAAAAGAGCCAAGGGTTTTGGACAGTAGCAATCTGCTACTGTTGCCAGTGCTATTGGGCTATCCTGTAGAGTGGTTTTGTGTTTTTCTTTTCTGGTGTCTTTCCAAAGAAAATTCAGTGTTATCCATTATAGCACTCATTGGCTTTTCCCCTTCCCCAATTGGTTTACTCAACAAAAATGTTATAAAAGTAGATGGAAAAATGACATGTAATATAACCTTTAGAAGAAAAAAAAGGAGAAAATTTTGTAAAAGGATTTATTTTCACAGAGAGAGAGAGAGGGAGAGAGAGAGATAGAGACTGGTAAGAGATGCATGGAGAGGTTGTCTCTCCTCAAGTCATTCCTGCCCTTCTCTAATAGGAGAAGCAGATATTTCTGAGATGATGAGTTGGATTTCAAATTCTTAATTTAGACACTTACTGAATCATAGAATTTATACAGACTTAGAATTGGAAGGGACCTCAGAGGCTGAAGTTCAGGAACAAGGAAAAGTCATACAGCTGGCTAGTAAAAAGTAAAGATTCCCTGATTCCAGTTCATACTATTCTCATTGACCTCATTATTACTTAGAGTATAATCATTTGGGTGATCACCACCAGCATGTCCTCTTTAATGCAGACTTCTTGAATCCATAAACCTAACTAGAGAAATAACCCAGTCTTTTGGTAGAAGACTGAAATATGAGAACTTAGTTCTCCTGTCTCTAGTTTGTTCATATTGTTTTTCAGTCATTTCCAACTCTTCATGATCGCATTTGAGGTTTTCTTGGCAAAGATACTGGAGTAAATGGTTATTTTTTTCTCCAATTCATTTTATAGTTGGGGAACTGAGGCAAACAGGTTAAGTGACTTGCCTAGGGTCACACAGCTAGTAAGTGTCTGAGGTCAGATTTGAACTCAAGGAAGAAGAGTCTTCCTGACTCCAGACCATGCTCTCTATCGACTGTGCCACCAACTGTCACTGACAGCATTGGCTAAATCACTGAACGGATTTATGGTTGTTTTCATTTTGCAGCCTCCTTACTGGTTTTAAAGGGTGAAGCAAGCACTCATTTGTCTGGAAATTGCAGGAGATCATCTTACTCAGGTCAAATTTTGTGTTGGCCACACAATGGCAACCACATCATTAATAAGAAAAATAAGAGTTAGCACCTCCATAGTGCTTTCAAGCTAGAAAGCACTTTACAAAGAGTAGTTCATTTGATCACACAGAAAGTCAAGGAGGTCTATCTTATGGCTCATTTGCTAATTCTCCTACAACTAAAATTTATTGCGTCTTTGATCTTCACTGCAGATGGGGAACATCTGGCCCCAGATAACATAATTCCTGTAAAATGTTTTGAAGTCCTTGAAAGAGGAATGTTAGATAAATATTTATTTTTTATTTATGTATCTAAAAATGTAGCTTTCGAAGAATATTCTAAAACATTCCTTGAGTGTCTCTTGGATATAAAATTCAGTTATGCTGTTGGCTTCAGCGCGTTTAGAGTTTGGACCGCATTCACTTAAAGTTCCCCAACCCATAACTTTTCTTACTTTTATTTAATCGTTTCTCCTAATGTCTTTCTCCTACTAATTAGTTGAACCCAAGCAGGAAAATGCCAATAGAAGAAACTCTATGAATCCATGACGGTGGTCATCCAATATACCCAACTGGGTGTGGTGTTGGTGGTGGGGTGATATTCTCTTTGCTTCTGAGGAAAGGCCTCAATCTAGCCAGAAGAGGGCAGTGTTGAACATATTGTCCTATTGGCTCACAGTGGTTTCCCATTGATATTGGATACCTAAGTTGGACTCCTAACATTTGGGGAGTATTTATTACTCTAGTAACACTATATTTATATATAAATATACATAGTTATATATTTTATATATTATATATGTATATAATACTATATGTGTGTATATACACAAACACACATATATATATATGAAATTGTTATATATGTAACATTTGTTATATATATAAATTTGTTACTATAAAGTTTCAAGGAATGGCAAGAAGGGGGCCAGTATTCTCAGGTGAACCCTAGATTACTTTCTTTGAAGTTCCTCCAATAGGTCCGAAACTTAGATAACTCCTTCATCTTTATTGTTTTCCTTCTAAGCTAGTAGAATATTTCTTTTTAATTTTCCTGAAAGATTAAGGGTAAAATGATATTAAAAAACCCCAACATATCAGAGCTCCACATGATCAGGTTTACTCAGGGGCAGGGCTGCTTTTTGGTTTACTTGATTCTTATCTCCTATTTTCTGAAAGTCTCTGTTTATTGGTAGCTAACGTAGAGTTTGAAATGAAGCACCATTCCATTTATTTTATTTGGATCCCCAACACCAAGCATAGCGTCTGGTATGTAGGAGGTGCTTAATATGTGATTTTTGATTTTTTAAAAATAATGGTTTGATAATAACTAATTATAGCTAACATTTTTATAGCACTTCGGTGCTAGTTACCATGCTAAGTCCATTTACAATTATTTTCTCTGATCGTCACAGCATTGCTGAGAGATAGACGCTGTTACTATCCCCATTTTATAAATGAGGAAACTGAGGCAGGCAGCAGTGAAGTGACTTGCCCAGAGTCACACAGCTAGTTAAGTCTCGGAGGTCAGATTTGAACTCGGGTCTCCCTGACTCCAGTCTCTGCACTCTATCTACTTTACCACCTGGCCATTCACAGATGGTCAACACCGATGATGAAATGAACCTAAGTAAGAAGTGGCCACATAACCAAATAATTATCAGATCCAGGCTTGCCCAGGGTCAGTTCTTTATAGTAGCTCTCTAGCACTCAAGTCTCGTTTGCCAGGGGTAGTATGATAAGCAGAAATGGATTATTATTAAAAGCACAGGAGTCAGAAGAGATTTGGGTGTGAACCTGGCTCTCTTCCACTTGCCTGTGACCCTGGGCAAGTCAGAATGGTGCCGTGGAAAAAGCACTGACTCAGGAACCTGGGTTCAAATCCTGATTCTGACATTAACAATGTGACCTTGGGGCAATTCTCTCGCTCTCCCTGGACCTTAGTTTCTTTATCTCCAAAATGAGATATTTGGACTAAATGACCTCTGACGTCCCTTTCAGCTCAAGTCTTCAACCTCTCCTCTCTCTGTACATCTGTACAATGTATAACGATTCTTGCCCACAGGATTGGCAGGAGGAAGTTGTTCTGTTTATAGATTTTAAAATTTAAATTTTAAAAGTGATTTAAAAATATGGGGCTCAGAACATGCTTTCCTGGGAAAGATTTTCTGGAAATTCACTTTGATTCATTCTTTGCCATCCTTTGTGCAGCTCATGTGTTCGTCGGTACAGAAGGCCCTGTTTGAGGAGGAACATCACGTGAAGAAGCTGCAGCAGAAGGTGGCTTCCCTGGAGAAGCGGAACAAGCAGCTCCGAGATAGGGTGAAAAAGGTCAAGAGATCTTTGCGCCAGGCAAAGAAGAACAGCCGTCGCATGGAGCTACTGAACCGCAAACTTAGTGAGAAGCTGTCCTCTCCAGGGGGTCAGATTCCTCATATCAACTCCCTCAAACAGGAGCATGCCCACGCTAGCTACCTTAAGGTGTGACTTGAGATGCTGTACCCAAAAGCCAGTGCTCTTGTGCTCTGGTCTTGTAAGTTGTCACCACTGGGAGCTACAACGGTTGCTGGGCAGCCTTGAGTTAGTGGAGCTTGGGTATCCCATTGTATCAAAGGGGCATTGAAAATTAGAGTAGTTTATATATGTGTATATTTTTAAATCCCATAGAAGATATTTTTATTACACCTTTGGTATAGCCTAATTTTCCTCAGAACACAGAATCAGCCCTACTTTTGGGTCGCTGGCTTTCCTCTCCTCAGTTCAGTTCAATTAAACGGACATTTATTATGCATCTGATATGTACCAGGTACATAAGTGCCAGAAATATGGTGGTGAAAAATGACCTTCTGTGCCCTTGAAGTTAACAACACATACAGCCAACTACAATACAAGTTAGAAAATGATTAAGTGTATAGGAGATGTCAAAGAGAAGCGTGAGAGATTCAGAAAAGGACAAATCACTTTGAACTGGGAGAAATCAGGGGAGATTATATAAGAAGCTTCTGAGTTTGGCCTTGAAGGAAAAGGAATTCTTTTCTTTTTTCTGTTCCCTTTCTGGTTTTCTTTCTATTTCTCTCCCTTCTTTCCTCTCTCCTTCCCTTTCCCTTTCTCTCCTTCCTACCTTCCTTCTATCCTTTCCTCCCTCCTCTCTCCCTCCCTCCCTTTTCTTTTTCCCTTTCCCTTTGTCTTACTCTTTTCCATTTGTTTTCCTCTTTTCTGAAATTGCCTAGGCTGATAGTACAAACAGTCTTTCACCATCCTGATCTCAATACTGATTAGTGCAGAAGTTCTAACCATTTGCATCTTTCTGACCAGGACCAGTGCATCCCTCTTCAGGCAACTTGGTGACCTTCTGTCTCCAGGGGTCCACCATGTGCATGCTTGACTTATTATGGCAACTAGACCAGATTTAATCCTCCCACTGCAGCTCATAACTCAAACTCAACTGATCTCCAGGCTCAGTCTGTCCAGCAGCACAGACTTAAAGGCATGAACCACTTCTCCTGGAGAAAAGGATTTCAATTAGCAGAGATGGAGAGAATGGGCATCCATTCTAAGGGTATGCACATAAAAATACTTTTCATCAGATGCCCTCCTGTATATATGGCTCTGCTGCCATTGTCTGACCCTGATGAGGGCAGAATGGATTTCTACAGCCGTCTGAGACACAGGCAAACAAGATTTCCAGCATAAATGCATTCTTTCAGATCTTGCCTCATCTTTTACTTCAACCCACATATAGAACTAATTATTTTTCCCCTTAAGCCTGAAAGTGAGGATAATCACTTATTGGGGAAGTGGTTAGAATGGATTCGTGTTCAGGTAATGAACTGAACTAATTAGCATCTGAGACTGCTTCTAGCTGAAATTCTGAGAAGTGTGTTTCATGATCTCTAGACTTACAAAAATATTTCTTTACTCTAAAAAGAATCAGTGTGCTTTCTTGATCAAAAGATTGCAGCCTGAGCTTTAGTTCCCACTCTGATCCTAACTTGTCATTTGACCATGAGCTAATCATTGAATTCAACAAATAATGTATGCTAGGTGCCCTATTCTGGGCACTAGGAATAGAAAGGGAAATATTAAATAGTCCTGTCCTCAAGGTGGCAGGGCTCAGGGCACACACAACGTATTTTCTGATAGGTCCATGATTAGGGAGAGAACAATAGCAGCTTGGGAGGGGGATTTAGGGAAGGGTTAAGCCAAGAACTGGTATCAGAATGGAGTTGAACCAATGAAGGAAGTTAAGGATTCTGGGAGGCACATAGGAGGATGGAGTGAATTCCAGGTATGGGGGATAGCTTTTGTAAATGCGCAGAGTATATACATCCTTGTGCCCCAATTTTCTCATCTGTTAAGTGGGATAGTAAACATGGTATGTCCCTAAGTTCTATGCCTACCATTACATACAGACGCACACATATCTTTCCATAACAGTAGGACTACTTTCTGAGATGTCATTAAAATTTAACGATTCCACTACTGGTAAGAAAAAGAATGAAGTAGGGGAGATAGGTGGATAATTAACTGGGATTAAGTGTAGGGGTGTTCCAGCACCAACTGCCAGTGAGCTGAGGATGATACCTGTACTAACAGCTTTAATCTAGGAATACATAAGTAAGTCATCAGAGTTAAGGTCCCTTATTGAGCCAGAGCTTTGCAATCAGTGATAGAGAAGAAGTAATGCTTGAGGCAACCTGGCAGAACATATTAAGAGCTGGCCTGAGTTATGAAGACCTGGTTCAAGTTTCATCTCTGACACATAGTGGCTGGGCAAGTCACAGCCTCTCTGTACCCTTGGCTGGTTGGTTGTCCTTTGTTCTCAAAGAGGACCAGAATGGCATCACTGTGTTGGGGTCAAAGTACAGTGTACCTAACTGTGACTGATCAGACTCATCCTCACTCAGAAAGGTCCATCAGATTGGGCAAGAATAGTCCGTATGAGTATGAGTATAAGTATGAGTGGAGATGTCTCTAAATTTGTGCATCTCATGTTTCTTTTGAGCTACTGCAACTCTGCTTGGTTCATAGAGCCCAGTACCTTCTTTAATGTGGGCCTGCTACGCTGGGTGGTCCTTTGCCAGTGTACCCCTAAACGGTACTCTGAGACCCAGAGTGGCAGAAAGGTGCTGATCTACTTTGATAGTGAAAATCCTTTGCTAGGAGTTCGCTACACTGATGAAATCTTAGGTCTGATTAAAAACAACAATTTGTTGTTCTTGTTCAGTCACTTTTCAGTCATATCTGACCCTTCATGACCCCCCCATTTGGGGTTTTATTGACAAAGATACTAGAATGGTTTGCCATTTCCTTTTCCAGTTTATTTTACAGATGAGGAAACTGAGGCACATAGGGTTAAGTGACACCCAACTAGTAAGTATCTCAGGCCAGATTTGAACTCAGAAAGATGAGTCTTCCTGACTTACTCTATCCACTGCTCCACTTAGCTGTCCAACAACATTAAAATCATAATCTTTCATCAATAGATTCTATATATGCATGGGTCCAGTTAGTTTGTGAAGTGTTCTTTGCACCCCCAGTTTAGAGAGAATGTATGACAACATCTTTGGGGCTTCATTCTTTTTTATTTGCTTCCTTGAGGATTCTCCCTTACAGTGAAAAGAAGTGAACTCACCCAACAACATCCACTTAAGCTCAAGACAGTCTTCTTCTCAGGACTTTCCACCCTACTCCCATTCTTAGTATTTTAGTGTGGGAATTTTCTCTCCTTCGTGACTTCTGTTCTACCAGGTACATTTGCACATCCGTTTGAAGTCTCCTTCAATATCTACATGAGATCCCTTTATATAAGTCTCCCCATAGGGCTAATTAGTAGCACCATTCTACTGGTGAACTCAACTATTTTTTATATTTCTATGATTTTATTCATTTAATTTCTTTGCCTGAAAAATGCCTGAATTACTAGATAATGAGGTGCCGACTTTATGTATATTTGATGAAGCTTCCATTGTCCTGTTAAGATGCAAGATTTATAATGGATTTTTGGTCATTGTCTAATTATGAGGTCACATCACCATACATGTGAATAGATGTAGATTCTTCAGCCTTTGGATATTGATGGAAGTTATGAGATGGGCTTCCTACCATGAGGAAAATTTTGTCTCCTGGACAACATACAGTTTTTTCAATTCACATGGAAATTGCAATGGGAATTCCGTTCTTTAGAGTATTGTCAAGATGCAGATATAGCCAAGTGCCTCTGAGGAACTACCTTGGACTACAAAAATGGAATCACTGCATTTGGCCAAGACAAGCCACATTTCTAAGTGTCTTCCATTTACTGATTCCAAGTTTTCTCCATAGTACAAACACTTTCAAAGCAATTGAGGGGGGTTGGGGTCCTGTTCCTTTTTTTTCCTTCTTGGGGACATTATATTAAGTAGACTAAATCTCATGGGTGGTTTTAAGCAGTTGCTTGGTGAGGTACAGATATAGGGACCCAATGGATACTTGGTATTTTGTGCCTTTTATTTTTCAATAAATATATACAATAGTTACAAGTTGCAGCTGTAAGGTGATGTGTTTCTTTTGGGTCACAAAGTCAATAGACTTTCAAACTTTACATAAGAAAAAAATCAACCCAGACCTTATTGGAAGGGTCAGATCACTGGGGACCTGAGAGTGATAGCAGAGGGATATGAGGATCAGAATTCTTGACCTTAACCGATGTTTCTCTATGACTCAGTGTCTGAGCTAACAAAACCGATGCCCATTTCTGCACCTGCAAAAAAAAGTTAGTGCCAACCTTTACCTTCCACCCACATGGGACAAACTGTTTCATTGCTCACTGTTTGAAAAGTACATAGAGCTCCTGTGCTGAGAAAAACTATGTAAGTACAAGGTATTGTGTACTGTCAACTCTCCACCCCCAGGCTTTGTCATCTGCTAATAGAACTAGTTGTTAGCACACTAATGTGTAGTCATGTTCTGCCATTTGCCTAGAATCATCCAGTACTTTACACACGTTAGCCAACTTTCCCTAGAAACATCCTACAGAGTCTGACTGTTGTTCCATTATGTGACTATGGATCATTCAAGTGTTTTGGCCAGAGTCAAACAGTAAGCCAACTCACACAGTAGATCAGCAGTTCAGTAGAATGTAAGCACTCTAGACCCTAGTTGAAGTCGACCCTTAGTACCCTCCCTTCCTGACTCAGAAGGGCATATTTTCTACTTGCTAAGCTAATTAATTCACAGCCCACAACTGCTTCTTCGTTTGTGGTTTTGTATCTCTGAAAGTGTTCAAGGACTAACTGTGGTCTTTATCCCCTTTACAAACAAGGCCAAGTCTACACTGAAAGAGGAAACCAAAGCTCACACCACAGATCTAGAAACAAAAATGTTTGTGCTCCTTTGTGTTCTTGTGTACCCAGAAATGAAACCGGTGCTTACAGTCAGAAGAAGAAAGCAAGCTTGGGAGCGTAGGTTTGGAGTTCATATTATATGTGATGTCATCTCCATTAATACATGAGCTTCTGGAGAGCAGGGAAATTGTTCTGCTTTCCTATCTGTATCTCCAGTGCTTAGCAGAATGCTTTGCCCATGGTAAATGCTTGATAAACGCCATTCATTCATTCACATTCTTTCCAATTATCATGCAGCTAGTATTTGGTAACGTATTATGAAGGCTTTTTATTCATCATTTAATGGGCTGTCGGAAAATCAAGATTATCAGAAGATATGAAAAGAAAAATATCTGTGTATTTTCCTATCTCTTCTTTTATGTCTCTTCCCTTGAGAGATCCTGCCTCTGTCTTGGCCTATAACAGAAGAGTATGAATTTCTGTCTATAGTGTGTGGAAGCTGGCTCCTACTTAATCCTAAGAGCTGTTTAATTTTCAGTGTGGAAAGGGAAAAAGCATTTATTATGTACCTACTGTGTACCAGGCATTGTGCTAAGTGCTTTACAAATATCATTCCATTGATCCTTGAATCCATAAAGTAGGTTCTGTTATGAGCTCCATTTTTCAGCTGTGGAAACTGAGGCAAATAGGTTAAGTGACTTTCCTAGGATCCCATTCCACTGAGGTGGAATTTGAACTCAGGTCCCAGAGCTATATCGCCTATGCCACCTTCCATTTGTACTTTGCAAATCAGAAAATGCTACAAATTAGAGCTTGATTGGTTGGTTGACTGTTTAGACTTAAGAAAGCGATGACATAAATAGTAGCTGATTAAATTGAAAAAAAAAACATTCGAGGGTTGGTTGTTAAACATTAATCAGCACACTCCAGGTTACTGTTAGCAGTTAGCCTGGTTGGCCATGAGAAACAGTTTCTTCAATAACCAATGGTTGTCATCTAACATATGAACGGGCTCAAAGAATTTAGTTGGAAAGATCTAGAGGTCAGCAAATCCAACACCTTCACTTTCAAAGAGGTGGTAACTGAGAACGTGAAGTGATTTGTCTAAGTTCCAGGGCTAGTAAAGTGTCCAAAGGAGTCATCTAGAGGAAACAGGCCCTTACTACAATCTCAGGTTGATGTTTGTCGATAATGTTGGCTCTGTGGGATTACATGAACAAAAATGATTCCAATTCCACTCTCTAAAAAATATCTTGAGATTCTGTGTCAGCAGCGGTGTGCTGGGCAATGTTTAATGAACTGCCATAGGTGTGTGTATGGGTGTGTGTATCATTTTTGGCATCACTTTCTTAAATCTAGACAATCAGTAAAACAATGAACCAAGTGTTAATGCTCACTCTCACCGAAAATTTAGCAATTGGCTGTTGCACCCCTTCCTTTTAGCTTCCAGCTGTCTTGTTCCTGTCAACCAGCTAACCAGACATTTCTTAAGCACCTACTATGTGCAGAGTATAGATAAGTGGGCTTATTCTTCTTTTGGGGAATGCTCTGAATGAGTTCTTTACTTCTCTCCCTCCCTCCCTGAAGCCAGACTTTTGGTGTTTTCATAGTTCATTAGCTTTTCCACCAGACATTTGAACCCAAGGAGGGAGGGAGAAACATTGAAACTCTCATTGGTGCTTTCTGCATCTTGCTTATAGCTTGTGAGAGAGGTTAAGGGAAGAGATTGAAATAAGTGGCTAAAATGAAAATGGTTGGGTTGTCAGCTATTTTCCCTTGTTTTCATTTTTCATCTTCCCTGTAAGGTAATTGTGAGTTAGTTACATTCTGCGGTGTTCATGAAGTAGACTGGCAAATAACATAAGCATTTCTGTCTGCTCCATTAAAGTCTTACTCCAACTCCAAAGTCTCATCCTGGGCAAAAGATAACCATGGTTTCTTGAAGGCTGCTCCAATGAGACCCAAGCTCTAATGGGGCCTTCCAAAAAAGCTTGGAGCGCAGGCCCAGCAAAGACTACGTGCCTATCATCCATGGACCAGCCTAGCTCAGTTCACAGAGGTCCATCTCTAGAAGGTAGGCCCTGAAGTGATCTTTTTTTTCAGCCACAGCAGTTTTAAAAACTATCAGCTAAGACAGCAGTTCTTAACTTTTTGTGTGTCATGGACCCCTTTGGTCCATGGTGAGGGCTATGGACTCCTTCTTAGAATAATACTTTTCAATGCATTTAAATGAAATAAGATGGTTGAATTGAGCCTTAAAGGAAGCTAGGAATTCTCAGAGGCAGAGAGAGATGAAGAGGGAGTTCATTCCAAGCACAGAGCGCCACCATCACAAAAGCATGGAGTTAGGACATGGAAAATTGTGTGTGAGGAACAGAAAGGCTGGGCTGAAGAGTATATGAAGGAAAACAACATACAGTAAGGCCAGGAAGGTAGTTTGGAGCCAGCACATACAAGACTTTAAGCACCAAAGAGAGAAATTTGCATTTGATCCTAGGGGCAGTAGGGAGCCACTGGAGCTTTTTAAGCAAGAACATGACATTGTCATACTTGTGCTTTGGTAATATTGCTTTGGCAGTTATGTGGAAGCTGGATTGCAGCGGGGAGAATAAAGTATTTAGAGCCCTTCTATGGAGGGAGAGAGACAGATAGAGACAGAGAGAAGGAGACAGGGAGAGAGACAGAAACAGAGAGATGGGGGGAGAAAGAAAGAGATAGAGACAGAGAGAGAGAAAGAGACACAGAGAGAGACAGAGATGCAGACAGAGACAGAAGAGACAGAGAGAGAGAGAGAGAGAGAGAGAGAGAGAGAAAGAGAAGAAGGAGGAGGAGGAGAAATGAGTGGAGAGGGAAAAAAATCTAGAGGTGAAAAATCCTATGACAAGAGGGGATCGAGTTTTCTTCCCCAGTTCATATGCATGATTGCTGTGTGATGCTGTGAGAGGACAAATTGTTTGGTCTCTGTGATGCAAGTTCATGATTGGTAAACTAGAGGACAATGTTTATCTTTCTTCTGTAACACCTGAAGACTGATGGAGGACTGACTTCTAAATGTCGCTCAGATGCACCGAGTTCCCATTAAGGAAATGGTAGTCTAAACACCATGGGATTTTTGCAGACACATTTTTTAATGCAGTTTTTTTGGTTTGGTTTGACATTAAGGCTCCTTAAGGCAGTTTCTTTGCCTGAAGTTAATGTCAGACTCCCGTGTTTAGTTTGGAAGTGGGTGGCTAACACAAAGCATTTGGTTACCCAAATCTAAGACAGAGTGGAAAATTTCTGAGCATAAATCTGCAGAAGTAACTGGGCTGCCCTCCTCCACTTGTACGCAGAGAATTCCCTACACTGTTTATGCCTCCAAGGAGAATGTTAATTCTATTTATGGGCTCATTGGATTGTAGACCTGGAAGGGACCTTAGAGGCTATTAAGTCTAACTCCTTCTTTTTTGCAAATTAAAAAAAAAACAAGCATAGATTGGTTAAGTGACTTGTTCAAGGTCTTATAGCTGGTAAGCGTCTGAGGCAGTATTTCAAGGCAATGAATCTTTCTGATTCCCACATCCTTTACCCTATCTACCATCTTGCCTACCTTTAGCAATATTCAGATATGGTCAACCCACTTTTGTGGCTAGCTCAAGTTGTGGGGATATTGACAACATACTTATGGAATTCATGAACCAAAAGATGGAGGGAATCCCTTTTCATCCCTTTTGGTCAAAATTGCCTGCCCTTTATTTTTGGCCCAACTTTAATAGAGGAGCTTAAGTATTTAATGTGATAGCAAAATGCTTGTTCGGAGTAGGCATTTAATAAATACTTGCTGACTGATTAATCAATTATAACTGTTTGCCCTCAGAATTGACTTTTCCTCAACTGTCATCTACCAGCAGTGGATTGAAATTACATCTCCAGCAACCCGTCTCTCTGCCAAAACATGATTGATGGGCCATTAGCAGCACTTGGCAGAGTAATTAGGATAGGATGAGTGGTGAAGTTTCACTGAGTGCTCCTCAGAAAAGTCTTAATGATATAAAGGAATGGAAAGCTTCACCAGTCTGTCAGTTGACAAGCATGTACTAAATGGTTGACTAGGCATCTCCCTAACTCTCCAACAGGTTTGAGGCCCCTTGGTTACCTAAATGGTTTAGCCCATCTGCCTAAATGGTCCTGAGGTATGGCTGTTGCACATGCTATGGCTTCTTGGAACTACAGCTTAGAGTTGGATGACAAGTGGCCAGCGAAGGTAGACGCCAGAAAGCCCTTTCACTGAAAGTGCTTGTTTTCCCTGAACACCCCATATATCCCAAACATGTGAAGACTTCTCCCCATGAAATGAGAGGTTGAGACCAATATTTTCCAACAGCCTCAAAGGCAGCTAAAGTAGGTGCTGTGTAGCAATTAAAGCTTGGTCAGACAACAAAGATGCCAAGGTCATCCACTGCATCCCTGAGCCATCTCTAGTCATTTTCAAAGGACTTTCGTCTTGCCATTGGACTTCGATGACTCTGGAAAAGAGAATACGGTTGATAACTTTGCCCAACTCTGCCTTCCTTAAATCCAATTTCATAGGCAGCAAGTCAAGACATCACCCAAAAGTGATATTATTGGTCTTCAAAAATGAAGGGTAAACCACAACAATTAAGTGTTAACTATGTGCCAGGCACAGTACAAAGCAGTGGGGATACACAGAAAGGCAAAAACCGGGGCCCTGATCCCAAGAAGCTTAGATTGTAATGGAGGAGATGACATGTAAATATGTAACTCGATTAATACAACAGAGGAGTAAATTCAAGGTAATCTCAGAATGGAAGGCACTGGGAGTAGGGCTGGGGAAGCCAGGAAAGGCCTCTTGAGCTGAGGCTTGAAGGAAGATGGAGAAATATACTCTGTATTAATAGAGTACATTGTGAGACGGAGAGTCCATAGACAGACCTTCACGTCAAAGGTATGTTACACAGGAAGATGACCAACCCAAAATAGCTGAGGTTACAATGTGTTGTTTTTTCCATTTTATTGGCTGCTTTTAAGGGGAATTTCAGAACTTCTCCCCTTCCCCCATCATACACACACACACACACACACACACACACACACCACAGCACACACATATTTGTTAAAAAGATTGTTGTAATCAGAACCAAAACCAAGAATTCTTGTACTTGGGGCAAAAACAAGGGTATTTTTGGGGGTGGGGAGGGAGGATCGTGTGTGGAGGCAGAAGACACTTTCACATGGAAAAAATTCACATGTCATCTACTGGAGTCTAGTTCCTACCTCCACCACACCCTTAAAGAGGAATCTTACTCCACAAAGCTGTGGAGGGGAGTGGGGAAGGGGTGATGGAGGACCATGGTGTTTAAAGAGATCTCTCCCCAAAGCAGACTTCCCCCAATATCATCATTGTAGTCTGAAGCTGAGATCACCCTGCCCTAGTAATTATTCTGATCACAATTGATATATAAAAGTGTACACCAAGTAATTATACCAAATGAAAAGTAAAGTTTTCAAAAAAGAAATATTTTTATAGACTGGGAAAAAAATTTAAGAGAAAGTTATTTTTGCCATTTGAGGTAGCAACATTAAGTGCCAATAATCCAATGGATTTTATACACTGTTATTCAAGTGTTTCTCATTCAACTCACAGGGACTCAAATATCAGAGAAATTTAGGGTTTCACCAACCTCAAAATTCTCCTTTTGGAAACTCAGGCTGCATAAGTTTATTTCCTTTTCCTGCCCATTTTTCTTTCCCAAAAATATTGTGATTGCTAGATAGCTCTTGGGCCAGACAGATGTTTCTAACGTGCTTTGTTACACCAACTATTTGGTAATGAAGAGATGGTTTATTTATCTCATAAAAAGAGAAATAGATTATACCTAAATCCACAGACCCTGACTTTAGTTATGGTTTCTTTTTGACCAACATGGACTTTGATTTTTACTCAGTGATTTAAATGATGCTGGGTTTTCCCTTTGCCTTCTTTTCCCCTTTTCCTGTTGGCTGTCTTTCCAGTGAACAAATACTATTTAGAATAGAACTGATCACTTAACAAAATTCTTCCCCATTAATTCTGACCCTCTGTCTTTGTGCTTTTGCCATTCACTATTTTGGATGTGGAAGAACTGGGTATCTCTCAAGCCCTAATTGTAAAGTATGACTCAAGTCCTCCTCCCACTGTTTGTTGCTGTCTGGATACCATGTGATCCTGCAAAGATCTCCCATCTTTCAAGCCTGGGTTGGTGGGATCCTGGCAAGAGTAAGAATGCTTCAGTATGGCAGAGTAGGAAAAGCACTATCCTGGGAGCCAGAAGACAGTAATTCAAATCCTACTTCCACTATTAACCATTCTGGGTCTCAGGCTCCTCATCTGTCAAATCAAGGGGCATGGATTAAAATCAATGATTTATTAAAGTCAATTCATCAAAATGCATTTAATTTACTAAGCATTTTCTATGCCAGCCAGGGCAGCGAGGTGGCACAATGGATAGAGTACTGGGCCTGAAGTCAGGAAGACTCACCTTCCTGAGTTCAAATCTATTCTCACTTACTGGCTGTGTGTTCCTGAGCAAGTCTTCTCACACTGTTTGCCTCAGTTTCCTCATCTATACAAGGAACTGGAAAAGGAAATGACAAACCACTCCAGTATCTTTGCCAAGGAAACCCCAAATGGGTCCATGAAGAGTTGGACACATCTAAAACAATAACAACAATACATCAGCCAGTGTTCTGAATGCTGAGGGAACAAAGAAAAGAAAAGCAAAATGAATAAACAAATAAAAAACCAAACCAGCTCCTTCCTTCAAGGAGCATATATTCTATGTAGCAAGTAGCTAGATAGATATAAAATACATGCAGAGTACATGAACGTCATCTGAAAAGGGAAGGTCTTTCCTGCATATGTTCATCTGAACCTTCTTTGTCCTCTTGGGCTACCATTTCCATTATTCTCCCCATCCTTCAGCAAATCTTTTGTAGGTAAATGTCATGTCAAAAATCAAATTAAGTGAAACATGGGGTTTCCTTTAAGGTTTATAGGCATCATCCTATACGCTCAGTGCTAGATAGCTAGGATATCTCCAACTGAGACTTCTTTTGTCTCAGACAAGTCAATCCAACTCAATTCAATGAACATTTATTAGGCACTTACATTGTATAAGACACAGGTCTGGGATTATGAAGACAAAACAATGACCGACTGCCCGCTTACTGCATATAGGACCATGAGCAAATCACTTCCTCTCTCCAGTTCTTATTTGTCTCAATTATAAAATGAGCTAGTTGGATTCAAAGGTCCCTTCCATCTCTAAATCATTCCATCTCTAAAATTCTATGAAAGTTCCTGCCCTCAAGTTTCTTACATTCTATTAGGAGATAAAGCAGGTATGCAGGTATATAAATACAAAGTAGTCAAAATAATGTCAAAACAACTATTGGATCAGGAAAGTGTTATGTAAGAGGTGGCACCATTTCCTAAGCATTCCAGTTTGCAATCACCCTCACACTGCAGGGGATGCTTCCTGATTAGAGCTCTTGAAATAATTTCTTAATTTCATTTTTTCTTGGGAACGGACCAAATTTAGAACCAGCCTGCTGATTAAAAAAAAAAAAAAGATTATCAGTACTCTAGCTGAGCTCTTGGGAGACATCTCAAAATGCCTGAAAGAACTTTTCATTTCAAGTTGCTTAGCAGAAAGTTGGAATGACTCCATCAGCCTTGGTCAGAGCTCCTGCTAACAAGGGTTCATTATGAAATTGTGTTCAGTGATTAATACAAATAATGTCTAGAGCCTGGCTCTTCTTGGAAGAACCCATGCCTTCCTTTTCCTTGGCACTCCTGGACAGTCTGTCCATGTATTATTCAGAGTATCTTTTGTTCCTTGTGCTGGTCAGGTGGTTTATTAGACAAAGATAAATCCACTCAGATTTCAAGCCCTCTCAAAAACAGTAGAGACATCTTTCACCTTGAATTTCTTGCCTTTGAATAAGTATCACTCAAAAACCTAGTGTTTCATGATTTTATCCTATAGGGTATGTCCAGAAGAAGGGATATATAGGTCTTCTGGGATTATCTGGAATTTAGCAGGAATGTTTCAGCACCATGTTTATCTCTTCCCCATCCATGGATTTTTCTCAAGAATGAGTTGTATCTCAGAATCAGTCAACAAGCAAAAAACAAAAGATAGTTCTTGCCCTCAAGAGACAACATGCAAACACTATGTACAAAACAAGGTATATCTAGGATGGGTAGGAAATAATTAACAAAAGGAAGAAATGGAATTGAGTGGTTGGGAAGGGCTTCCAGTAAATAATGGGGTTTTAGGTTGGACTTAAAGGAAGCCAAGAAGGTCAGTAACTGGAACAGAGGAGGGAGAGTGTTCTAGATATGAGGCTCAGCCCAAGAGAATGCCAGGAACTGGAGATGGTGTGTCTTGTTTGTGGAAAAGCCAGAAGGACTGTGTCACTGGATGAAAAAGTACATGTCAGAGAGCAAGATGTGAGAAGACCAGAAAGGTAGGAGAGGGCTAGGTTACAAAGGGCTTTGAATGCCAAGCAGAACATTTTGTATTTGTTCCTGGAGGCAATAGAGAGCTACTAGAGTTTGTTGAGTAAGGGGATGATATGCTCATATGTTTTAGAAAAATCACTTTAGTGGTTAAATGGATTGGATTAGGGAAAGACTTGAGGCAAGCAGCAGATCCACCAGCAGGCTATTACAGTCATTCAGACATGAGGTGATGATGGACCTGCACTACAGTGGTGGCCATGTCAGAATAGAGAAGCAGGCGTATATGAAGAGATGTTGCAAAGGTGAAATTGAAAGGCCTAGCCTTAGTATCTTTGAAAGTAGAGAGAGGTAGCTATGTCTACAGAGATGTAGACATAGAATTGGTAAGATTTGGCAACTGACTGACTGTTAGGGGAGGGTAAATGGATGGGCCAATTCCTGCAATAGACTTGATCAAACTAACACTGTTGGAAGATTCTTGTTCTTTCCCTAGAGGGAGGAAGGAAGGAAGGAAAGAAACAAGTATTTGTTAAGCACCTCCTAGACACTTTGCTAATACTTTATAAATAGCATCTCATTTGAGACTCCCAACAACTCTTGTGAGATAGGTACTATCATTATCACCATTTGAAGAAACTGAGGCAAACACAGGTGGTGACTTTCCTTGGCTCACACAGCTAGTAATTGTCTGAGACCAAATTTGAATTTGAGTCTTCCTGACTCCATGTCCAGTGCTCATCCACTGCACACTGAGGGATTATAATTGGAATTTTACAATAACGTAATTTACCTTGTGGTTACCCAATCTAGCACTTCTCAATGTACGATCTAAAGACCATCTTTGGTCAACGAGAGTGTTCCAGGTAATCCCAACTGAATTTGTGACTTAGGATCCCTCTCCTACTCACACCCCTCAACTCCCCTTCAACATTTTAGATAATCCTAATGTTTCAAACTTTTGAAAGGTTCATTTTATCCCATCGTCCGTTTTATTTTTGTTTGTGTCTTAGCGAAAAGATTGTGTTTCACCTCAGCTGCTAAGTTAGCCTTCCTTTACTGAAAAGATTTGAAAACAAAACAAAACAGGTCAGCCGAACCAAGTATCACGGTGGCCCCCTTTGATAACATGCCATATTCCATACTCATATTCCCTACTTTTTCAATGAAAGGCAGTAGTGAATTTCCTCTTCTTTTGTTCACTGCCTTGGTCATATTAATTATATAAATTTTCCCACTTTAAGCATTTTGAATGATGAATATAAGCACCTAGAGCTCAGAGACTATATCTCTTTTGTCTTTGTATCACTAGTGTGGTGTAGGAGATAAAAAAAAAACTGGCCTTGGAACCAGGATGACCTAGGTTTATGTGGCTGTGTGTCCCCTTAATCTCCCAGTGCTTTAGGTAACTCTTTGAAATTCTAAGTTGCAGAGAAAGTGCCAACCTACATAGATAGAGGGAATTTCCTCATCTGGAAGTTCCCCATGTCAATAAAATCACAAGTACCATCCCTATTCCAGTACCCAGTACCTATCATAATGTCTTGCATATATATATATATTTATATATTAGTTTCCTCAGTTTCCTTCAAATCTGAGTGAAAATCTCATTTTCTGCAAGAGTCCTTAATGTTAGTGCCTCCAAAATTATCTGCAATGAATTTGCTATGCATCTTGTTTGTACATAATTGTTAGCATGTTGTCCCCCCTCCCCCTTAGATTGTAAGTTCCTTGAGGTCAGGCACAATTTTTGCCTTGTATTCCCAGTGCTTTGCATGATGCCAGGCACATAGTAGACATTTAATAAATGCTTGTTAACTTGAGGTTTCAGCTCACACCCTGCAAATTGTCAAAGATGCCAAAAGATGGGAATTGTTAATATTGGGAAGTGTTATGGAAAGATAGACACACTGGTACATTTTTGATGGAGCTGTGAATTGGTGCAACCATTTTGAAACGCAATATGTAATTATGTAAATTAAGCGACTAAAATGTATATATAACTTTTTGATCAAGAGATTCCATTACCAGTCTTATACCCCAAGGAGGCAATTGGTAAGAAGAAAGTCCCTATTTACACAAAAGCATGTGGCAGCACTTTTTCTTATAGCAAAGAATGGAATGAGAAATGGCTAAACACATTGTAATTATAATACATTAATGTAATGGAATATCCTGTGCTGTAAGAAATTATGAATATTATGCATATAGAGAAACATAGAAAGATCTACATTAATCAAAGAAGAGTGAAGTAAGCAGAACCAAGAAAACTATATATACAATGGCTAAAATACAAAAGGAAAGAATAACCACATATACATCAACAGTGAATGCTGCAAAATTACAAAACACAAGCATAGCTTAAAAGAAGAGATATGAGGACACACTCCCAACCCAACACTTTGTGGAGGTCGAAGGTCCATAAATATTGCTAGACTTTTAAAATATGTTAATCACTTATGTTGATTTCCCCCTTGCTTTTTGTCTTTAAAACACGCTATTTGTATAATAAGGATGGTTGTGGGTGGGGAGAGACACTGGGAGTGGTGATATAAAAAATAAGAGATATCAATAAATACATTTAAAAATAATAAATGCCTGTTGCTTTGAGCAAGCAATTTAAAATGTTTATTAGATTGAATTTGTGGATTACAGTGTACTGAAGCTGACCTATATTAGAATCAGAAGGTGAAAATAACATTTTATTTATTTAATTTCTCATTGAATCTAGCCACACCCTTCATCACTAAATAGTCTTTGAGAGCAAGTCCAATACAGGAGCATTAAAAATAGCACAGATAGAGAAAAGATTTCAAACTTCAAGCAATTACAAATTGGGATAAAAATAGAAAACTAAACACTCATAGCCTTCGATGCCTTTTCTCTTTAAGAGTGAGAGAAGAATGTCAGGCAAAAAATTTTGCAGTGTGACTGATGATGTGACTTGTCACTGGCCCCATGATGGTGATGATCCACTTCTATTAAATATGCTTTCGGTTACCATAGTCCTGAGCCTGGCATCTGGTGGTAAAATGGTTCATTCCAAAAACTGTTGATACCCTGTCCAAAAGATCACTCGGGGGCTGTAATCAGAACTGACCTTTTGGAGTCTCTGCTGGTTTTTGCCTCTGCTTAAGCTGAGTCATGTTGATAGAACTTTGGGTCCAATGGACTCTGAGGTCATTTCCAGCTCCCTGTTGATGGCAGGATATGATCAGACTGAGGGGCAGTCAGAGTAGGTCTATTGCCACGTGTATAGATAGCCAGTGTTAGAGAAAATAAAAAAAAGATTGGTCCCTGTCCTAGAAGAACTTTGATTCCAGCATAGAAATAAAGTCAGTGTTAACCAAATTCACTTGTATGTTATGTGTGTGTGTGTGTGTGTGTGTGTGTGTGTGTGTGTGTTATGGCTGAGCAACAGGTGTCTACCTCATCTTCCTCAATTTTAAAATGGGGATAATGAATGCACCTATCTCTCAAGGTTGTTGTGAGGATAGTATTTTTAAAGTGCTCACCACAGTGCCTGGAACGCATAAATGCTTGTTCCTCCCTCCTTCCCTCTCCCCATGTTGACTAAGAAGGGTTAATATAACCGCAAAGAATAGTTAAGAAATCCATTAACTTTGGTTTAATTTGACACTAGTATGAAGATTAATTCCAGACAATATGACAACCAAGCTAGGTAGCCTTCCATGAAGCCATTAGTAGGACCATTAAGTAAATGATAGTGTTTTAAATGAGCAAGTTTGATTTGTATACACACACCTCACGTTTTCTGGCAGGAATTCTAGGCTCACCACTTTTGTGAGCTGATACATATGTAAGAAGCAGTACTTCAGTCATGCCTCACATACCAGCTGTCTGACCCTGTGCAAATTATATAATCTTACACAGCCTCATTTTTCCTATTTGTAAATGGGGTTAATAATGCCTACTGTGAAAGACAACATGGAGAAGTGCCTATCTTCATAGAGAATCAATCTCTCTATGGAAGGCCCTGAATTCAAATTATGTTTCTGCTACATACTGGCCTAGATTCATGTTTTACCCTGTACTGATATGCCAGTCTAAGATCCAGATAAATGGACTATAATAAGAGATAGTTTTGAGGAATGAGTGACAGGATTGCTTTCCACACAGATTAATCCCTTTCGATTTATTTGGTAATCTATTTAAAGTAAATGACCTATGGTATAATAATAACGACGATGATGTTGTTGACAATAACTAGCATTTATGTAGCACCTACTATGTGCCAGATTGCTTTACCGATACTATCTCATTTGATGTTCACAGCAATCCTAGGAAGCAAGTGCTCCTATAATCCCCGTTTTACAGTTAAGAAATCTGAGGCAGATAAGGGTTAAGTGACTTTCCCAAGGTCACACAGCTAGAAAGTGTCTGAGGCTACATTTGAACTACAGTCTCCCTGATTCCAGACTCAGTGCTAAATCCACTGTTCCACCTAATTGCCTCAATCACTCTGGGGAAGTTCCCTTATAAGGAGCAGTTTGGAATAGAGGATAAACCCAAACAGATTCTAAGACTTGGTCTATGGATTGTAGAATTTGGATGCTACACATGCAAAGAACTATGCCAGGTGCTGAAAGGGATTCAAAGATGAATAAGAAAGGAGCCCTGCTCTCAATGAATTTACAATCCAGTAGACAGAAAGGAGAGATTCCCACAAATAAGTATAATGAAAAATAGATGCAAAAGGGATAGAGGCATTCACCGGAGACTTGGGCAGAATGGGAAAGGAAAGAGTATTAGCACTGGGATTGAAGGACATTTTCCCTCCAATTCCTTGATCATGAAATGAGGGTGCTGACTTCACTATTAGCTGAGTCTTGATTTTCCACCATGCTGCAATCCTGTGGATTTTCCCATCAAAAGCTTTGGGAATCTTGTCAACAGGAATGTCATCATTCTTCAAGATCACTGACTCATCAGTACTCTCATTACTTTCTGCCTCATTGATTGGAAGGTCAGAAAAAGAGTTTCTCCTATAACCTCCATTTAAGGATGGTACCCAGGTCAGCCATCTCCTCATTTTCCACCTGGCTCCGTTCCTTTGGATTCTCCATCACGCCTCAGTGGCAGGTACCTTCCTCCACCCCTTTTTAAGCTTCCTTTTGTCTTTTGCCTCTTCTTATATCCCTAGTACTTAGCACAGTGCCTGGAACATAGAAGGCATTTAGTAAATGACTGATTGACTCACTGACCTGAACAAGATTCATTATGGTAGCTCTCATGTGGGGGACAACATGGTATAGAGGAAAGAACACCAGGTTTACACTCAAGGTACCTGAATTCAAATCCTGTCTTTGTCATTTACTATCCAAACAAGTCGGTTAACCCCTTTATATTTTAGCTCTGTAAAATGAGGGGACTAGTTCATTCTAGTTTTAAATCTAAGATCTTATATATCTGTGTAATTCATGGATACTGGGATTCAGGTATAATCTTAGAAGCTGGTACAAGACGATCATATTTTTTCTTTGGATGAAAATTCCTACCTGGGATTTTCTCCCAATATAGCTTATTTATAATTCATATTTAAGTTTTCTCAAATGTCAGTAGAGAGTCACCAGTTCTTATTTAAGCAACCAAGCAACAAAGGTAATAAATATTGAGTAGGATAACTGTTATTTTAACCACAAAATAATGAAAAGGATGACCAGAACTCCTAAGATCCTATAAACAGATACAGAAAACACATAAGGCATTCTAAATATTCATAGATGCAGAAAACACATAAGACACTCAACAGATTCACAGAAGCTCATAAATAGAATGAGAGAACACATAAAATATTCAGAGTCCACAAAGTTCATCAGAAAGCAACCATATTTGGGGCCTACTGAACAGAACAACATTCCTTCCCGTTGTATCTACCATCACCGACCCTGTATCTGAATCACTGATGAATGTTTGGAGGAGGGTGGCAACGTTCATGCCTTTTGCTCAAGTCACAAGTTCACCTTCGCTGCTCCTCTACACTTGGAGGCCATTCGAGTGATCTCCTTTCTCCAAGAAACTCATTGTTTAGAAGACCTTCCTCTAGAAAAGACTAATTCTCCAAATTCTTGAACTGGGTTCACCTCCAAGGAAATCTCCAAGGTTGGTGCTATCCAAGAGATCTCCTTTCTCTGACTAGAGGTTTAGTGATTTATTCAAAATCACAGAAGGAGTGACAGAAGTAGGATTTGAACCCAAGTTCTGTGACTCTAGATCTGATGCTCTTTCCATAATTGCGTAATATCATAATACCTGGGTAAGTCACACCACTTCTCTGGGCCTCATGCACAAATGAAAGAATTTGAATTATATGATTTTGTGTGTGTGTGTTTCCATTTGTCATAGAAAGGTGAAGTGATTTGGAGATCTTCCTCAAAAGTTATTTGTACCTGGCAGAAAATCTGCTAAAGAAGGTCCTGAAGAACCCATCACATAAGTACAAAGCTACAGAGCTAGCTCTGCATACTGGGACCAGTTTTGCAAAGAGTTGTGTCTGGTTACCAAGCCAGGAAAATTTAATTGGATCTCTAAATTTGGCAAAGTCTTTATCCGCATTTATGTAATCTCCCTCCTCCTTCCCCAAACTTTCCTAGTTATCCTCCAGGTGCTTCATCTCTAGCTTGAAAAATACAAACATCTGCTTATTTATAGCTCCTCTTCTCACAATTAAGAGCTCATGAAGTTTAGAAAGTGTTTCCCTCACCATAAACTTAAGTAATCAATCGACAAACATTTATTAAGCTGCTACTTCCTGCCTGGCACTGTGCTAGATACTAGGGAAACAAAGACAACAAATGCTAAGTGTAGATGAGAAAACAGAGAGCTGTGTTCCAGGTCACACACCTAGGAGGTGTCAGAACCAGGTCTCGAAAGCAGGTCTTCTAGCCTTTCTACAACACTCCAGGCTCCAAATCCTGATTTTCATGAATAATTCAACAGAAAGCAAAGCACATCGAGAGTCAAGAGTTCCTAGCAACTATATTTTAGGAAGAATTGTTGGCAAGCTGGAGAGCATCTACAAAGAACCAAAATTCTCAGTAGGCCAGTTGCCCAATTGGACCTACCCTGACTCTTCATCCACTCTAGCCTGTGCCAGGCTACCTGTGCCATCCCACAAGATTCCTTTCCTTTTATCCCAAAGGAGGAGTTACCCTAAGTCAATATCCTGCCTTTTTCCTCAGTCCTTTTCCAGGGATTTCTGGTGAATCAACACTGCTTACCACTCTAATTGTACCAAATTAGGCTGCGAATCATAGGACTTTGCTACCACAAAGCTTGCTTGAGGTGCCATCTTCCTATTCAAACAGCTTTTCTGATGAGCCTGCCAGCATTTGCTGGACAATAGCCAAATTCAGCAGAGATTAAAGGCATTAGGTCGTTTTCCATTTTCTCAGCTCTGAGTGGCTCTCCACTTGGGAAATTAATCTCTCCTCCCATAAGTGCACTGTCTCCATCCTTCTCACCATACAGCTGCACACATTGACCCCAAGTCATCTCACTTGTCACCAGCTCATTCCTCAGCACACTGTGGGCCTTGCACCTGGCTGCCCTGCTAGCAGACCACAGGAGGTATTCATTACAGCCTGTGGGGTTCATTGAGCTCAGCTGGGAGTTCCTTCACTTGACTGTTTGCCTCACTGATTTCCCTTTTCATGCTTTGAAAACACAGAACTTTGTCTTTTCAAATTATTTGATTAGGTATTGGCAAACTTTAAGAAAAAATTCTGACCCCAGGGCAAACCCAGGCAAAACTGCAAAGCCCAGCTGCCCGTTGACACCCTGCTACCAGGGAGGGATCTCACGTGATCTTAAGGGATCTCATGTGATCTTCTCAACAGCCCTGTGAGGTAGGTGGTTCTACTATCCCCATTTTATAAACAAGGAAACTGAGGCTAAGAGAGTGACTGAGGCAAGATTTAAACTCACATCCTCCTGTTTCCAAGTCTATAATTCTTTTCTGATGAGCTACTTAGCTGCCCTTCATAGCTTTTCACTGCTCCTTTCTTCCATCTCGCAGGAAAATTCACCTGCCCTGAAGATCCTCTGCAAGACCTTAATTCTGTTATACTAATTTATACTAATAGTCTAATGGACTAACATATTGATTTTTCTGTGTGATAAATTTCCATTTTTTCATAGTTGTTTTAAATTTTCTTTTTAATGATACCATTTTTTACCTCACTTTCATTTCTCTTTTAGCAAATTAAAAATTCACCATATGTGATATATATAAGGTGAATTTTGGTGTAAGTTGGATTTTAGTGTGCGTAAAGGGAATTTTTGTTATTATTTCTCAGAGTTCAGTTTCCCAGGATCCATAGCCATAACAGTCTCCTAATCCCAAGTACTAGATATGAATTCCCACCACTATGGTTCAAAACATCTCCACCATGCTTGCGCAGAGTTACGTAGTGGTCAATAATATAAACACCCACTGCAGCTGTTCAGTGAGATACAGGGATGAAGTGATGTAACCTTGTGAGACTATTGCTGGCAATGTGCCTTCTTTGTCTGTTGGCTTATAAAATAGATGATCACTAGATAGTGAATGGGGACCCTCAGGGTTGAATGCATAAATGCTGTGTGTGCCTCAACTGGCCCCCACTGAGGCTTGGGGGAAACCTTAGGGTTGAGTGCACAAGCTGGAATGCTGTGTGTGCCTTAATCGACCCCCATCAAGGTTTGGGGGGTATCTGTGTTTGCCTCAACTGGCCCCCATCGAGGCTTGAGGGGATTTAGGGGAAGCACAAGCTGTGCCTGCCTCAATTGACCTCATCAAGATATGGCCTGGCTGCCCGCTAAATTGCGGGTGCTTGTGAGAAGGGTGATTACGGAAAGCCGTAGGAGTTTGCGCTCTCGTTATCAGCAATCCTCTTCTGAGAACTAGAATAAAGTAAGATTATTAACCCCTTCTTAGTGTCTTTCCTGTCTGACCAAATAAGAATGAACCTGCGCTATCAGCCCTCAAGTGTGCTGTATTTATCTGTCTTATGTGTGAACAGTGACGTAGCACTCACTCCATCTGTCACCCAGGTCAGACCACACTTGAAGCTTTGTGTTCAGTTCTAGTAACTATATTTTAAGAAGAACTGTTGGAAAGCTAGAGAAGACCTAGATCAGGGGTAGGGAACCTGCAGCCTCCAGGCCATGTGTAGCCCTCAAGTACCCCTTTGACTGAATCTGAACTTCACAGAACAAATCCCCTAATGAAAGGATTTGTTCTGTAAAACTTGGACTCAGTCAAAAGGCTGCACCCAAGGACTTGGAAGGCCACAGATTCCCCACCCCAGATCTAGATGAAGAGGACAAACTTGATGAAGAGACTTGAAATTATGTTGAAAGGTCATTAGTTGAAGGAACTTTAGATATTAAATATTTCTTGGAGAAGGGAAGGTGATGAGACATGGTAACTGTCCTTAGCTCTTTGAAGGGCTCTCAGGTAGAAGAAAGATAAGATTTGCTCCCCAAAGCCCCAGAAGGTAATGAGTGGAAGTTGAGAGAGGCCAATTCATTCTTGATGTTGGTATCATTTCCTAAAAATAAGAGCTGCCCCTAGGTGGGATGAATTACATGCTGCTTTACAAGACAGTGGGCTCTTCCTCACTGGAGGTCTTCAAGCAGACTGGATGACCACTTGTCAAGTATATTCAAGAGGGAATTCTTGTTCAATGAAGAGTTGGATTAGATAAAACGAAATAACATATAAAGTGCTTTGCAAACCTTAAAGCATTATGTAAATGATGATGGTGGTGATGGTGGTAGTGGCAGTGGGGTCTCATATCCCTTCTAAATCTGAGATCCTCTGATTCTTTGGGAGTTAGAAATTCCAAATAATTAATTCTATAGCTGCTGCAAGCCCCATAAGAATTTTTTATTTTTAAGCAAACTCAGTTGGCAAAAATCTATTTTTATACAAGATATACATAGGACTTTACATATAATAGGTGCTTAATAAGCATTTGCTAAATTGAATTGAATTAATAAATGAGTTTTTTTTCATTTTCAAATATTCTTTAAAGTCCTTTAAAGGGCATTTAAAGTGACTTAATTGATAAAAACTTGCTGGGTTTTTAGAAACACATCTGTTGGGTCTAAGGAGGCCCAATTCTACACCTGAGAGAACTTGGGAGGTCATAAATTCCTCAGTCAATACGTGCCCAGTCCTCTCTATGCCCTTTCTCTTTTCATGTGAACACTGAGACAAATGTATTACAAATGACTCTGAGGAGATGAGAAGCACATTAAAGAAAGAGAATGGAGATGAGAACATTTGGCAGACACATCAACTAAAAGAATAATTAGGGCCTAGAATTTGGTCAGAAATCTAAGTCAAGCTCTCTGGTCTCAGTTTAAAGTCTTCACTTTCTTCTTTAGAAAAAAATTCACCCATTTGACCCTTGACACCTTTAGTTCTTTAGCATCTCTCCCTTTCTTTATGGTCTTTCAAAGATCATTGACAGTGAGCAGCTCAACAGCCCCTGCCAGTCTTCTCAATCCCTAAAGGTGTAATTCACCTGTTCCTGGTGATTTGACTTCAAGGACAGCTATTTACTGTCTTAAAACAAGTTCTATCCATCCAATCACTGACACTTAATTAGGTGACCTTGAGAAAGTCATTTTACTTTCTTGGGTCTCAGTTTTCTCATTTGCAAAATGGGGGGAGGGGGTTGGACTAGATGGATTCTGAGGTTCTTTTCATCTCCTAATCTGTGATCCTATCATTCTATAAGCTATACAAGAAGAATAAGTTAAAGTCTAGATAAGTATTGATTTTTCCAAGGTCAGAGCAAAGCTCAGACTAGAACCCCAATCCCTTGATTCCTAGATTTTAGGCCTTTTCCCACGACATCTGCTGGCTTCCCTGAGAGGAAAAGCTTTCAGAACGAAAATCGCAGCCGTAGGATGGAATATGTGAGTTGTTTTTCCTTTCCTCTCTCAGGACTGAGAAGTCAAGGCCAACTCTTAAGTTCCCCCTTCCTTATTATAAGGTCAGCAGAGGTTACAGGAAGGACACCCAAGACTTCAGAGCAGAGTGTGGGCCGCCCCTATAGGCTGAGATGGTGCTAACTCATTCTGTTTGTACTGTTATTTATAGAGGCTTAAACTGACAGCTGGAATGTAAGGCTTCAGTTTAGGCCACTGGAGGAATTCCTGTGTGTATAGGGTTAATGGCCTGAGAACAGACAGTTTGATGGTCCTTACATGTCAGTACATTAATTATTAATTGTCTTATTCAGCCTAAGTAACTGGACTGTCTTTTCCAGTTATCCATTTCCCTGAAGATCTTCATCATTCCACTTTCATGTGCAGTCCTTTGTTGGAAATATTTTTCAATCCACAATCCTCCCTTCTGTCCCTACTCCCATATGTCTCTCCACTGATCTTCCAATGGGCTCCAATATTCATTCTTCACAGGCTGTCTTCCATTCCTCTCAGTAATACAGCTCTAGGCTCCCCCTGCCTATCAGGCATATTGTTTACTTTGATCAAAGGAAGAAAATTATTGTTTCTCTTCTGAGGGTTATTTGAAACTCAAAATGGTCTAGAGGTATTTATGCATGTTTAATTCATAGGGAATGATTACTATATAGCTATTGGAGAAGTGTTTATAACTGGTAGAGACCACATCCTGGAGGTTTCAATTCTTTCACCTCTGGAACTTCCTTCCTAGGGCTCTGCTGTCCTGATGCATCACATCTACTGGCCCACCATTTCAAGATAATGTCCAACCACCCTTCCAACAGCACAACCCTAATATTCTGGTCCAAAGTCATCATTTTATGCATACATGAGTCAGAGAGAAGTGAATGGGCTTAGTGAAGGCAGGTTAGTGCAGGAGGCTGAACCATGTCTGCCACCAAGCCACACCTCCAAGCCACACTTCTTCCCACAGTTCCTTTCCCCTACCTTAAACTGGAGATTAAAGATCTGGCTCCTTTGGATGCTTACCAAAGAATTTTAAGTCAACTTTACCTCAAAGGAAGCCAAAATCAGCTTGCTTAGCATTCTCATTAATTTAACTAGTGAGATGTTTCTTGAAGTTCCTAGGAAAGTACTAAGAACTGGGCAAGTGCAATATGGTCACCAAAGAGACCGACTTGGGTTTTGGTTGTTACTGTTGTCCACCCTCTTCCCCACCTCAGTTCACTGTATAAGGAACTCTCAGGGAGGAAATTCCCTTCACCAGTACTGATCAGCAACCTTTTTTTGCAATGGATAGTCTTAGAGAGTTGTCGAGGTACACTGCAGAAGTCAACGACTTGCCCACAGTAACACAGACTGTATTTGTCAAAGACAGAACTTGAATTCAGGTCTTCCTGACCTTGAAACTGGCTTTCCATTTACTTAGCTACACTGCCTCAAACTCTTAGGTTGCACTCACAGAAGGATAGTTTATAGGACAAGGTATGTAATAGTACTACTGTTCAGACCATATCTGGACTACTGTTTCCAGACCATGTCTTTTGGAAAGACATTGACAAGATAGAGGATGTACATAGGGAGGCAATCCAGACAAAGAGGAGAAACTGTGCTGTTTGAAGATTGTTTGAAGGAAATGGGGATGTTCACTTTGTAGAAAAAAAGACTCAGGCAGTATATAGTAATTGTTTTCAAGAGAGGCAGATGGAATTGTGAAAAGATTGCTGGACTGATATCAGAAGTCCTGGATTAAAAATCTCACCTTGGATGATTTAACATCTGTGGGATGTTAAGCATATCCCTTAATCTCCAGGGACCTTATGTTCCTCATTTGTGAAATGAAAAGATTGTCCTAGATAGTTCCTGAGGTCCCTTGTGATCCTGTGAGCCTAAGTATTTGAAACGCTGTCATGAATAACTTTTCAAAAATTTTTATTTAATTTTACTTTACCCCCCCTCCCACAATTAACAAACACTAGTTTTCTCTCCCTCTCATTGAGAAAAAAAAAGAGAAAAAAACCTTGTAAATATAGGCATAATCAAGCATAACAGGAGGTAATTTATGGGTTACTTTGGCCTTGGGGAGTAGAACCAGAGGCAGTGGGTGAAAATTTAAGGCAGTTAGATTTCAACTTGATGTTAAGAAAGACTTCTTAACAATTAGAGTTGCCGTGTTTATAGTAAGAATGTATGTGTAGAACCCATATAAGATTGCAGGACATCTTGGGGAGGGAGGGGGAATAATTTAAAACTTATGGAAGTGATTGTTGAAAACTGAAAACAAATAAATTAATTATAAAAAAAAAAACAATTAGAGCTGCTCCAAAGGGCAATGGGGCAGCCTGGGCAAGTAGCAGATTTTCTGTCAGAAGAGACTTTCTGACAGAGCCTGGATGAATACTAATCAGAGATAGTACAATGGGAATCCCTCTTCAGGTACAGGTTGGACTCAATGATCCACAGTCCTCACAGCATGATAGATTTAGGGTCCTGAATAGGGCCCCAGAAATCATCTGGGCCAATGTTCATATCATACAGATGAGGAAATTGAGGCTCAGAGAGGTTAGCAGACTTGCTCAAATATATATAGGAAGTGAGTAGTAGAACTAGTCATTGGTCCTGTGAACTTAACACTCTTTCTGTCACATAAAATGTTCTGGGGAATAGACTAACCAGGATAGACAAAGGCTCTAACGTATTTCCCAGTCCTCTCTCTTTCCTCTTGGCTCACCCTGTCTTCTTTTAAGCCTTACATCTAGAGGCTAGTAATACCTGACTTCCCATAAGAGCAGTTGTATAATATTTGGGGGTGGGGTGTCAGGGGAGATCCAGACTTGTTTCCACCATGTAGGAAATTCCTCCTGCCAATGCAGATGAACAACTCATTTGTAACAGTCATAGACAGCAGCCTCTGTCACTGGGAGGATCTCTGACTTGCTTTTGGTTGCACAACTATTATGTGTCAGAGACAGGACCTGAACTCAGATCCTCTCAACTACAACACTTGCAATCTGTCCATTTGCTGTTATTTATAATCTCATAGGTATTATCTAATGCTGAGTCAGTGGTGATAGTAGTGACTCTGTGAAGGACTCATTGAAAGGTTCCAGGGGCAAAGAAGTTAAAGATAAGTTGGACTGAAGAGACGCCTCCTAAATAAGAGAGGGAGACTGAAGGTTGTCTATGTCTTTTTCATGGGGACTCAAACCACACTGAAAGAACAGGGTCTCTTTACATTGTTAGGAATGTTGGAATTGTGGTCTGTTTTAGTGACACTGGTCAGAATTTTTCTGCCTCAGGAATAGAAATAGGTATAGAAATTGATGGAATGAAGGAACAATCTAGGGTCGTGTTTGTGACAGGCACTGAGCAGACCACATTAGATTGAGAAGATGATTTTCATTCTTACAGTCATATTTGCAAGATTAGAACATGTGAAAAAATGAAAAAGTATTTATTAAGCACTGACTACATGCCAAGCATTGGGCTAAACTTTGGGGACACAAATAGAAACTAAGACAATCCCTGTAATGGCTACAATCTAATTGTGGGAAACAACACATACAAGGAAGTTTGGCTGCAGAGGGGATGGCTGGGGTTCTTTTAGGTATATTGGCAGGTCAAATGGCAAAGTCCAGGATGTGGAGGGTGGAGTTGTCTGGATCGTGTTATAGGTAAGTGGTAGCACCATGATTCCTAGTTTCACATCCTACACCAAGATGTCTCATATATTAGGTTGTTTTTTTTAATCTCTTACGTTAAAATAAATTTTAAGACCTGGAGGACTTTTAGGATGCAGGGGAAGCATAGATGTTAAGACCTCGAGGTTCTCCATCTTACTTAGAATTATAGTTGGAGACTCTCTATTTCTTCAGCTAGTGAGAGCAGCCATGTTCACTCTGCAGAGTGGGGGGCCTGGAGAGGGCCTCACCTACCACCAAGAGGAAGGAGCACAAGGCTCTTTATTCTGCATAAGGAAAAAGAGAAGAATGAGAAGAGAGGAAAATAAAATCCCTTCCAGATCTAAAATTCTATCCATCTATGTGAAAAGAAAAGAAGGCATTGCCTTACATTAGCAACATATTGACTCCAAGAAATCTGACCAACGTCCATGTGAACTTCTAAAGTCAAATTCAGAAGTATAGTTTATATAACCATAGTACCCCTATCTCTCTTGTGACATCTACCATGTAAACAGGGGTGATAAGGGGGGAAGGAAGAAGAAACATCTGAAATGAGGTTGCAACAGTTTTTTTTTTATTTATCAGGCAGTTATTCATTTGGAAAATGATGGGTTTGGTTAGAACACAGTTATCTTTGGAAATACACAAGGAAGGGAAACTTTTATTCGTTTTCCTGAAGAACATTGCTATTAGTAGGGGATGGAGGGGGTAAAAATCTCTTACTTCCTGGAGGGTTGCTATTAATTTATTTTAACGTAAGAGATTAAAAAAAACAACCTAGTATATGAGACATCTTGGTGTAGGATGTGAAACTAGGAATCATGGTGCTACCACTTACCTATAACACGATCCTAGAAAAATCACTCGGAACACTGCAAGGTTAAGGGACTTGTCCAGAGACACAAAACTGATATGTGCAGGAAGGGAGAGATAAGATGGGGTGGAGAGGGACTTGACTCCAGGTCTTCCTGACATTGAAGGTGTCCAGATCTCTAACCACTGCATAGCTTGGATGATTCACAAAAATTATCATAAAGTGATGCCTTTGATGACTGATAAAAATTGTCTATGGATTGATGTTAATATGTAGATCAGTGGTCCATTCCCATACTTCCCAGAAGAACCACATCTAAACTACCGTAAAAAGGTGGCCATGTTACCTACGTTGAAATGTAATTCCTCTGCTAGATGTTTCTTCCTTCCTGTAGTGTATTGTTGTTTGAGACAAGGCCAAAATCCGTTGGCTGCATGCAACTTCCCACACTTTAAAGTTGGCTGATGGTTCTGCTGATATATCTCATAATTTGGATAGATCACAGTTATGAAGATGTAATGGGGCCAAGCCAGAGAGTACTGCTTATCAACGTTGCTATTTTAGTCCCAAACAATAGCAGAATCCAACAAAACCTGTAGAGTTCCAATAAGACAGCAGTGTAGAAAACAATCTAATCCCATGAGCAATTTTGCTAGGACGTGGTATGGCTTGATTTCCAGACAATCCAACCGTGCCTCTAAGGGAGAATTAGGGGAAAATGCAGGCCTTGGGAAGAAGGTACCCTAATAGTAGTACTCTAGCAATGGTAAACAAGACTTGTTATAGCATGATGAAGATTGTATGAAACAGGCTTGCTTTCCTATTTGCTTTGTTGCCCACACATAACATTCCACATTCCATCTTTGCACTTTGGAACTGACTGTCCCTCTCATCTAGAATGTTCTCCTCAAGGTTGTCCTTCCCCCCAGCCTATACCACACACTGTCTGGATTGTTCTCCTTTTTCACATCTGTCTCTTGGAATAACTAATTTCTTTCAACTTAAACACCCTTTTCTGCAGAATGCATTGTGTGGTTCTTCCAGTTGTGAGTGCCTTCCTTTCCAAGGCTGCATTGTACCTATTTTATATGTGCTCTCTCTGTGTCTCTCTGTCTTTCCATGTGTATATATAATGTATTTGTGTGTGTGTATATATACACACACACACATATGTCTGTGTATACACACACACGCGCATGCATATACATGTATATGTCAAATCTGTGTCTAGCAGCCCTCTTTGTGCCTTCTCCCCTCCAACTCATACTGTATTTCTATTTTACTTTTCCAGAAGAGACAACATTATTTCTAACCTCACATTCTCAGGGTCACTCTGAAGGGTTGAAATTTTAGTATTGTCACTCAGGAACTCTGATCTTATGGGATCCCAATATTAATCAATGAACACAGCTCTATTATTTCCTAGAAATATAGCAAGAATAGTATTTGCAAAGCATTACTCCCAACCCAAGGACACTCCTTTCCTTTGCACATACAAGTTTCCTTGAGGAGGGATCCAAGTGAGGAGGGATCCAGTCTGATCAAGGGACACTTCTTGACTCCTGGCCTTGGAAGTCTGCTTTCTCCCATTGTAGAGTCATTAAGTATAGAAACTGATGGATCAATGATGCATCTGAGACTGAAGGATCAAGGCCTTTATGGAGTCCATAGCCAGCACTTCTCTCCATCACAGTGTTATCTGGGGATATTCTTTCCATTTCTGGATTTCCTGTGCTGTTAGCTGCTTCTCTTCTAACAGACTTTGCTACCAACTTCAGTCACTAGTTTGTTTAGGGAACAAAAATTATATCAACTAAAATTATATTAAAATACTGACATCATTAAAGCTGCAACATACAAAATAAATCCATACAAATCTTAATTATTTCTATGTGTTACTAACAAAATCCATCAGGAAGATATATAAAAAGAAATTCCATCTAAAATAACTACAAAAGGTATAAAATACTTGAGAGTTTACCTACTGGGATACATACAGGAACTATAGTAATACAACTATGAAAAATTCTTTGCAGAACTAAAAATAGACCTAAATAATTAGAGAAATATTAATTGCTCATGGGTACGGTGAGCCAATATATGACAAAATGTAAAATATAAGATGCGCGCGCGCACACACACACACACACACACACACACACAAATATATGTAGGGCAGCTAGGTAGAGAAGTAGATAGAGTGCTGGACCTAGAGTCAGAAAGATTCAACTTTCTGAGTTCAAATCTGACCTCAGACAGTTACTACCTGTGTGACCCTGGGCAAGTCACTTAACCTTGGTTGCCTCAGTTCCTCATCTATAAAATGAGCTGGAGAAGAAAATGGCAAATGACCTCAATATCTTTG
>CM053770.1:130345662-130386557 GCA_028658325.1 Potorous gilbertii
ACCTGTGTGACCCTGGGCAAGTCACTTAACCTTGGTTGCCTCAGTTCCTCATCTATAAAATGAGCTGGAGAAGAAAATGGCAAATGACCTCAATATCTTTGCCAAGAAAACCTCAAATGGGGTCACAAAGAGTCAGACATGACTGAACAACATGACAATATGACAAAATGATAGTACTGCCTAAATTAATTTACTTATTCTGTACCTTACCATTCAAATTACCAAAGGATTCATTTATAGTTTGAAAAATGATAATGAAATTTATCTGAAGATATAAAAGGATAAAAATCTGAAGGGAAATAATGAAAAAAAAAGTGGGAAAGGCCTAGCAAGGTCTCATAATATGCTACAAAACAGTACTCATCACAACCATTTGGTACTGAGTCAATCATTCAGTCAATAAACATTTATTAAATATTTACTGTGTACCAAGCACTGTGGTAAGTGTGGGGTGTACAGAAAGAGAAAAAAATCAAGGAGATGAAGAAGACAGTTAGTGGAACAGATTAGATACACAACAAGCAAGAACAAACAACTCTAATAGCCTAGTGTTCAATAATCCTAAAGACTCCAGCTACTAGAAGAAGGCCTGGCCATTTGAGGGAAAACAGCTAAGAAAACTGGAAGACAGTCTTGTAGAAATTGGGTTTTAGACCAACATTTTATACCATATGCCAAAGTAAACTCCAAATAGATACGTGGTTTATATATTAAAAAGTCATATCATAAACAAAAGAATAAGGAGGAAATGACCTTTCAGAGCTATGAATAGGGGAAGAATTCATGTTCAATTGCTAGTTGAACCTCTAATGGCTTTGATGAACCTTTTACTCTCACTGGTCAGTTGGATACTCTCATCTCAGGATATGCATTTTTCGTAAAATCAGAAAAAGAATTAACACACACAAAACAGAGGCGATGTGCATAGGAATATTTGGTGACTTTCCTTCCACCTACCAGATTCCAGATTCCTTGTCACTGAAAAGCCACCAGTGAATATTGAAAAAGACTGGCTCCTTGGACTTTTTGTATGTACACTTAGTTCTGGCTTGGCCTTTTCTGGGTCTTCAGTCCTGGCTTGGAAGCCACTTAGAAGGCATTTTGTTATCACACAGTACTAGTCCCGTAGTCACCTGTGGCTAGAAACCAAATGTGGGATTGGAATCAGGCAAGAAATATCAGCACATATACTGTATGAACTTAGTGGGAAGGGCAAATAAAGACTAATCTGGGAGTTAGGCCCCCATTTTCTTCCAGATCTAAAATTTTATATAGATATATATAGATATATACATTTACATCTACAGATATCTATTCTCACACCTACAGCTATAACCAAACTTCTAATAACTGTAACTAAAATTATATCCATATATCTCTATCAGGGCTAGATTTGCAATTTCATTGTTATAGGGAACTCCTAGGTCAGGAAACTCTTTTCACAGATGCAAGACAGTTTCTTCTCTGAAATTTATCATCCTAGAGAGTTGTCTGGAACACTGAGACATTAAGTGACTTGCTCAGGGTCAAATAATCTATGTCAGAGGTAGAATTTGAATTCAGGTCTTCATGGGGAGAAATCTGTCCACTACACCATGCTGTTTCATACACATGTATGTATACACATACATAAAGGTATGTATATATGTCTGTACACATAGGTTTGTATATGTATATATTTGTGTTATATGTATATATATACATCCACATATATGATTAAATGTCTCTCAGTATATGTTTATGTTTATAGGTTTATAGGTATATATATCTATACATATGTAGATATAGATATGTTCATCAGGCTAATTTTTTTAGTTAAGATTTCCATTTCATAGAATTGTTATGAGTCAAGTATTCTGTAAACCATAAAGGACAATGTGAGGTATTATTCTCTTTCGTTGCTGTTAGCTATGTCTGATTCTTTGTGATCCTATAGATGCCAACAAGATTCATCAGGAAGAAATAGAGAAAGAAATTCTATCTAAAATGAAGATGAAAGGTATAAAATATTTGGGAGTTTACCTACTAGGACACATATAGGAACTATAGTAATGCAACTATAAAAAAATTCTTTACAGAAAAAAAGATAGTCCTAAATAATTAGAGAAATATTAACTGCTTATGGGTAGGATGAATCAATATATGACAAAATGTGACATATGGAAATGAAAACATACATAGGGCTGCTACATGATAGAGTGCTAGGCCTCGAATTTTCTTGGCAAGGATATTGGAGTGGTTTGCCATTTCCTTCTCTAGAACAAACAGAGGTAAAGGGACTTGCCCAGGGTTACACATCTAGTTAAGTGTTCAGCTCAGGTCTTCCTGACTCAAGGTCTAGTGTTCCATCCACTGAGCTGACGTTATCATAACAAAGCATTCTGCTATTTTATGTATATGTTGTATCCCCTGTTAGAAAGTAAGTTCCTTCAGGGTAGAAATTTTCATTTTGCCTTTGTTTCCCCAGAGCCCAGTAAACTGCCTGGCATGTAGTAAGAGCTTAAAAATATGCATGTTGGTTGACCAGTAAAGGGTCTTTTAAAGGTCTCCCCTTATATAAAGGTCCCAGAGAGAACAAAGAGAGTATCTATAGGCAAAGCCCATAAAGGGAGCTTAAGTACTAGAGTATCCTAGAAGAGAGAAGGAGTGATGAATAAGAAGAAATGAATGGTATTCGGGGGAATGCAGTGTAAGGGGATGGTGGTGAAAAATGTTTAAAACAACGGTTCAAAGGATACAGTAGATAGGCAGTTTTCAAAGAAAGAAATTCAAGTCATCAATCAAACAAAATAATGCTCCAAATGACCAATAGTTAGAGAAATACAAAATAAAGCAACTCTGAGGTTTCACCTCACATCCATCAGATTACAAGTTTCCAAAAAAAGAAAATGAGGTATGTTGGAGGGGATGCGAGAAAAGAGATACCTTAGTGCATTGTTGGTGGAGCTGTGAACTAGTCTAGTTATTCTGGAAAACAATGTGACACTACGCCCCCAAAGTGATTAAATTATGCATAATCCTTACTTCTAGGAGGCCTATACTTCGAAGTGCCTAAATAAAAAGGAAGCAGACCCAGACGTGCAAAATAATTATAGTAGTATTTTTTTTTATTAACAAAGAACTGGAAAATGAGGGGTGCCCCTCTATTGTGGTATATGAACATAGTGGAATGTTGTTGTGTCACAAGAAATAATGAAAGGGATGGTTTCCATGAAATCTGGGAAGACTTTTGTGACCTAATGGAGAGTCTTGTGAGCAGAACCAGAAGAATTTATACAATAATAACCACATTGTAGAGATGAATAATTTTAAAGACTTAACTCTGATCTACACGATGTCCAATCACGATTCTAAAACATCAAGGTAATGGACTCAGGCTGCAGAATGAGACATACAATTTTGGGACATGGTGAACATGGGAATTTGTTTTGCTTGACTGCAGACTTGTTTCAATGCTTTTTGCTTTTTTTTTTTCTTTCTTATATTAAGGGTGGAGGTGAGAGGGAAAGAAAATAGATTTTTGCTAGTCAAAAAAAATTTAATTAAACAAAAGACAATATACAAGATATCATCTGCCTTCCAGGAGTTTGAAGTCTACTTTGGCAAGCAAGTTACACACCCACAGAATTGTTAAATAATACAAGGAAGTATATGAAAACAAAAGGACCAGCAAGAAGTCCTTTGATGCCAGGGAAACCATGTCATTCTTCCAAATGCCTTGTTGAGCAATCACAGTGTGAATTTGTTCATCTTTGTCACTTGGCTGGCTTAACCGCAATGTGTTTGGGAGGAGAAAGTAGCACCTTTCTTCTTCTTGGCTGATGTTTCTGTGTCTTCCTAACAGAGCTGTTGCTACGTAGAAGATTAGGAGACACTGAACTTGTGGGTTCTCTCTGACAGGGGATAAAGACCAACAATCTACAAGAGGTTATAGATTTGTAGAATATTTGAAGGAGAAGCATCCTTAGAAATCATCTAGTTTAACCCTTTCAGTCTATAGATGTGGAAACTAAAGATTTAAGAAATCAAGTGACTTGTTTAAAGTCACATAGTAAGTTAGTGTGTAACAAAGTTCTCTGTAACAAGAGATGACTCTGAGGAGGTCAGCGGAATCCTGGGAGAGCAACTCCACAGTTATTTTGATGAACATGCAGATTCTGATACATGGTTATAAGTGGTGAAACTGGGGTTGGAATTCCATGGAATCATGCTAGATTAGGAATTAGAAGGGCTGGATTTAAATTCAGGCTTTTCCACTCATTCCCTGTGTAACTTTGGGCAAGTCACTTAATCTTGTGGGTCACCGTTTCTTCATTTATAGAAAACAAGGGATTAAAATAGTTCCTTTCAACTTTAAATCTTTCATCCTGTGATCTCTTGATCCCTAATCTAGTGGTTTTTGCCAACCCCTTCTTCAAGCAAAGAAAATTTTCCAGAGTGGGAATCAGACAAAGGCAGAATAGCTAGAGGCCCTTTGGTTCCCTCGATATGGGCTTTGGGCCTAGCTCCTCGGCCAGTTTCAGGTGACCACATGGTTGCTTGGCTCTAAGGTACAGTGAGAGCAACCAAGAGACCTGAACCCATTCATCAAGCTGCTGGACAATGAAGAAAAACATCTGGAAAGAGGGAGAAAGGGAGAGAAGAAAAGAGGGAGAGAGTGGGGGAGAGGGAAAGAGCAAGAGAGGGAAAAATCAGGGAGTAAGATGGAGAGAGGATGAGAGAGTGGAAAAGAGAGTGAGGGAAAGAAGGAAAGGACAGGAGAGGGAGGGAGAGAAGGAAAGGAGAGAGAGATTCCAATCTTGGCTGCTCAGCTCAATCCTTGTTTCCAAAACAAAGATAAATTCTTCTTATTAAGAGCTTAGTGAAAAAAGGAGGGGTAGAAGAGGATAAAGGCAAGTAAGAGGATTACTAGAGGGGTTTTTTGGTAAACACAAACATCCTTTATTTCCAAGTGCAGGGAACACATATCACAAGCCCAAGAGATTGCCAAAACAGATGTTCTCCCAGCTCCAGGCTTTATTTTGCATCTCTGTTTCTTTTAAGACCTCTAGACAAGGCAGAACAAACTCTGTTCTCATGCCCACCATTGCACAATCCTGCAGACTCACCTCCTCTGTAAAGTTTTCCTCAGCTGCGCATTCTTTAATTTACCAGTACACTTCCCTGGCCCTCTCCAAGGACTCTGCCTCTACGTCCTTCAACTGATCTTGCTCAGAACCAGGCCATCACACGACTTCTTGGCCATCTCTGCACCATTCATTCCCTTCTCAACCTCCCTTTAAATGTATTTTTCCCTCATTAGAATATAAACCTCCTGAGGACAGGGGCTGTATTTTAACTTGTTTTTGTATCCCAGGTGCTTAGCACAGTGCCTGGCACATAGTAAGCACTTAATAAGTGCTTTGTCTAATCAATCGATCAATCTGGCTGTTTTTCTGTCTGTCTTTTTCTTTCTTTTTCTCCCTCCCTCTCTTCTTTCTCTCTCTCTTTCCACTTTTTTTTTCATCTAGCTATAAATATATCGATCTATCATCTCTTGTTCTCACTAGATGGTAAATATCCTGAAAGCAAGAATCTTATCTGCTCTTTATTGTGTCCAAAGTCCCCATCTAGTTGTTACATTCCCAAGAAACAAGAGATATACTCAATGCAACACATGAGCAGTCCGACAGTTGTACCTTGTTGACTTAATGGAGAAGTCTATGATGGTCCCTTATTAAAACATTAGGGAATTTGATTGGACTAAAAACTCAATGCTAGTCAACAGCATGATGTGGTAGCCAGAAACCCCCAAACCCCAAAACAACCAAATGTGATTGTAGGGTGTGGTAATAGAAGTATAGTATACTAAATAAGAGAGATTTGCCCTGGTCAGACCACCTCTGGGGTATTTTAGTTTGGTGTGCTATACTGAAAAGATCTAGAGTCAGAATATGTAACTGAGTCCCAATTCCACTTCTTACAACTCATGGAATCTTAGATAAGCTACTTTCCCTTTCTAGACTCTATTTTACTTCCTTGAAAATGAAGGAGTTCATAGGATCATAGATTGATAATTGGAAGGCCATCTAATCCAAACCATTTTACAGATGAAGAAACTGAGGTCCGATGAGTTGAACTAAATGATTTCCAATGACTTCCAACTCTAAATTCTGTGGTCCTATTTTGGGAAGAGAGAGGCAGTATTAGGGGAGCACATGAGTGAGTTAGGGTTAGAAAGATCTGGAATCAAGTTCAAGTCCCACATTTGACCTACATAGACTGTGTGACCTGGGCAAGTCATTGACCTCTCCCTGCCCCAGGCAGCTCCCTTAGGTTATAAATAACAGAACAGGTACCACACTACTTTGGTGGAGAGAGTTTCTAGTACCAATAGAACCACAGATCTGTGAGGGGAGGAGAGCCCTTTAGAACAGTTATCACCTAGAATGTGCTCCAAGAAGGGTGACCAGATAGGGGGAGGGTGGGGACCTAGAAACCAGGTAATGTCAGTATTGGCTGAAGGAAGTGAATCTGTTGGAATTCTGGCTCTGCCACCTTTCTGCTGTGTAACTTTGGACAAGTCACTTTACCTTCTATCCTTTCTGGCTCTAATTCCTATGATTCTATATAGCCAGGAGAAGAGACTACTTAAGGAGGACATACCTGTTATCTTCAGGCAGTTGAATGACTCTTTTTTTTGCTTGGTCTTAAAAGGCAGATTTCATAGCAATAGAAGTTGCAAAGAAGTTTCACAGAAACGGAAAAACCAAACCTTAGCAATTTTAAAGCTCTCTAGAAATGAAATGGGTGGTCCCATGAAGTAGTAGTCCCTTTTAAGAGAATCTATTGTAGTACTGAGACAGCTAGATGGCTTGGAGTGAAACTTGTCTTTGTGAGTTCAAATCTGACTTTGGATACTTACTAGCTGTGTGACTCTGGTCAAGTCACTTAACCGCTATTTGACTTAATCCACCGGAGAAGGAAATGGCAAACCCATTTAGTATCTTTACCAAGCAAACCACATATGGGGTTATTGGTTGGTGAACTTGGGGCTGGAGTTGCAAAGGGGCTGTGGAAAGAAGGTGAGTAGGGAACAGAATAATAAACGAATTGGAGACCGCTATGAAGTGGCCAATCTGGGGCTGGTCTTGGGAAGAGGATGGGGAGAATATCCCTGTGTGCTTGTGTAGGGTGTTGAACAGCATGCAACATTTTTCCAGGTGACCCGCAAAGTTGAATTGTCCTTTGAAATCTTCTTGAGCCACACCCTTGGGAGGTGGTACATTGAGTGGCGAATAAAAACTGTTTCAAATATTTGCATGATAAGTATACAAGTATTGGGAACTAACCAAACAGATTTCTGCAAGTATCCATGGATTCTGACATTCCACATGCAGGTTAGAAATGAACTGCTGTATGCTAGCAGAGAGTGCGGTCTAATTCTTTGAAGGAACTAGGTTTTCAAGAGATGAAAGTAAGGAGATCAATACATTCTAGGCAGGGGGATAGTTCATACACACACACACACACACACACACACACACACACACACACAGCACAACCACATCAGTGCTACTCATCAGAAAGCTAAGAAGAGGAAGAACACACAAGCACACACATTCTCACTTCAGTCTGGGATAAAGCCTCTCATCCAAGAACACTGGTGCCCTTCAGTGTCTATTAATTCAGCGTTGCTGAGAGCTTGGTCTTCAAAAGTTTTATCTAATGGCCCTTCTCCCATTCCCTAAAGTCCCAGAGAAGACACATCTGAAAGTAGGGGCTGTCAGAAGCTTGACTAAATAAAATGCCAAAGTATCATTTCAAACCATTAGGAGACCAAAGGAAATAATACCATGTGTGTATACCATGACCCATCCCTAGAGAAGACTCAGTGTAGATACTAAGGCTTCTGGGTGGGTCAAACAAATAGAATAGAACGGAGGTTCAAAGAAATACACAGATTTGGGTGTTTCTTCAGTTATGAATTCAACTACATCAGAGATTCTTGGATTTGTTTTTGTCCCTATTCCTCAGAAAAACTTCTACTACCCCCTATTCAATTTTCATATTCTGGAGTTCTCCATGCCTAAGGACATAAATGGAATAGATTAATTATATTTGCATAAAGAAAACTATTCAGCTCATAACAGAAATTTTATTACCATAAAGTGATAAAATGTTTATCAGAATCAGTCAAATAAATTAGTGAAAACCTTGATCCTGTTTCTTGTCAACCAACAGCTTTATTCTAGGTATACACAGTTCATGAAAGAAATATTCAGAAATATCACAGTCAACCTCTGGTTTGTTTCTAACTTTAGTTCCCATTGAGAACGGAACTGAGAATCCTAATTCACAACGGTTTTATAAACAAAACCATAGCCTTATATTACATCTAGTACGAAAGGAACATGCTTCTTCAAGAGTACTCCAACAATTTTATAAATTCATTGCTTGGGAATCAATTCAAAGTTTCCAATAATTGTGGAGAACAGGCTCATCTTTCACTGAGTCACTATTGCTAGTTTTTTTCTAGCTCAATGCAAAAAGGATTTCATGTAAAACATTCGTTCATTTGGTTTTGTTCAATAGGAATTATTTTTTCACTCTGTCCTTAAAATCTTTCATATGTACTACAATACTCTTTCCCTTCTTTTCCTTTGGGCAACTCTCTCTCCAACCTACATGTTTTCCCCTCTAATACTACTGTTTTGGGAATATTTCAATAGAATAATGCAGTTTGCTTTTTTTTTTTTTACCAATATTCCCCTTCCCCCTTGACAAGTTTCTCATACCCTATAGGAGTATGTGTGTACTCTGAGTTGGGATCCCCCAGACTTGATAATATGTGATGTAATCAATCATAACGCTTTAATTGTTTTCTCTTGTACTTGTTGAGAAAAATGTGTAAGAAACCTTGAAGTGTAACATAAATGTTTTCGAAGGTTGAGTAGCTATACTAGCATGTTTTCAGTCTGGTCACCCACAAGTCTTACAAGATAGTGCCTGAGCAATGTTAAAAATATGGAGCTCTTGACTAATCTTCCTGCCTTTTCTGTCAGATCTGTTCTATTGTAGTCCTTTCGTCATAATATGATCAGAAAAATGAGACAATGAACCAATGTGAAAGTATAATTGAAAAGGTATTGGATACTTTCTCTGGGGCTAATGAACTCAGACTTAACTCGGTCCCCCCATAGTTTTGGTCCTGTCAAGTTCATGTCCAAATGTAGCATCGCTGCTGGATAAATCCTTGTCTAGCTTTCACACTCAAAGATCACTTTCTGCTCCCTGAAGCATCATTGTTTGGCTGGCTGTAAAACCAGGCATGAACTCAAATTCCTGGAATTCCAGACTCCTGGATTCCCAAAGACTCATTCTCCTGACCTTTCCAAATGCACAAAGTATGAACCTGCAAATGAATCTCCTTCACCTGTAATATGAGAACAAATATTGAGGGAGGCAAACGACCAAGGACAGTCTTCAGGTGGTCATAGATTAGCCTCAGAGGGGAGAAAAGCCCAAGGTCTCTCTCCTTACACATAACCTCTGCCTCTTACAGGAAATGGTCAGGAGTCAAACTACTCCACCAAAAGAGAGCAAGTATGGCAGAGGCTCAGGTTCCCTAGTACCCATTAAAGGCATCGAAAAGTTCCAGTTACACAACCAATTGAAAATGCTTTTCCTAACTTCATGATGAGCAGACCAGAATTTAGTCTCTAAGACACTTCCATTCTATATCATCACTGCCCTCCCAGAAGCACAATCTGATGCTAGCTCCCATCATATATTCACCTCTTTTTAAAAAATTTTTATTCATTTTAAACTTAAATACAAAATGCAAAAAGAAAAAAAAGAATATTTCCATGTATACAGCAGAACATAAGAGAGAATTCAATATAAAACAATACATTTCCATTTCAAGAAAATCTATTTAGGAAATACTACATGCTGTGTTCTAAGCTATCCAGCTTTTCTGTTCTTTCTTCTAGGTTTTCTTTTATTTTCTGTTGTGCACTTTTCATTTTATTGTATTTTTCCCTCTCCCTCTCCCTCCTCCACCCTAGAGGCTACATAAACATGGATATATATATATATATATATATATATATATATATATATATATATATATATATATATGAATATGTATACATATATATCTAGAAACACAAACATATATACATGTATGTAAGACCATACTATGCAACATTACATATTTATAATATCTACTTTATAGGATTGTTTTCAGGAAAGTGCTTGCTAAATTGCAAAGTTTTATATAAATGTTATTTTGGAGTGGGAGTGGGGGGAGGTCCAGACCTATGGTTTTATCTGTGTAGGGATGTCCCCAAGAAGGAAATTCCTACTACTAATGTATATTGTCAACTCTTCTATCACTTACAGTTTGACAGGGTTACCTGGGGCACTAAGAAGCTAAGTCACACCATTCAAATGTATGAGAGGAAGAATTTGACCTGACTTTGTGACCAGTTTTCTGTCCACCACTATATCATGCTGCTTCTCATAATGCATTCCAGAAATGTAAACTGTTATTATTTAGAACAAAGATTCTAACAGTTGTGGAGATTAGAAGTAGTCTATTGATGTCTGGGGTCTTATGCTCTGGGCTTCTTAAGAAACAGAGAAGGGTCTCCATTGATCCTGTGATTTTTTAGCTTTGCCTGACTTGATTTCCAGCCCAGAAATAGGGAAGAAAATGATTTACAGTCACTCTAATGGTAAATGCAATATGTTTTTCCTGCTAAGTCCTGCCAACTCTGGTGTTAATTTAACATGATCGAATGTGAACATTAACTAGGATGACTCAAGCCTGGAGAATGGAGTAGCATGACACAGGCCTTAAATAATGACAGTAAAAAGAATCTGTGGATTACATTCTTTGACAAAAGATAACAGAAAATCATAAATCTTCTAGTTTGTAAAATATAGTCAATCAAGGAGAAAGGAAAGCTAGGTTTATGTTAAGCGAAGCATGGCTAGACAGCCTGCTCTGATCAGATGGATTAGGCCATGGTACTCCCAAGGGTCTTTCTGTTCTGGGAAGATAACAACAAAGGATGACTTGAAAACCATGGAGAAGCTGTTTCTGCTGAGATGCTGCCAATCTACTCCCAAGACAAAATGTGTACCCACTTCTTCCCCCTACAGATACAGAATGGTGTCCATTCCAATTCCTACCGGCTCTGAGTCTAGGAAGATTGAGGTTTCTTTGTGGGACTGGGGAGTGGGGAGGGTATGAATGAGTAAGCTTCTTGAAAGCAGGGACTGTTTTAATTTTATCCCCCTTGTACTTGGTACAAGGTTAGTTTTGGGTCTACTAATTACCCCCTCTGGTCCTCAGAACAACCCTGTGAAAGAGGTACTCTTTCCAAGGGCTGATTGGGTATTTTTATTATCAAGATCATTTTAGGATCAAATGTAAAGTCCTCTGTTTGGCATTTAATGTTCTTCATATCTTGTTTCCTTCCTATCTTTCCAGTTTTCTCATACTTTACTCCCCTCCCGTTACTTCATTTTACTCCTTGTACAGGCACATTGGCCACCTCGCTGAAGCTGGTAACCTCTATCACTCTTTTTGAGCTTCTGTACTGCCTGGAATGTTCTCCCCTCCACCATCCTGTCCCTCCACCTTGTGACATCCCATTCTTCATTCAAGAAGGAGTTCAAATGTCGCCTTCTGCAGGAGGCCTTCCTCAACCACCAGTTACTTGAGACTTCCACCCTGAGACTGCCTTCCTTCTGCTCTATATGAATCTTGTGTATATCTATATATTTATATGTTGTCTCCTTCTCTCTCTCCTCTCAACATTCTTATGGGAGGACTAGTACCTCTGATGTGAGGCTGCCATGCCCTATTCAGGGCAGCTTTCCACCTTCCGTGTCCACTTGATCAACCTCTCACCTGTGACTCCAAGAAGCTGTAGCATGCTCAATGGCCACACCCTGGTAAACCATTTCAGCAAATGGGCTAAACCAAGTTGAGGGTAACTGAGGGGTCTCAAATTGTCAGTGAGTTAGTTAGGGGGAGTGTCTAACTCAAGTATGTGAAGATATCCCCCAGTAGAGCTTCTATAAATATTTTTATATATCTAGTTCCTTTTCCCTTTCTTTTGACCTCTTTTGGGTATAGGACTGGCAATGGTATAGCTAGGTCAAAGGACATGCACTGTTTGATAACTGGAGTGTAAATTCAACTTGCTTCCCAGAATGGTTGTATCTATTCACAGGTCTGTCAACAATGCACCCATGTGCCTTTTTTCCTGCAGCCCTTACCCCATTTGTCATTTTCTCTTTTTATCATTGTTTTGCCAATTTAATGGGCATGAATTAGAACCTCAGAATTGTTTTAATTTGTATTTCTCAAACTATTAGTGATTTGGAGCATTTTCTTCCCCATATGTCTGTAGATAGACTATGTTTCTTCCCTTGAGAACTGCCTGATCATTCCCTTAGACTATTTTTCGATTAGGGAATGGCCCTTTTCCCTATAAAGTTAAAAACAAGTTCCTTAAGTTCCTTAGATATCTTGGAAATAAGACCTTTATCAGAGAAACTTGATGCAAAGATTTTTTTTCCCAATTAAATTACCTCTTAATTGTAACTTTTTTTGTTTGCAAAAAAAATTTAATTTAATGTAGTAAAAATTATTCATTTTATCTTTACTGATCCCATGTCCATGTTTGGTCATAAATTTTTCTTCCATCTATAGATACAGTAGGCATTTTTTTTCATGTTTCTGTAATTTGTTTATGATGTGACCTTTTATGTCAAGATCATGTATCCATTTAGAGCTCATCTTTGTATAAGGTGTGAGACATTGGTCTAAATCTAATTTCTTCCCTGATGCTGTTCAATTTTCCTAATAATTTTTTTTTCCAAAGAATGAGTCCTTATCCCAGTAGCTAAGGTCTTTGTGTTTTCTTAATACTAGGCTACCATATACATTTTCTTTTCTATGCTGTACCTGATTGGTTTTACTGGTTGCTCTCTCTGTTTTTAAAGCAGAACTATTTTGTTCTGAGGATTGCTGCTTTGTAGCATAGCTTGAGATTTGCACTGCTAGGCCGCATTTTCTCCCCCTACTTATTTTTTTATCTTTTCCCTAGAGATTGCCTTTTTTTTGGTTTTTGCTTCTCTATGAATTTGATTATTGGTTTTTTTTCTAGTTCTACAAAGTAATCTTTTGACTGTTTTATTGTCATGACATTGAATAAGTAAATTATTTTGGTTATATATATAATTTTTATTATGTTGACTCATTTTACCCAGGATCAATTAACATTTTTCCAATTATTTGTCTGCTTTTCTTTCTATAAACATTGGTTTAATTGTATTTATATAGTTCTTATGAATATCTTAGAAGGTAGATTCCCAAATATTTTATACATTCTGTGGTTATTTTAAATGGAAATTCTCTTTTTTATCTCTTCCTGTTGGGTTTCATTGATATTATGTAAAGGCTAAAAATTTAATGCAGATTTATTTTCTATCTATAAGTTTGCTGAAGTTATTGCTTCAACTAACTTTTAGTTAATCATTAGGGCCCTTTTAGTACACTATCATCTGTAAAAAAGTGATAATCTTGTTTCTTCTTATCTTTGCTTAATACCTTAATTTCTATTTCTTGTCTTAGTGCTATAGCCAGCATATCTAGTACTAGGTCAAATAGAAGTGATCCTTTTTTAATCCTGATTTTATTGGAAAGGATTTGTTTATGTCTTTATGTATAATGGTAGCTCTTGGTTTTAGATAAATACTATTCATCCTTAAATTTTTTTTTAATTACCCAAGATCCACCTTTTTGCCCCAAACCCTTTTGTTATGTCCAGTGAGAACACAAGAAAAGCAAAACCCATTATACATATGTATAGTCAATCAAAGCAGAATTTGACGTGGGCAAAAGTATTTGTCTCATTCTGACTTGAATCCTTTGCCTCTTCCTCAGGAGGTCAGTTGCCTGTTTCACCAATGATCTTCTAAAACCATGGTTGACTATTATGTTGTTAAGAGTTCAGCCCAACAATATTCCAGCACATTTATATACCATCACTTATGCCTCCATTCTCTAATTTATGGCCACTTCTCTTAGATTCCTATTCTTTGCCACCGCAAAAAAAGAGCTAAAAAGATTTTTGTATATCCTTAGAATTTGTTTTACTTAGAACTAATTTCTTCTTTGATATACCTTCCTTCTAATTTCCCCTCCCCTCTTCTCCCCTTTTCTTCTTATTTTATATTGAGTCAAATGTATTTTTGTGTGTATATGTATTTATGTATGTATGTGTGTATTATTTCTTCCTTTGACCACTTCATACGAGAGTGTCAGCCTCTCCCATCTACCACCTCCTCCTTTGTTTGTATAGATTTCTACTTCTGTCTCCTCATTATGCGAGATAATTTTTTTCTAACCTTCCATTCCCTCTCCTCTTTCCCCAATGTATCCCTGTTTCCTTCTCTTTCCATTCTTAAGATCAAGACCTAGCAGAACCAATCCCAAGACTTGTCTAAATGGAATCCCTCCATGAACCCTCATGACGATAGTGTTCAGAGGGGACCTGGTGTCATCTCCCCACATTTGAATGTAAGCAGTTTATCCTTATTTACTCTTTGATCATCGTTTATCCATGTTTATCTCTTTTTATGCCTCCTTCATTTCTGTGTTTGTGCTACAAGCAGCTCTAGTCTTTTCATTGGGAATATTTGGAAGTCCTGTATTTGATCAAAATCCAATCCCCTGCCCCATAGCTAGATACTCAGTTTTGCCAGATAAATGATTCTTGGCTGTAAATCCATATCCTTTACTTTCTGGAATATCATTTTATAAGTTCTCCACTTCTTTATAATATTGAATACTTAATTGTGTATGATCCTGACCATAGTTGCTCAGCACTTGAATGCTTTCTTTATGGCTTCTTGCAGTATATTTTCTTTGACTTGGGAGTCCTGGATTTTGGCTACAATGTTCCAGGGAGTTTTCATTTTGGGTTTATTTTAAGAGGTGACCAAGAGATTATTTTTATTTCCACTTTCCTTTCTGGTTTTAAGTCACCTGGGCAGTTTTTAAATTTCTTGAAATATGATGTCTTGACTCTTTTTTTCTGGTCATGGTATTCAGATAGCCCAATCCTTCTTACTTTTGTTCCTCCTTTATCTGTTTTCCATGTCAGTTGTTTTTTGGCCATCAGACACCTTACATTTTCTTCTATTTTTAGACTTTATTTTAATATTTCTTTATTGTTCCACGGAGACTTTGGTTTCTATTTGGTTCACTAGAATTTTTAGGAAGTTTGTTGTTTAAGATTTTATACCTCTTGTGCCAAGCTGTTAATTCACTTTTCAATTCTTTCTTCCATAGCTCTCATTTATTTCCCAATTTTTCCCTCATGTCTTGTTATTCCATACATAAAACATTTTTTTAAACTCTTGCTTCATTTTTTTTTCAGAAATTCTAGTTAATTTTGTGCCAACCTGTGTTTTTCTCTGAAGCAATACTTGTAGATGTTTTAGAATCCTTCCCTTCTGCGTTTGGGTCTTGAGCATCCCTGCTACCATATTAGCTCATTAGGATGGCATTCTTTATGGTTTGCCCATTCTTCCAGGGATCTTATGTTAGGACTGGGATCTCCAGAACTTCTGGAGAGAAGATCTGGGCTAGTCCTATGACTGCTTTCTTGTGTATTGAATGCTATGTTATTCCAGGATCTCAGGGACAACCTGGGGACTTATAAGCTTTCAATGCTCCCCAAATGGTCTAATCTGTGTGATGTTTGCCCCTGTGATCTGAGCTCTGCAACTTCCAAACCTGGGTCTGAGTCTGAGCAAGACAAGCCTGTTGACTTGCTTGACTTAGCCCCACTCGCTGGAAAGGCCTGTTGTCTCAGAGGGGCAGACTTGTAGGGTCCCTTTTGGCCTTGGATTTCTACCGTGGTTATTCCTCTTCAGACTGGGCAAGATGTTGGAAGTGAGGCCTTGCTTTGATCCTGACATCAGAACCGTGACATTGCTACTACTTCTGCTGACTTCTGAACTTCCTCCCTTCTCCATGTTCCAGGCCTCCTGACCAGGGAGCACTTTACTACTTTAGTGTAGTGTGTCTGCCCCCTTCTCACTCTACTGTGGATCCACAACCAGAAACTGGGTAGTAGGTGACAAAGCTACCAATTGGTGCCTACCCTCATAAAAATGCCTCTTGGGGAACTGGGAGTGCCATGGAATGAATGAATGGATGTGAAACCTCTTCTTGTCCTTATGTGCAGCCTCTCCTTTGGCACAAGAGACTTAGCACAAGGCCATGTACTCCGTCCCTGGGGCCCACATACCTCTCTCTCTTTCTCCTTATGCCAAGGTAGGCTGGATAAAAGATTGACAGTGATTTTTCCTGGCTCTGGCCATTAGCATTCAGTCTACTGCACTTTCTAGATTTGTTTATGGAGAGGAGCTCTGCTTTCCATCATTCTGCCATTTTTTTCCTAATTCATTTCAAGGAAATGTTAATTTATTCATGTGTTTTCTGGTATGTTTTTTAAAACTGAAACAGATATTGGATTTTGTTTAAAGCTTTTCCTGCATCTATTGACACAATTATGTGATTTTTGTTGATTTTATTATTAATATGGTTATTTAAATTCATAGATTTCCTAATATTAAACCAACCTTGCATTTTGGTCATACAGTCAAGCTGGCCATAGTTTATAATCTTTATGATATGTAATTTTAAGCATTTTAATTAATATTTAAATAAAACACACCAATGTTCATTATTGTCTCATTTTTCTATTTTGACTCTCCCTGGCTTTTGTATCAAGACCATATCTGTTTCACAGAAGGAATTTGTTAGGATCCCTTCTCTTGTTATTTTTGAATTTTATTTTAAAATTGGAATTAATAGTTTTTTGAACGTTTAATAGAATTCATTTTAGAATGCATCTTCCCTTGGAATGTTTTTTCTTTAGAAGTTCATTTATGGCTTGTTCACTTTTTCCTCTGAAACTAAGTGGTTTAAAAATCTTCTATTTCTTGTTCTGTTAATTTGGATGTTTTATATTTTTGTTATTATTTAGGAAAGAGGAAAATATGTGCCTACTAAGTCTAAGTCACTATGAAAAGTGCTTTAGATATTATATTATTTGATCCTCACAACAACCATGAGAAGTGGGTTCTATAATTATCACCATCTTACAGTTGGGGAAACTGAGGCAGAGAGAAGTTGAATGACTTACCCAGGGCTACACAGTTACTAAGTATCTGAGGTTTATTTTCACCTCAAGTCTTTCTGGTTCCAAGTCCACTATTCTAATGACTGATCAATTATATGATTAATTATAATTGGGCAAAATAATATCTCATAATATCCTTCATTTCTTCCTTATTTGTTGGGATTCATTTATGGCGAACCACTATGTATGGCTGAGGGTGACTGAGAAAAGGTTATAGGAAGTGAGGAAGACAATGAACTGGGAAGCTAATATGTTTTAGGATATACCAACATATACATTGAAGTTTCCTTGAATAAGGCAGAAGTTATAGTGGGAAAGAAAGCTGTAAGCCAAGTAGAAACTTCCTTAAGAAAGGAGGGACAATGGCCTGGGGGATGGTAAGTAACAGCCATTAGGGCTCTGTGTGGGATCAGAAATATGAATAGACAGAACCTCAGAGGAGAAGAACCTGCTAAGTGACAGTGGCAGAGAGTGGATCTGAAAGTGGCAGTAAAGAAAAAGAAATGTGTCTCCTCTTTGTCTTCCTGGTATCCTGTTAGGATGAGGATGAGATATTAGACAAGGTATATCCAGAACTGGAAAGGATGGCTAGGTATGTAGTGTCTTCTAGGGGGAAGTAAGTCTTTAAGTATTACAAAAGATGAAAGGAAAATTAGAGAAAATGGTCCAAGAGGAAGGGAAACAATACAATACGGGTGCAATCAGGAACCACTCTAGTATCTTTGCCAAGAAAACCCCAAGTGAGGTCACAAGGAGTCAAACACCATGCAACTAAACCAATTGGATGACAACAGTAACAATAGATATTTAATCAAAGGAATAGGCAAAGCTGGACCAGATCTTAGGATGAGAACAGCAAGTCTGAGTGAGGGTGAGAGAATGGAAATAGTTGCAGGGGAGGGGGTAAATATTCACTTAGGTAGCCAAGGATCCTTGATGATCAGATTGCAGAAAAAAGAGACAGCGGAAGTGGTGATATTACTCTAGAGGTTCCATTTGGCCATTTCAGGTCTTGCCCCATGTTCGTTCAAATGGCAGCTAGAGGCATTTTATGGTTGCTCAAAAGAACCCCATAACCCCGTTTCCTGATGGCACCTTTGCAGTTTTGTTAGGTGGAATCTCGGATAATTGGAAGAAACATAAGCTAACCAGCATGGAGGTGTCAGAAAGGAATTGAAAAGCATCTTCTGATCCCAAGTCAAATATACTGGTATGAGGGAATCAGAGACCAGTAAGAAGAAAAGCAATTGAAAGACCTTGTCTGAGCATGAGTGCTTTTACAGACTTCTGTGACTGGTTCTTTCACTCTGTGTGGCTGCCAGACTGGCCAGCTCTCACACGCAACATTGCATTTCCTATTTCTATGGTTTTGCACGTGCTAATCCCCCGTCTGGAGTGCATTTCCTCTTTATTTCAATCTCATCAAATCCCTATTTGAATGTCCTTCAGAAGTTAATTTATTTTAGCCCTCCTTCAGGGAACCTATCATCATCTCTCCAATACCCCACTCTGAAATTATTTTGTACTTTTAATTTTCTTGTCTATGTACATATCATCTCTTTGAGGGAAATGCAAGCTATTTGAGGGTCAAAACTGTTTCATTTTATCTCTGTATCCCTATCACTTCCAGTGCCTATACAAGGTAAGTATTTGAACTGTTCAATTGACTGGCTGAATTTGACTTCAGAAACCTTAGGCATCAGCCTTGGGTTTATGGGTGAAAGAGGCTAACCCTCTTCCTAGTGGCTTTACTGCAGCACAGAGAGCAGAGAGCAGCACCTAACCCCAAGGAACTGTCTAGGTAAAAATCAACAGAAATGACCTAGCTAAAGCTCAACAAAAGGTAGCAGAGAACAGCAGAGATATCTAGCAGAAAACTAGGAGAACAGAGGAATCCAGCTCAACAGCAGCCCTCCTGAGGATATCATCTGAGGACCCCCTGGTGCTCTGTAGCATTGAAAGTTTGAGTGATCATACTTGTATTGTGGTCACGTGCATTCTCCATATATGTCCTCTCTCCCATTGGTAGGATGGTAATCTGTAGGAAAGTGTACATCTCTTTGTATGGGAGAAATCATTCTTGTCACTAGATATGCAATTCATTAATTTGTCCATCCATCCATCCATCCATCCATCCATCCATCCATCCATCCATCCACCTATCCATCCATCCATCTATCCACCTATCTATCCATCCATCCATCCATCTATCTATCTATCTATCTATCTATCTCTTCAAACTAATTTTCTGATTGATTAACAAAAGATACCTATCAGTTGGGACTCATGAGCTATGTTTTTGAATGCATGCTGACCCATACACAACAGTGTTTCTCAAGTCAGGGTTAATCCACTGATGACAATGCAATATTGGCCTTATTTGACCTGTTTTATTTAGAAGGTCTCTACTCCCACACCAATACCCACTGAAGCCTGAGATCCTGCTCCTTTTGAAACTCTAATATATACACAAAAGGTATTTATCCTCTCCTAATACATTTCTTTGTGTTTGTGGCATTTAGCTGAAATTTTTGTGTTTTATCACAGTTCTCAAAGCAGCAGTTCTCAAAATGTGGTCCATTCCCAAGACCCTTTTAGTGAGTCTATGAGATCAAAACTGTTTTCATAATAATACTAAGACATTATTTGCTTACTAAAATACTATTCCTCCTCCCTTTTTCAACCTTATATCTGTGTGAGGCCAGATTTTCTTCATATACTTAAACCAAAACAATATATTACAATGTATTCAATGTAAGAGTAGATATGACAATCTAGCTGTCTTTTATTAAGCCAGACATTAAATAAATCTGCAAAATATGAAAATCAATGCCATTCTTTTCAATAAGTTTTTTGTTTTGGAAAATATACTTATTTTTCACAAAATATGTTATTTATGTTAGTGTAACGAATTTATTATTATTTAAAAATAAATACACATTTAAAAATTTTTTCCATTAAAATTTTTAAGATGGTAAATATCAACAAATATAATCCATAGAAACAAAAGTCTTTGAGATCCTTAATAATTTTTAAGAGTATAAAGGGACCCTGAGACAAAAATGTTTTAAAAATATAAATCTGGAAAATTATAAATCAAAACTCTTCCTCGGGGTGTATGGAAAGTACTGAGTCTCTTCAAACCTAGAATTCCCACAGGATAGAGAACAAATACTCTGACATTTTGTGCCAATTTCTAATAGCAGACATGGTCATCAATTATGTCCATTAGTTGCATGGTTCATCAGTTGTAGTCTTGAGAATCCATAGATTCTCTTTCTATGATCTTTAGTCTCTTTGTCCTTGGATAGCAGGAAAAGCATTGAATTTGGCATTAGAGGATCTGGTCTCTTACTATGACCTTGGCCAACACTATTTATTCTCTTGGCCTCAGTTTCTTCATCTGTAAAACTAGGGAGTTGAACTTGATGGCCTCTAAATTCCCTTCAAGCTTTAAAACTATGACCTCTGATTCACTTATACTCACTAGATTAACACATAATAATCCATGAAGTTACTGGTCCAGTAGTCTTTTTAGCTAAGGGACACCAACGGGCTTTAGTAGTAACCATAAGAGTCACCAGTAAGCCTGGTCATGCATGCATGTGTACATGTATGTGTACATGTGTGCATATGTGCGTATGTGTGTGTGCGTGTGTGTGTATAGAATGGGAAGGAAAGTGAAAAGAAAAAAGTGGTCGAAGAGTCTAACAGAAAAGGAGAAAGAAAATCATAGGTCTGCTGCTAGAGGGGACCTTAGAATTCACCTACTTACTACCTTTACAGATGAGACCCCAAAAGAGATGAAATGACTTGCCCAAAGTCAAATAGGCAGCAAATAGTAGAGCCTCAGTGAAAGAATCCAGCATTTCTTTTGAAACACTAGACTATTCTGTCTCCCTAAGAAAGTAGGAGAGAGTAAGAACTTTAAGAGGCACTGCCTTTCTCCTCAATGGAAATCTTCAAGTATAGCCAGGATGACTACTCATTTGAGTGTGTTGAAGTGGGATCCCTTTTGGGCATGAGTTAGACTTAGGAGGCGACCAGGGTTCCTTTCAGCTCTGCAATTTTGATGCTATGAGAGTATGAATGTTGAGGGAATAAACAACTCCCATGCCATTTGGTACATCGATTCAAAAACAGAGAACTGTAGAATCCTACCCAATGTATAAAATCCCTTTTAGAGCAGGCTGATAGAAAGATGACTTTGAAAGTAGGATAAATGCCACTTCAGACATTTACTAGCTGTGTGACCACAGACAAGTTAATTTTCAATCCTGTCACCTCAGTATCCTTCTCTGTAAAATGGGGGTAATGATACTTCTAGCACTCATAGGGTTGAGAAAATGTACATAGATTGCTTTGCCAAACACAGAAGTGCTCCATCATCATTATTCTACATGGAAAGGGAAGGAGTGTCTCTTCTCAACTTGTAGATTATCCTTTTATTTCATATTGTGTCTCAGGTCTTTTCTGGGAGATCAGGCTCTCTCTTTCTTGTTACACCTGTTATGGTAAGGGAGAAGAATTGGTGCCCGCTGCTAGCAGTAGTCACTAGCTAAGTGCAGCTGTACTTCTCACCAGAGTAAACATTCAATTTCAGTTTCTATGCCTTTTGTTGACTGCTGGGAGTAAAGAAAATCAATGAATCAACAGACATTTACTAAGTGACATGCCAGGCACTGATGAAAGAGACACAAAAGACAAAAAAACAGTCTCTCACCTCAAGAAGTTTATAATCTACCAGGGGAGATATGTATGCATATAAACATAACAAAAACATATTCAAATAAACACAAGCTAATTGTGAGGTGGGGTGGGAGGAGGGGATGGGTCAACTACAGGGTCATAGTTAGGAAACCTACCCACAGGGAGTGGAGCCAGGAAAGAACTTCCCTCATAGGTGTTACTTGAGCTAAGCTTTGAAGAAACTAGAAATTCTATGAGTTGGATACTACCCTATTTGTTTTCTTTCCTCTTTGAGAAGAATGAATGAGGCCATCAAGACACAGACATTAGGGAGCTTGAAAGTCAAAGCTAGCGATATATGAACTTCCTTCAAATGAGAGAAAGAGAATTTTCCCAGCAACATCCCAGTTCCCCACAGGCTTGGCATCAGAGCAAACAAGTTGAAAGAGTAAGGCCGAAATCTCAGAACAAAGTGGCCTGAAGGGAGACGGAAGCCCAGAGGGCTATAAATGACCCCTACTTAGAAGTTTTATCCCCAAGTTCCCTAATATGGTTTTTGCTCTTATTTGGTACAGTATGCTACAGTTTTAAAGGGTTTTGCTTTGTTTTTACAAATGTAACAACCCTTGGCAAGAGGTGGATTGGCCACAAATGACCCTGGAAATTGTAATTTTTTCCAGTTTGGGAAGAAAGGCAATTACCGTGAACTCAGCACCCAAATGAGGAAGGGGTTTGAGTTTCTTTTTGCCCTTACCCAACTGGATGGAGTTTGGAGTACTAGAAGAGAGGGAAGCTGGAGGAAAGGAAAGGTGGTGTCTACCCCTGGTAGCAGTGACAGAGTAGTAGCAGGTACCAACCACATCTACACAGGTCCCTTGCATTAGACCAGCAGAGGTGACCTCCAACTAAAGGGACAAGCTGGGAAGGGTATGTAACTGTGGGGGCTTTGTCACTCCAGCCAATTAAGACATAAGAGGGCTCCACCTTGCCCTAGTCTGACTTCCATTTATGTTTTTCTTAAATTTATTCTGTTAAAAGATTTATATTGTCTTACTAAACAGCTATGTTTGATTCAGGCCTTATATTGCTAGATGTTCCTTTGTATGCGATATGAGGGAACAACGGACGCCTCCAAGGAGCGAGGGACTTTTTCTTGAGTAGGGGTGGGAATTATAGCCCCAGCGCCTTATTAGCAATGTTGTTCTGTAACTTGGTGGGCATAAATGTGAGTCCATTACTGCTCTTCAAAGTGGAGAATTACTATGAATTCAGGCCCTATTGCATACATCTATATATATTTATATGTAAATATAATTATAATATAGTTGTATATAAATATATTTTACATATAATTATATTATATATCTGTTATATGATACTATATTTATACAAATACATGTACATCTATTTATAATATATTTTCATATTTCATTATTCTATGTTTATATGTGCATGCATATTCATGTAACATGCATCTGTGTGTATACATGTGTGTATATATGCATGTGTATACACACAAACATATATGAATAGATACTAGTCATGTTACCCATATATTACGCCCTTGAAGAGAGGCACCATGGTCTAACGGAGAGACGGCCTTGCTGTTAAGACTTGGGTGGAAGTATGTTGTCTGATACATACTGGCTGTGTGACTCTGGGAAAGTCACTTGTGCTTGAACATAGTTTCCTGGTCTGTAAAGTAGAGGTGAAAGCAATAGAACTTACATGGAAGGGCTGTTCTAAGAAATCAAATGAGATAACATTTGTAAGGTGATTTGCCAACCTTAAAGTGTTACATAAATGTTAGCTGTTATTCATAAACTCACAATGCCTCAGTCACTGTTATAAGTTACTGAGCAGGTAATTGGGAGTTCCTCTATTCATAAAATTAAAAACAAAAGGTAGACACCTTCTTGAAATGGCTTTCTCAGACACTCTAGACATACACGACTCCTAGGGAGCTATCCAGATGAGGTATTTCTTTCTCATGAGGGAGTTACTTCCCTTTCCTCTTCCTTGTTGGTGGGAAGTTGCTTCACAGAGGGGTTTACCATCTAGTTTGTCAGAGCTGGACTCTGCCGTCCAACCTACTTACTGTAGACTTTGTTTCCTCTCCCAGGTGTGACATGAAACAGCCTTCTCTTGCCCAGGTGAGCACAAAAATATACTGTTCTCGCATGTCAGGGTCTGGGAACAGCTGGCCCTCATTAGAGGGAGGTCAGCTGGGTGCTCTCTTGTAAATGATTGGAACCAGATTGACTGCCCTGGCCTCACATCTCTAGCCAGCTCTTTTGCATGTGTTTATGTAGAACAGCCTAGACAATGATCTGGCAAGGCCCATGGAATTATTTAAACTTCATTATGTGATTAGGAAGAAAATCTATACCTCCTAGGCATAAGGCAGTATTTGGAGGCTGAGGATACAGGAAAACAGAGAAGAAAATATCCAAAATGAATGACTTTAAAAGCGTGGGGGTATCAACGTGGTGAATGGCATTTCCCCTGATACTCCTTTAGCCAATTTGCTTTATTAAGCATTTCTGGAAAGATTCAACATTTGCTGATGGAAACATATTAAGAGGATGAGCTAATACTAAACACAGTCCCTCTCTGGGGGGACTAGCTGGAGACAAGAGAATCAGAGAGGCTTTCTTGAAAAGAAATCAGTGGTCTTAAAATCATTTTTGGAGGGAGAAAATGAATTTGCTTGCTGAATTTTAGATGTCATTGAAACAGGAAAGTGCTATGGGTAAAGAGTGTTTGTATGTGTATGTTTATGTCTATGCAATTGTGTAATCAACCTTATTTAAGTGAGAAACACTGGCATAATGGAAAGAGGAATGGCCTTGAAATCAGGGAGACCCCAGGGGAGAGAGGGAGAGAAAGTATTATGTACCAGGAGTAGAGAGCATGGCAAGGTGCTGTTGTTCAGGGTGGATGGATTTAAAGTGTGATCTGAGGTCAATTTTGCATAAATTTGCATTCAATCTCTGACCAAAAGTTGAACTTTCATTGAAGTGAGGGTGCAATACACTAATTCATTCAATTCAATTACAAACATTTTTGAAATGCTTACCTTTAGAGATCATCTAGTCCAACATATTCATTTTGTAAGGAGAAAATTGAGACCAAGAAAAGTTAAGGATTGGCCCAAGGTCACAATGGTGTTATAAATTATAAAGTCAGGATTGGAAACCAACCTTAGTATCTTCCTTGAAGGTTGTCTTGTATCTACTTTAAAAATTTTTTTCTTTTATTTATTTTAAAATTCTTTTTAAGATTTGAGTTCCAAATTCTCTTCTTTCCTCCCACCCTTCCTTCACTCACTGAGAAGGCAAACAATATGTCAGTTGTACATGTGAAATCATGAATTTTGAAAACATAATTCCATATTAGCCATATGAAAAAAGCAAGCAAAATAAAGCAAGAAAATTATACTTGAATTTGCACTCATAATTTATCAGTTATCTCTCTGGAGGTGGGTAGAAATATGAGTTCTTTGGAATTGTCTTGGATCAGACAATCAGAGTAGCTAAGCATTTCAAAGTTGATTATCATTGTAACATTGTTGCTACTGTTGCCAATGATCTCTTGGTTCTTCTTATTTCATTTTTCATCTGTTCATGTAGGTCTTGCCATGTTTTTCTGAAACCACCCTCCCCCCCATTATTTCTTATAGTAGTCACAACCATATGCCACAACTTGTTCAGCCATTTCTCAATTGATGGATATCCCCTCTGCTTTCTATTGCTTGCCACCAAAAGAACTGTAATACATATTTTTGTTGATATAGGTCCATTTCCCTTGATCTTTTTAGGGTACAGACCTAGCAGTAATATTTCTGGGTCACAGGGTATGCACAGTTTTATAATCCTTTGGGCATACTTCTGAATTGTTCTCCTAAGTGGTTAGAGCAGGTCACAACTCCACTAGCAGTTCGTTAATATTCCTATTTTCCCTCTTTCCCTCTAGCATCTGTCACTTCTGATAGGTACCTCAGAGCTGGTAACTCAGAGCTGTTTTAAATAGCATTTCACTAATCAATAGTGATTTAGAGCACTTTTCCATATGGTTATAGATAGGTTTGATTTATTTTGAAAAATGCTGTCCATATCTTTTGACCATTTATCAATTGGGGAATGCCTCTTATTTTTATAAATTTGACTCAGTTCTCTTTACATTTGAGAAAAAATACTTTTATCACAGAAACTGTATAATGTTTCAACATTACTTAATTATATATGGTACCTTTTATGAAAATGTAGTTTCCCTGATTATCTCTTTTAATGACATCCATTTCTTTTTACTTTTTCCTTGTCTGAGATCATGATTGCTACCTCTGCCCCATTCCCCTTTTTTAAACTTCAGCTAAAGCTTAATAGATTCTGCTCTGGTCCTTTACCTCTGTGTGTATCTTTCTGTTTCAGGTATGTCTCTTGTAAAGAACATGTTGTTGAATTCTGGTTTCTAATCCATTCTGCCATCTTCTCATCCCATTCCCATTCACAGTGCTTCCAAGGTGGTGTGATCCAGGAAGAAGGGTGTGTGCTCTGGTCCTTACCCAGGTAGGGCCCCTGCTCCCCTGCAGCATTTGTGGTCCTCTCTGCTTTGGAAGTATGATCCAGAGCTGTATATGGGCAATAGAGTCAGTACCAGCTGCACTTAGTATGGCAAAAGTTCCCCTGTAACCTCTTTCTGACCAGTTGTCTATGCCCTTACTGTCTCTGGGCTGAGAGCTCCCAAAGCTATTGCTGCCACCACTGTAGTGATAGTCTCTAAGATCCACACCTAGTTCTGTCACCTCTAGATTGGCCCCCATCCTTGTGTCACAGACCTCTCCTGCCAACCTCCTAAATTGCCTCAGGCTGTAAAAATGTCCCACCTTGACTTTTATTGCTTCTGCAACTCCAAAATTTATTTGAGGCATTATTTTAAAGTTGTTTGGAGGGGAATGTTGTATACTTCGTGTAAGTATTGAGATATTCTCCTAAGGCAGGTGCAGACCTGTACAGGTACAGACATGGCAGGTACAGGCCAGCAGGTGCTGGCCTGTGAGCAGCTTTTGGATTCTGGGTCACTTGAAGCACACCAAAGCAGGGAGAGAATATAGAGGAAAACCTAGGAAACCATATTTTTCACAGGCAGCCCAAAACCCTTTGGTGTGCCCACATGCTATGTAGAAATACCCTAAGGTAAGGGGTAGCCTTTCTGCTACAACCATTCTTGAAAAGGAAACAATTGGGGGCTAGCAGAAAGGCTACCCCATACCTTAGAGTAGGCCTGCATGGCCTGTGGGCACACCAAAGGGTTAAAAATCTCCCTTCTGCCACTGATGTTAGATGTTATCTCTGAGATTTCAGTTCTTCATCCATAGAATAAACCCAGTAATATCAAACTGCTTTTCACAGTTGGGATAACGAGTGAGTTCTGTAAAATATTTTGCTATGTAAAAAGCTGTTAATAATAGCCACATCAGGGACAGTCCATTTTCCATGACACCACAAATTACCTTTGTAATTACGGTCTTTGCTTAAGAATAAACCTGAGTTATGGTGAATGAAAGACATTCCTAAAAAGGAATACTCAGCCAGAAATATTTTGTTCTTTAAAGAAGGAAAGTTATTTATTCTTAAGGATATTGATTGGCATTCAGGAATAACATTGGATATGTCTTTGGGGATAGTAAATGTAGGTAGAGTCATATAAATCCAGCAGTTTTTTAATTATCAAACTATGTCTTGGGTCAGATTTCTGTAGTTTTGTGACTTGATTTGATTGACTTTTTAAAAATTCAGGCTTGGCTAGATAGATCACTCTTTAATTTTCAATTGATTTTCCTTTGGACCTATGGTTTCATTGCCATACAAAATCCCTGATGAGGATTCTCCTTTTGCTCATGCAGATTGGGAACTGTTCTGCAGGTTGGAGAAATGCCAGGGACAGTCAGAGGCCAAATGACTCGCTCAAGGTCACAGAGCCAGTATGTATTAGAAGCAGAACTTGAACCCTGTAGTTCTGACTCAGAGGTCAGCCTTCTACCCATAATATCATACTGCCTCGGGCCAACTCTGACAATTCTGTGCCACTGATTCTGTTGAATTTGCAGTCAGAATTGGCTAGGCAGCCTCCTCTCTAATATAGCTTTGAAAAGTTTTTGGACCACCAACTCTGATCTATAAACTTTGATTGATAGATCTATAAAATTTGCTTGCTCTATAAATTTGCATTGTTCACACTCACACTTATTCCATGCTGCACCTTCAAGCTTTTGGCGATCCCTTCATAGGTCCTAACAACATGAATAGACTGAGAAATCAAGAACTGAAGTATCTTCCTATAGGAAGAGACTCATCCTTTGTTTTATTTTGCCCCCCCCCCCCTAGATTCCCATGAAAACCAGCTTAAGGGAAATGAAAAAGGAGACAGTATAGTAAATCTCTTGTAGGCTCATTGCCTGAAATTCATTAGGGACCAAAATGATTTCATTTGGTCCTGGCTTGGTGAGACAGTTTTGATTCCATGGTTTCTTTGATACATACCCAAATAAAGTAATTCTCCTATCAAAAATGTTCATTCCAAGTGTTGTCCAAAATGTTCGCTTGCCAACTTGGATTGAAGGAAATGCTTGGCTGTCAGACCTCAGTCTCCCCAGTGTGGGAAGTGCAAACATGATGAAAGAAATGGCCAATGGTTTCCAAAAGAATATAGCCCAGGATGGGATTTCCCTACAGTAGTGGGAGCTACCACTGGGCAGGCACTCAGTTCTGGTAGTGCTGGCTTGAAAATAAAAACTCATGTGTCACCTCCCTGTCTTGGAATCCTTGGGTTCATTTAAACACTAATTTCTGCTGGAGGCCTTTCCTGGGGCCTCCCACTACTGCCCAGCTGTTGGTGCTTGTCCTACTTAGCTTACTTTATACTTCTTTATACGTTTCTTGTATCTACACCTGCGAAAATAACAATTAAATTGATAAATCAAATTACACCATTCATTCAATGTATTAAAATATTCCCTTTAACTTTTTTGCTGGCCTCCTTGTAGTCTGCCTTCCTAAGTGTGTTTAATGTGTTTCTGACAATCTGATGCATCTTCTGGTCCTCTGAAGTTCAAAAGAACTTCCTCTGGCCAAGGGAAGAAGGAGAGGAGGCTGAGGCCAAGATGTTTTTCTTCCCATCAAGTGATTTTGGTTTAGGGTTTTAGCTAGAGGCTTCCCCCACTAAATACTTTACTCTGGCTCCTTGTGGTTTGGTCATTTTTTCTGTTGTATCCAACTCACTGTGACCCTTTTGGGGGTTTTCTTGCTAAAGACATTGGAGTGGTTTGCCATTTTCTTCTCCAGCTCATTTTACAGATGAGGAAAACTAAGGCAAACCAGGTTAAGTGACTTGCTCAGGGTCACTCAGCTAGCAGGTGTAAATGAGACCAACTCTGAACTCAGGTCTTCCTCACTCCAGGCCTGGCACTCTATCCCCTTCTTCACTTAGTTGCCACTCTGGGTATTTAACCAGCTTCCTATTATATAGATAACTCACAGGGTCCTTAATAGATCTCAACACCCGTTTGGTGCAGTGTTACTCATGTTCATCCAAGGGCTTTTAAGAACGTCTAAATCAAGGCCTCTTATTGCTTTAAAGTCTAAAGCTTATGGTTGTTTGATTCAAAGGAATACTTCTAAGTCTTCGTCACACCCAATTCATCCCTCTGACTGATTTATTAAATGATCTATAGCTCTGATTATTAGGGCCAGTATCTTGACTTTTTAATGGAGGTGGTGCATCTACATTTATACTCGAATCCAAGCTCCTTGAGGACAACGATTATCTTCTTTTGGTCTTTGTATCCTCAACACTAAGAAGGATTTTTGGCACATCAATAAATGCTTATTGATGGGCTGTGTGCTCACTGAATAAACTACCTTGGGAATCAATTTTTGCCCTATAAAATTAAACAGAGATGATTTGAATGTCTCAGTTAATGGGGTAGGAAGTTTTGGTGGTTGCTCCCAGTCAGTAGCAATCGAAGAAAGAAACACCACTATTTTTTATTTAGACAAAGTCTCCCAATTTTTTTCAGTCTGGAAGGGTAGTACCCTTTTCAAGGCCCTACTTGACTATTAATTAGAATAGAAGCTTTGACCTGTTCCATTTCCAGCCTGCACTTGGTTCTAATTTGCTGAGGTGGCCTGTTGACTACCCCCCACCCCACCACTGCTGCAGTTACCCCGTTGACATAGTCTTTAAGAGCTCACCATATTGGTGCTGCACTTGATACTCATTAATTAAATAATGTCTTATCAGCTTTAGACCTACTGAAGCTCAGAGCTCCAGAACTTAAGCAGTTCAATAGCCTTAGCCTTTCCCTTAGTAATAGGGAGTGCAGGTATGTGTCATCACACCCAGTTGATCACCATTTAAAATTTAAAAAAAAGTTTTCATTGATACTCCTTTTAAAGTTTCAATTTAAAAAATTTGAAATAATTAATATTTTATTTTCCCCCAGTTACATGTAAAAACATTTTTACATTTATTTAAAACAATTTTTGCATTTCAAATTCTCTCCCTACTTCCTTTTCTCCCTTCATTGAGAAGGTAAGTAATTTAAGTGGTTATTCATGTGCAGTCATGCAAATCGTATTTCCATGTTAGTCATGTTATGAAGGAAAACACACAAAAAATAAAGAAAAAATATGCTTCACTTTGCATCTAAACTTCATCAGTTCTGTCTCTGGAGATGGATAACACAAATCTTTCAGAATTATCTTGGATTATCATGTTGTTGAGAATAGTTAAGTAAAAATCATTTACAATTTATCTTTGTACAATATTGCTGTTACTGTATAGAATGTTCTCCTGGTTCTGCTCATCTCACTTTGCATCAGTTCATGTAAGTCTCCAGGTTTTTCTGAGAGCATCTTGCTCATCATTTGTTATAGCACAATAGCAGTCCATCATAATCACATACCACAACTTATTCAGTCATTCCTCAGTTGATAGATATCCCCTCAATTTCCAATTCTTTGCCACTACTAAAAGAGCTGCTATAAATATTTTTGTAATTGTAGGTGTCTTTCCTTTTTAAAAAAAATTTCTTTAGTATAGACAGTAGTAGTACTGCTTGGTCAATGGAATATATATGGTTTTATAGTCTTTCTGGCATAGTTCCAAATTGTTCTACAAAATGATTAAATAGGTATAACACTTTACTGGTAGTACATTTAATGTCTTAGAATTCCCACACCCCCTCCAACATTTGTCATTTTCCTTTTCTGTCATGTTAGCCAATCTAGTAGATATGGAGTGGTAGGTCAGAGTTGTTTTAATTTACATTTCTCTAATCAAGAGTGATTTAAAGCATTTTTATATGACTATGGATAGCTTTGATCACTTCATCTGAAAACTGCTTGCTCATGTCCTTTGACCATTTATCAATTGAGAAATGCATCTTGTTTTTATAAATTTGACTCAGTTCTGTACATATTTGAGAAATGAGGTCTTTATCAGAGAAATTTGCTATAAAATTTTTTCCCAGTTATGATGGCCATGTATTTCCTTCCATCATATTTCCTCCATTTATCTCTCTCTTTCTATCTATAAACATTTTGTATACATGGGGCCTTTCTCTCTGGGTTTTATTTTGTTTTACCTCCTTGGGGTATACCATTGGTAGTGATATCATTAGGTCATTAGGTATCTATAGTTCAATGTTTTAATGTAATTCCATTTACTTTCTAGAATGTGTGGGCCAATTCATGGCTCTGCAAACAAGGCATTAGATTGTTTTTCCATATCCCTTCTACCATTGACCATTTTCACATCTTTGCCAGTTTGATGGGTATGAAATTAATTCTCAGTGATTTTAATGTTTATTTCTCATAAATCTTGTGGTTTAGAGCATTGTTTTCTATCATCGTTGATACCTTTCATTTCTTCTCTTGGACATTATATTCTTTGACCACTTAACTAGTAGGGAAGAGCTCTTGTTCTTATATATTGGTATCAATAGCGTATGTATCTTAGCAAACCTTTGTCAGAGATAATTTTTGGTGAAGATTGTGTTCAGGCAAAAGCTTTTAATATTATGTAATCAAAATGATCTATTTTAACTCATAAGATTACTTCCGTCTATTGTTTGGTTGAGAATTCTCCTCAGTAGGTGCAGTTACATGGTACAGTAAATACAGGTTGGGCCCTGGAGTCAGGAAGACGAGTTCAAATCTGGCCTCAGACACTTGACACTTACTAGTTGTGTGACCTTGGGCAAATCACTTAACCCCAATTGCCTTAACTTTCCCCTCCAAAAAAAGAAAGAATTCTCCCCATTAGATAGTTGTATCAGATATTCCTTCCATTTTCCTCTAATTTATTTTATGGCATGACCTTTTATATTTAGGTCTTGTTTATATTTGGAATTTTTTGTGGCATATGTTGTTACATATGCTGGTCTGAACCTAACTGATAATTCTGCCAACTTGCTTCCCAATATTTTGTTTGTTTTTGTTGGGGAGGGGAGTGTAGGGAGACCTTACCTTAGTAGTTGATATTATGTTTAATTACTTCTAGTTCTAGGTCTTACTTGCCTAATTTGTTATTATGTGTGCATGTGTGTGTGTGTGTGTGTGTGTGTGTGTGTGTGTGTGTGTGTATACCAGTACCAAATAGTTCTGATGCTTACTGCATGTGTTTTGAGGACTGGAGGTGTTAGTTTGCTCTAAGGCCCATTAAATTGACTTCTATGATTAATTTCATAATATCTGATTTATGGTTTCTATGACCTCTTTTTTGATGCATATAAAAATATATTTGCTTGTTAACTGATCTTGAGTAAAATGGGGAGCATTCTCTTGATTCGGTTCCACATCAATCAACTATACTATTCAAAGATCATGAAACATGGATTTGAAAGAAGTGATGATAGGTATCTTATTTTCCCCCATTCATTGGTATCTTGGAACCCCTGAAAAGGAAGAAGCAGCCCTAACACATATTCAAGACAGGATTATTTTTTCTTGAAAAAGGAGAAGTGGGAAGCAATCTTGGGACCCACCACATCTCCACCCCAGACTGGATGCAAGTTTGGAGGGTTTCAGCACCTACCCTCCCATATTCCACCTTTCTAAGGACTCTGTTTAATAAATCCCATTTGAACTCAGTCTCATGCATAGATTTTCTCTCCTTCCATTCATACATGCAGACACTGAATTATGTTATAATCATTCATTTGTAGAACATAAGAATTGCAATGAGTAAGAGAAATTTGTAAAGTATCCTTATCTTAAAACCCTTCAAATTCACACGGAAAGTCCTCATGCAGATTGCTATAGTGAATGGCCCTGAGCTGTTCAGTGCCCTTCTTTCCTACTTATTTCATTGTTTCCACCATTTTTTAATCTTTTATTTCTCCAGATGAGTTTTCTTTTTAGCTTAAATATTTTGTAAAAACAGTCCCCTGGTATTTTGATATGACATTAAATATGTAAAATAATTCAGGTAGTATCACCATTTTAATATATTGGTATGGTCTCTCCATCAAGAAATAAAAAATTACTTATTATACACTCACTCTGTTCCAGGCATTTTATTAGGCACCAGGGACACAAAAGCAAAAGCAAAATTTTCCCTGTTTTTAAGTAGCTTATGGTCTGGCTGGGGAATCAACACGTACTTATAGAACTATATTCATTTTAGATACAAAATTGATATAAAATGATTTTTTTTTCAGGGAAGGCACTTGCAGCTAGGCTGATCTCCATGTAGAATTTAGCTCTTGAACTGAGCCTTAAGGAAACAAAGAAGTCTGAAAGACAGTGGTGAGGAGGAAATACATTCCATGTATTGTTAACAGTCTGTGCAAAGTCATGGGGATGGAAGATGAAATGTCCCACACAAGGAGCTGAGAAAAGATCAACTTGGCTGCATTATAGTATGTGTAGAGGAGGGTAATGTGAGGTTGAGAAAGTAGGTGAGTGCTGGACTGGAAAGGACTTTATGACAAACAGGTGTGATCATATCTTGTCTCTCCAATTAAAATCTTAATTTATTTCTGTAAAGAGTATATATTCATATAAATTATGGAACATCATGTAATGGAAAGAATTGTGACTGTGTAGTGAGGAGAGGTGGGTTCAAATTATATATACACATACATGTATGAATATATGTGTATATTTGTGTAGATGTGTAAAAAATATCAAAAGTATTTTAGGAAAATTTCAAGAGGAGGAAAAACTCTTGAGCTAGGGGATCAATCAATAAACATTTACTAAGTGCCTACTATGTGCCAAATAAGGGAACACATCATGGAGAAAGTGACTCAAGCTGGGACTTGAAAGAGGAGAATTTCATAAAGAGAGGTGAGGAAGAAGTATTTTCCAGGAATGGAGGAGGACGCGTGCAAACACACTAAGGTGGAAGAATGTAGGGTGAGATCAAGCAATATCCAGTAGTCTACTTTGAGTGGGATATGCTCTCAAATTTTGTTTTAATTTTTTATTGATGTCTTTTGTATATCTATCATCTATCTACCTAGCTATCATCTATCTATCTAAGCAACCTTCACTTCCAAATATATGTCTTCTCCCACTCTAGACAGAGCTGTCTCATAAAGGACAAGAAACTAAGCAGTAGTTTCCCACCTATCTCTATAAAGCAAGGATGGAGGTGTACGTTCTTCTCTCTTTGGGCCCAAATTTGGTTATTATAATTCTTCAGCATTCCATTTAGTGATGGTTGTTCTTCTTTCCTTCTTTTTTCAATTTTCAAAAGAAAATTATTTTGTGAAATAAAAACAAGCACTTCCATAACATGGTATAATAAAAACGTGATTACACAATGAAACTGCAAATCTATTATGTTTAACTTGCTTTTCTTTTAAAATATACAATAAAATTATATAAATTTCTTTTTTCCATTTTTTTCTTCCTTCCATTCCAGATGGTTGCCATATATATACATATATATGCAAAATTATTCTATACATACTTCTATTTATCAGATCTTTCTCTAGATGCAGATAGTGTCTTTTTATGTCTTTTATAGTTAATTTGGGTATTTTTAACAGACAAAATGTATTTGCACAAAGCTGCTCTTAATACAAAATTGCTGTTTTTGTATACAGTGTTCTCTCACTTCTGCTCATTTCACTCTTTATTATTTGTGCAAGTCTTTCCTGTTTTTCTAAGATCAGTGAGCTCATCATTTCTTATAGCACAGTAGTATTCCATCACAATCATATACCACAACTTACTCCCCATTCCACAAAGGACAGGCATCCCTACAATTTCCAGTTCTTTGCTATCACAAAGAGAACTACTATGAACACATTAGAACACATAGGTTGTGTTTTCTTTTTCCCTAATCATCTTTGGAAATAGACCTAGTAGCTGTATTGCTGGTATGGGCAGTTTAATAACTCTTTGAGCATAACTCCAGATTGCTCTCCAAAATAGTTGGATCAGTTCACAATTCCACCCACAATGAATTAGTGCCCCAATTTTTCCACATTCCTTCCAACATTTTTAGCTTTCCCCTTCAATCATTTTAACCAACCTAGTAGATGTAAAATGATATCTTGAGGTTGTTTTAATGTGCATTTCTTAAATCAACGATAATTTAGAGCATTTTTTTCATATGACTATAAATAGTTTTATTTCTTTATTGGAAAACTGCCTGTTCATATCTTTGTCCATTTATCAGTTGGGTAATGACTTGTATTTTTATAGATTTCTGTATATATTTGAGATATGAGACCTTTATCTCATAAACTGTCTATAAAAATTTTCCCCCAATTTTCTGCTTTCCTTCTGATCTTGGCTGCATTTGTTTTATTTGTACAAAAGCTTTTGGATTTGCTATAATTGAAATTATCCCTTTTACACCTAACTTTGATTTTTATTTCTTGTTTATTCATAAATTGTTCACCTGTTTGTGTGATAAATAATGTTCCATGTTCTCTTAATTTTCTTGTAATGTCATATACCTAGGTCATATACCCATTTTGACCTTATCTTGGCAAATGGTGTAAGACATTAGTCTATGCCCAGTTTCTGCCATATTGCTTTCCAGTTTTCCCAACAATGTTTACCAAATAAAGAATTCTTATTTCAAAATCGTAAGTCTTTACACTTGTCAAAAACAATGTTATTATATTTATTTGCTGCTGTAAATTGTGTTTCTACTCCATTCCATTGCTCTATTTTTCTGTTTCTTAGCCAGTACCAGGTCGTTTTGATAATTACTGCCCTAGAGTTTAAGATCTAGTTCTGCTGAACCTCCTTTCTTTACATTTTTTCCCATTAGTTCCTTTGATATTCTTGACTTTCTGTTTTTCCAAATAAAGTTCTTTCCATTTACATTGTTGTCCTCATCCTAGTTCTGCTTATTTCACTTGGCATCAGCTTCTGCGTCTTCCTGCATGTCTCTATATTCATGTTCCTCATTTTTCTACAGCCCAGTAATGGAATGTACTCTCAGCGATGCCAATGATGATTTCCTAACCAGGTCTAATGGTCTTTCTCAGGCTTCATCTTTGAATTTTCCTAGCATTGAACACTGATAAACACCTGCATTCTTCTCTTACTCATTCTTTTCTCCCACGACACTATTCTCTCTTGGTTCCCTCCTATTTATCTGGCAATTTCTCAGTCAGTTTCACTGGTACATGTCTCTGCCTCCTAAGTGTGGATGCTCCCCACGGATCTGTCCTCTGCCCTGTTCAATCTCTACATTCTCCCTTGGTGATCTGAACTGCTCCCACAACTTCAATGATCATCTTTACACAAATGACCCCCAATCTCTATGTTCCATCCCAGTATCATCCCTAAGTTCCAGTGCCACTATTCACTTGGGTACGTTCACAAGGATGAGCTCTTAGGACCTCAAGCTCCACATGTCCAAGAGTGAAGTCATTCTATTCTCCTTCTAAACCTTTATCCTGTCCTGATTTTCCCCATTTCTGTTAATGGCATCACCATCTTCCAGGTTACCTAGGCTTCAAACACCAAGGTGATCTTTGATTCTTCTCTCTTCACTCCTTCCATCTTGTTAATCTTAAATGGATGAAATTGTTCACATCTGTTCCTCCCTTCTCTCAAATTGCCAATACCCTAAGACAGCTCTTCACCATTTCTCACCTGAACTGATCCAATAACCTCCTAAATGATCTAGCATCTTTCCCTTCTCTGATTCATCTTTCATAAAACTCCTTCTTTATGTGCTAAATAGTAAAAGACTTTCAGCTCTTGTCTGACTTTTTTCCTTGTGCTTACTCATCATTACTACGCATTAAGGTGTGTATCATACAAATATGAAGATGAGATATAAATATGTGGAAACAACTGGAGAACAAAAACAAAAATATGGCAGGGTACCACTGTGTACCATATACTGAAGAGTTATAGGTTAAAAAATTATCTACGTGGGTTTTGGAAGGTTTCATAGAAAAGAACCTTGATTTAGGAGGAATAACTAATGTGTTGGATGACAGCCAGGATCCCTCAAAGACTTTGACAGGCTAGAATGTTAGTCTAAATCTAAGAAGATGAAAATTAATAAGAATTAAAATGTCTTAAACTGGAGAAAGCATGGCAAGACTGATGTTTGTCCGAAAAAAAGATTGAAGGCGTGTGGAGGAAGGGTGGATTTAGTATACTACAAGCTCAACAGGGTGTTATCAAAGGCAAGAAGCTGAATGGAATACTTTTAGGCAATGTTAATGAGAGCATAGAGTCCACAAGCAAGTAGGTGACCTACCCACTGTCCTCTGCCCTGGTCATCTGGAACACTGTGTTGAGGTCTATAATCACACTTTAGAAAAACACCTGCCAGGGAGCAATCAGGCTGCTAAGGGGACTGGACACCACACCGTCCAAATGGCTGTTGAGGGAATTGGAGATTTTTATCTTGAGGAAGAGAAGATTTTAGGAGGATTATGAGAGCAATGGGGTGGAAGTTGGAGAGGCAAGTTTTAGGTCAATGTAAAGAAAAACTTAATGCACACAAGTGGATCCGAGGCAGCTAGATGGTGCATTAGACAGGGAAGACCTAAATTGAAATGCAGCCTCAGACACTAAGTTTGTCACCCTGGGAAAGTCACTTAACCACCATCTACCTCAATTTCCTATTCTGTAAAATGGGGACATTCCTAACACCTACCTCCCAGAGTTGTTGTGAGGATAAAATGAGATAATACTTGAAAGCACTTTATCTTAAAATGATATTTAAATGCTACATCATCATTATTTTCCTCCCCATCGCAATGCCTGGAATGTACTCTTCCTTCCTCATTTTCCCCTCTCAGAATCCTTATCTCCATTCAAGGTGCCTCACGTATTTCCTATTCCTTGAAGAGCTCCCTGCTTCTCCAGGGTATTAATCCTCTTCTTCCCCCTCAAATTACCTTGTATTTAGTAATGTTTCCATTATCTCTTTTGTGTCATACTCAGTAGAAGTGTAAGCTCTCTGAAGGTAGGGACAATTTCTTGTTTTGTCTTTGTACGTCCAATGCCTAGCAAAATGTCTGACAACCTGGTAATATAAATAAATAATCAAATACTTGATGAATCAGCTTTATTATTGTTTAGTTATTTTCAGTTGTGTCCACTCTCTTTCACCCTATTGGAATTTTCTTGGCGAAGATACTGGAGTGGTTTGCCATTTCTTTCTCTAGTTTATTTTACAGATGAGGAAACTGAGGCAAACAGGGGCAAGTGACTAGCCCAAAGTCACACAGCTAGTAAGGGTCTAAGGTCATCTTTGAACTCATAGGCCCAGTGCTCTATCCACTGCCAGTTGAGGCAGCTAAAATTAAAAAATGGAATGGGCTGCCTTGGGAGTTCTCCTTCATTTGAAGTCAAAGGCCTTCCTGGTCCCCTTTAATGCTAGTGCCTTCCCCTGGAGATCATCCCCACTTTATCTTCTCCGTATACATACCTTCTTATGTATACATAGCAGATTGCATGTTGTCTCCCCATGTGATCTTTTGGCTTTTTGTGTGTTCTCAGCACTTAGCACAGTGCCTGGCACATGGTAGCTGCTCAATAAGAGCTTGACTTCAGACAGAGGCTGGATGATCACTTTTGGGGGAAGAATGTTGTAGAGGAGGTTTTTGTGGAGTAGCGTTTGGACTAGAAGGCCTTTCTGACTGGGGGCCTGTGATTTCCTGCCATTGGAATGAATAGTGGCTAACCTTTAATTGTTAAACGGAATTCTTTCTCTATGGTCTGCTGTCTCATCTGTGCTGCACCTTTGTCACTTGGTATTAAAAATCAGGGGAAAGATCTTGAACATTTTTGTTATTATTTTGTTATTTATTTTTAACTATAATATAAATTTAATAGAATTAAATTTAATATAATTTAAATGCAATGTAAGATTAAATACAAATGAAAATATATTTATCTGTTGGAGAAGATGTGGGAGATTTGGAACACTAATTCATTGTTGGTGGAGCTGGGAGCGGATCCAACCACTCTGGAGAGCAATTTGGAACTATGCCAAAGGGCTACAAAAATGTGTATACTCTTTGACCCAGCAATACTGCTTCTAGGACTGTATCCCCAAGAGATCATAAAAATGGGGAAGGGTCTTACATGTACAAAAATATTTATAGAGGCACTCTTTGTGGTGACTGAAAACTGAAAGTCAAGAGGATGCCCATAAATTGGGGAATAGCTGAATAAATTATGCTATATGAATGTAATGGAGTGCTGTTGTGCTATAAGAAATGATGAACAGAAAAACTTCAGAGAGACCTGGAAAGACTTATATGAACTGATGCTGAGTGAAAGGAGCAGAACCAGGAGAACTCTGTACACAGCAACCAATCACAGTTTATGAATTTTTTTTTCTGGTAGACTTAGAACTTCATTGCAATGCAAGGTCTTAAAAAATTCGCAATGGTCTCTTTAGGCAAAATGCCTTCCACATCCAGAGAAAGAACTATGGAATTTGATTGCAGAATGTAGCAGATCATTTTCTTTCGTATTATGTTTTGATTTGTTATATGATTTCTCCCATTCACTTTAATTCTTGTATGCAACATGACTAAAGTGAAAATGTATTTAATAGGAATGTATGTGTAGAACCTATGTAAAATTGTACGCTGTCTCAAGGGAGGTAGCGGGGAAGGAGGGGGAGGGAGAAGGGAAAAAATTTAAGTTATATGGAAGTGATTGTAGAACACTGAAAACAAATAAAATTTTAAAAAATTAAAAAAAAACATTATTCACCAAAAAAAGAAAATATATTTATCATTATTTTGTTTACTATACCATTCTGCTATAAACAAATACACACTTATGTGATGGCTGCTCCAATACAGTTGATCAACTTGCGTTTGCCTACGATGTGGCAGGCGCTGATGATGATGATAGCTGATGTTTCTTTAAGTATCTGAGGAATGAGTCTAACTAGGGGTGGGAAAACTGTGGCCTTGAGGGCACGTGGCCTTCTAAGTCCTTAAGTGCTACCATTTGACTGAATCCAAACTTCACATCCCATAGTAAAAGAATTTGTTCTGTAAAACTTGTACTCAGACAAAAGACCACACCCAAGGCCACATCTTATAACTTATAAAGTTGAGAACTTAATCTATTTGACAAAGTATCACACATTAATTTAGGTTGTTGCAGTTTGTAAATGTAAGAAAATGTTCTCAGTTGAAAATATCTAGTGAATCACAGGCTGTGTGGTAGAGTGGAGAGAGCACTCCATTTGGAATCAGTTCCTACTGTGGCATTTACTTCTTGTGTAACCGTGGGGAAATCACTTATCCTTTTTGAACCCCCTTTTCCTCATTTGTAAAATGAGGATGTTAGACTACATGGCCTCTCTGACACTGTGAGCTCATAATCTATGATCTGATAAACTCATGTTTTTATTGTTCAGTAAGGTTTACCAAGTATTTCCTCACAACCATCCCATGAATTAGGTAGAGCTGATGTTCAGAAGACCTGTGTTTGAATCCTGCCTCAGATAAGCTCCAAGACC
>CM053770.1:130387057-130410005 GCA_028658325.1 Potorous gilbertii
GGTCAAATCCTTTGTAAGTAAATCCTAAATAAGACTGGACTACTTAACTTTTGAAATGTTCAATCTGGTCAAAGATAATAGAATCCAAGGTCTTTTCAAGGAGATGATCTCTGGGCCTCTCCCTGCCCTCTCTTTCAGGGTTCTTATACCCTTGGGGTTCATAGAGTTTTCCTGGAAGGAGATCCTTTCCTGATGACACCTAGTATCACACAGGGTATTCGGGGATGGCTTCCCAATGCAGAAAGCGGGCAAGGTCAAAAATTACTGGTTAGATCAGAAAGCTGAGGGCTAGGCCTTAGATCCCTGCATCAACTCCCTTCTTAACCAGCTGCTGACTAGAACACTTAAAACACTCATCTATTTATGCAAAATAATTCTTATTTCACCCTACTGAATGTCCAGATATAGAGAAACAAGGGCCTTTCCTTATCTCTGACACTAACATATACTAACAGAAGTCCTCTGGGTCTTTAGAAGTGTTTGTATTTAGAGAGGTACTATGAGTATCCTTGCAGTGGGGAACCACTTACAAATGTTTGGGTGACTTATTTTTCTTCTATATGTATGACCACTTTAATGAAAAAAAAGGCTAAGGAAAACTCTTGTTTTCTCTTTTAGGTTAAAATGGGGAAATTTGGAGGGCGAGAAATTCAATGTCATCTAATAATGACAACGGTGATAATACTAACTAGATGTATATAGCGCCTTATGGTTTACAAAGCACTTTACAAAGATTATCTCATTTGATCTTCACAACAACCCTGGGAGGTAGGTGCTGTTATTGTCCCCATTTTACAGATGAGGAAACTGAGGCAGACAGAAGTTAAGTGACTTGCCCATGGTCACAGCATGAAATATAAAAGTCTGTCCTCAATCTGTCTCTCGTCCCTTACAGAGTCAGGATGGCAAAGAAGCCACTCGCTACCTAGCAGAGCTCCAAAGTTAGTTCTAAAGGGCCTTTCAAAGATACATGTTTTCCATTGGTGCTATGTCTTTCTTCTTTCCATCTGACCCTACCAGAGCTGATGGCCAGATTCCAATCCACTTGAAATCTGGGAGAGAGAGAATGTAGTACTCTAGTGGAGAAGCAGGCAGGAGGCAGCCTAGATAGTGCTCTGAGAAAAGGCTGCTCTGGGAGGGGAAACCAGAATGGTGGCCCAGGAACTTGCCTTGCTCTCTCCTTCAGTGTTAGTTCTGAAGGGCAGAGTCTGGACAGAACTTTGGTCAAGTCTCCTGGGGAAGGTTGGAGGTAGGTGGGTAAATGAGCTGTAGTAACAACCAAGGTAAAATATTTAGACATCAATTCAAAATATTTCCTCTAGTTTTGGGGTAGGGAGAGAGAGAGAGAGAGAGGGAAGGGTGGAGGAGAAGAGGTAGAAGGAGATGCTTTCTGTACAGAGTTAAAAAGAGCCAAATGTGGACCTTGGGCCTTATGAAAAAAGATGTTAGCTGGCTTTCTTTGAAGCCAGTGATCATGAGCCATCTATCCCTCATCTTTCTGCTTTGCTCAAATTGTACTGTCTTCAGTTGTAATTGTAAACTCATTGTTTTACAAACAGGATCCTGAAAACCATGCCACCAAAATAGAATCCTTTCCTGTCAAAGCCAAAGTAAAACCATAATCATAGACTCATGAAATTGTGAGGGACCTAGTTCAACCCAGTTCCCAACAGGAATCACCGTTACCCATCTCTGACAAGTGGCCACTGAGCCTCTGCTTGAAGATTTCCAGCCTTGGGAAGCACCTTTCCCTTTCAGATCACCTTGCATCTACTCTGTATGTCTTGTATGTACCTAGGGATTTACAAGTTGCTTCATGCTGGAATATAAAGTCCTTGGAGACATGGACTTGTTTCTGCCTTTCTATCCCCAGTAGATACAGTAAGCAGTTAATAAGGCCTTATTAATTGACAGATTGCTTCTGGAGGCAGCCTGTTCCACTTTGGGACCACTGATTTTGCTGGGCAGTTTTTCCTAACGTTGACCTTAAATCTGCATCTCTGCAAATTCTACCCATTCCTTCTAGTTTGGACCTCTCATCCCTCTCCTCTAAGACAACATTTTCACACACTTAAAGCCCACCAGCATGCCCAAATCTTCTCTAGGTTGACTATCCCTAGTAAGATCCTTGCTTTTTCCATTTTGTAATAACAAGGACAATCCTGCCTTTGTATTCCCAGCACCTAACATAATACCTAGCATATCAATAGTGCTTAAAAAATTCTTTAAAGCATAAAATTTCAGTGGAAATATTCCTCCTGTTTTAGGTGCAATGTAAGAAGATACCAACTCCAATCTGCATTGTCATATCTTACACAGAAAGATGCTTAAATTGATCCTCCTGGACTCCTACTATAGCAAGGGTGATGTGAGACAGAGAGACATTACTGCACAAAGTCAGACAAACAACCCAATCTAAAGAGCATATTCGCAAATGAGAATTTTTTTAAAGCTTGCTAGCTGTTTGGAATCTTCCAACCCTGTCGTTATTTCAGATTAATTTCATTTGCTCATTGTATAACATGCATCTTATAGATTTCCTCCAGAAAGAGAAAAGTCTTTGTCATCATGGGTAACTTGCAGAATATACCTTCAAATTTTGCTTTATAAACACAGATGCCTATACACAGCCCACAAGGCTATGTTGTCTTTTTTGTGTAGTGCCAGACTACGGATTTCTTGCAAAAGATCATTTGTCATTTTTTAATCATGAGTTGCATAAGCTTTGGTGTTCCCCATTAGTCATGCAGGTGAGGACTATTAATTTCATGATGAAACACTGGACTTTTCTCAAATACTATATTTGAGACAAAGATCATTCTCTTTCCGAAGTTGGAAACTGTGTGGACACAGCTGCTGCATGCAAGTATTAGTGTCTTTCCAACCTATGTTGCACTCTTTTCTGAAAAAATTCAAGTTAATATATTTCCTGACTTTCCAAACATAATCAATCTTCAAAAGACAAGTTACTTTCTTTTTACCATGTAGTTCAGAGCATGATGGGATACCAAAGCAGCAGCAACAGCCATTGTTGCTAAAGGATTTGCCCTAGAATGTCTTTCTAGTCATGCTTCCTTGCATGAGTATTTCCCTGTTAGTAGCGCCATCTTTAAAGACCCAGGGCAAGGAGTATGTGTATGCTAACACTGTGGCAAAAGTAACTAAATTATATTTGTTTGGAGACTAGCAAAGGTAGGAACATGAGGGGGGACATAACCTAATGAAACCTAATTATACAGAGGCATTTGAGGATTTTTTGAATTCAATTGACTTCTGAAAGATTATCATTGTATGTGAGAAGGGCAGAAGGACAAAGGCCAGGATGATTTATTCCCAGGGAAGTAGGTGGATTGTTGAAATCTGGTGCATATCGTTGACATCTGGTACATCTTATTGGATACTCCAAATGGCCAGATGCTGATTCTGGAACCCTGTGCTCAGTATGCCATCCTTTGCAAAGTCAGTATTCTGAACCACCTGTCTATCTCATGCTTCCTCTAAACAGCATCTATGAAGTCTACTTGAAGAACAAATTCACCCTTTTTACTCTGCACTTGCTAGTGGTGTGTACCTATAGATGGGTCTTTGGTTCTTCTAATTCTACAAATTCTGAGACTGGCCTAAAAGTGCCAGCTGCAACTCACTAAGCCAATATGGGTGTGTCACTTTTTTCCCCACTAAATGTGTACTGAATGTGGCCAATGAAATGAACTCTCCCTTGATTCTCCCCACCAATCCAGATGAGAAAAGGTTGGAGAGCTGGAGTAACAACTTTTATGAGTTGGGGGGAGGAGGGATTTTCAATTGATAATGAAAAATCTTTTCCAAAAAGTTGAAAGAGAGATTTTAAATCTGCATAGCTTTAAGAAAGAGGGCAGAGCTTTTAAATGTCACCCCTCTTCTGAAAAAGGATAGCTGTGTGGGCAGTAGACTTTAACAATAAGATTGTGGTAGGTTTCTTATGTAAGGAAGGCTTTTCAAAACATCAGTGTGTGAGTATGTCAACCATAGCAAGTTGCCATGGAAACACTAGCTCTATAGGTCATCCCCAGAGGAAAGGCTTTTCCCCCAGAAAACCAGGCTTCATTCCTGAACTCCAGAGCTCAAGTCTGGTATGAAAGAGCAGCCCTTTCCTTGCTGGCATGGGAATTTAAGTTTCAGACCTCTGGGGAATAGGTTTTGTGTTATGTATGACTTAAATCATGCCATGGCTACTGTTTCTCAATTTGTTTGTTGAGTGTTCTGGGATGGCTGATGTGGAAAGGGTCACAGCAGGTAGCACAGTTCTAGGAAAGCCTTCTCAGAAGAGAATAATCCCAAATGCTCAATAGCTGGGTTGTCTTGTGCAGTGCAATCCCTCCTAGAAAGGAGATAGTAAAAAGGAGTAATCGAAGTCAAGTGAACAATTACATTGGGAGAGCGATCCTCTATCCTACTTTGGTAGATCTTTAGAAAATCATTTTCAATCCCACCGGGAATAAAAATAATCTGTAGGTGGGGATGATGGAAATCTCTACTTACTAAAGAGCTTCATGTGACTGAAGAAGTATAGATTGAAAAGGAAGTACTTCTTAAAAAGAAAAGAAATACCTAATGCACAAAAGTTACCAATATTTAAATAATCCAGTTGAAACTTTTTTTTCATTAATGAAAAAAATACAACATGTACTGTTACCTACACTGAGAAGAGAGTAAATGACTGAGGAATGGGGGTGAGGAATGCAAAGGTCCATTCAGTTAGAGCATCTCTAGACTCATATATACAGCACCAGATCCAACCAGTTAAATTGGCTCCCCTTGAGTCTGTAAAGTTCGTGAGAAATGAACACTTCAGAATTGCAGTATAAAATATGGCCATAAAAAAAGCTTCTGTCTTCCAGTCCTGTGCAGGAAGGGGCACCATGCAAGGTGAAATCACTCAGGTGAGATCACGTCCTGCTGGCCACTGGTGGGGTCTTTTTTCCTAGCTCTTCCCTCTCTCCCACCAGCCTGGCCTCCACCTCCGGGGACAGTCACTTGCCACCAGTGTGGACTGTGGTCACAGTGGTCGGCCTTGGTCTTCGCTCAGCTCCTACTGCAGAGACCCCCGAAGAGGAGGAAATAAAACTACAGAGTGTGGAGGATGCCAGGCCTGGAAGAGAATCCAGAGAAGACAATGAATAATGTGAATCAAAAGCAATATCACAAGTTTATGAGATATTGTGTTGCAACTAGATTTATTCCAAGAGAAATAAAGGTGCATGTGGAAACCAATAACAAGATGGCTCCCAGAACCTCAAGTCTTCAGTTGGAATTTCTGTAAAACTCTCTTCCTTGTCCCTTCGAAATTGATGGAGTCCTGGGATGGTTAATGAGAAGAGTTCATGTTGCATAGGTTAGAATTGGAAGGGGCAACAGTGTTCAACCATTTTACAGATGGACAAACTGGGGCCTGATTAATTGGACATTGGTGCCAAAACCTTAGGTGCTTCTGGGAAGGATGAAGAAAATGGGGAAACTCAAGTCAAATTGATAAGGAAAGTAGCTTTGCTTTCTACTAGAAACCAAAAGGGTCTTCCCTGGAAAGGACTCCATTTCTCTAGAGATCAAAAGGAGGAACTAAGGCAGCGCTTTGGTCTAGTAGTGGAGGACAGACACAGCCCTAGCAGGGAACATATGGAACAGATCTTTTTTAGGACTTTAAACCTGAGCTAAGCTAAATAAATGATGTCAAGTACTGCATGTGATGTTTTTTCCCCTAGACTTGTGATTTCACCAATGTAAGGCATTCCCCATGAGGAAAGTCCCTTTACTAATCCAGATCAGCACCTTTTGTGTACCTGAAAGCCTTAGAAAGTTGTTTGAGACATGGAGAGGTGGGTCACACAGTCAGGGAATACAAGGGGCAAGACTTGAACTCAGGTCTTCCTGATTGATATTGATTTTCTCTAAGTCACACTATCTCTCATGTCACTTCAAATACATAGAGTTGGTAGGTTTGAAGTCTCCTCAAAGTGGAGTAGTTTATTTGAGTAACTGAGTCATCACTTGCTAGACTTCAGTGGACAAAGTGAGTAAATGGATTTGACTTGAGAAGCTAAGGAGCATAAAGGAAAGGCCTGGTCCTTGTACCATTGAATGGCAGACATGAAGAGTTCAATAGTGGAGTGCTTTCGCTATTGTAGCTATTTAATGAGGGGCAGCTAGGTGGTACAGTGGATAGAGCACCAGTGCAGGAGTCACTGAGTTCAAATCTCACCTCAGACACTTAACTCTCACTAGCTGTGTGACCTTGGGCAAGTCACTTAACCCCAATTGCCTCATCCTGGATCATCTCCAGTTATTCTGATGAAAATCTGGTCACTGGATTCAGGTGGCTCTGGAAGAGAAGTGAGGCTGGTGACCTGCACAACCTTTGTTCACTCCAAACAAAGTCAAGGGCAAATCATGTCATCATTTCTCTGATGGCATGGTCTTCTTCAGCAATGAAGGATGAACATACATACTTTAATATTTAATAAGACAAGCCTCTAAAATTTAGAAACTGCCATACGTAGGCATTCAGAGCTATGAAAACACTTGAAGACCAGGATTATGGTTAATATCAGTTCTTCTATATCTGAAATTTCACTAGGCTTTTGTGGCCTACACTGCAAATCTAACCATTATTTATGTTCCTTTTATGGGAAAATGTAGCATTTTGAGTTCCAATCAACAGATTTAAAGTGGAATACATCCATAAGTCGGGAGCAACGTGTGTGTGTGTGTGTGTGTGTGTGTCTGTGTGTGTGTGTATGTGGAGAGAGAGAGGGGGAGAGAGAGAGAGAGAGAGAGAGGAAAGACACTGGCACTTTAGCTAATAAAATGAAGGGATACTACATGAATCATATTTGTTTTGATTAATATAAAAGCTGACGAGTGACAAGGAAGCTGAGGTAAGCTTAGATTCAGAGTTCCTGAAAGGGATTGCTGACTAGGAACCCCTCCGCCACCCGAATGTCCCTAAGTCCTGACAGCTGAATCGTCTCTTGCCAGGTACTCACAATCTTTTCGGGTTGTCCCGTCGGGGAGCTGGCCGGCCAGACTGAGGTTGCTTGATACACTTGTGTTTGAACTATCCAGGCTGCTGCCGAGATGCAGCTTCCTCATATGCCTCACGACGGCTGTGGCATTGAATGCTTGCTGGGATTTAGAAGGAGAGAGGAAAAGAAGAAAAAAGAAACACAAGGAATAGCCAAGTTAATTGGAAAAGGCACCGTTTTGGTCCTTTTATTTCACTAGCTATCACAAGGATTCCAGAGCTCTCAGAAGTCAAATGTTCTCATGATATTTTAGGAAGGAAGCTTAGGGGGTGAAACATTGCCTCTTCATCTAAAACCATTTCCATTGATGAGAGAGTCTGTCAGGATGAGAAGCGACCATTTCATCTGCTTTTAAGTGAAGTCAGGGAGAAGTGATTAAGCACCTCTGGGTCAGGCACTGTGCTTAAGTGTAAATCTGGATTTTAGAGGGTATTTTACTTCAGGGACATTCCATACATACAACAACCATCCATGAAATAGTGATAGAGTCAGAGAATCTTGAATGTTGGATGGAGCCTTTGAGGTCCTCTTGCCCAGCTCCTTCTTGATACATAAATTCCTTCTATGATATGTCTAACAAATGCTGATCTAACCTGGTCCCTTTAGTGATGGAGACCTCATCTCTTTGTAAAAATGAGATAAGGATCTAAGTAAATGACATTCAGAACAAGAGGTATATGATCATATCTTAAAAGTATGAACCTTTAAGATAATGAACTGTTTTTATTTTCCACTGGAGACACCAGCTTGCACTAATGTACTGCTCTGCTGCCTCAGAGTGTGACTAGAGATGACTCTGGGTTGTCAAAGGCTGGACATCCGGGGTATAGGCTCAAAAACGTCCTTGTTTTTTCAGTTGGTTCAGTCATATCTGACTCTTCATGATTCCATTTAGGATTTTCCTGGCAAAGATACTGGAGTGTTTTACTATTTCCTTCTCCAGTTTATTTAACAGATAAGGAATTGAGGCAAACAGGGTTAAGTGACTTGTCCAGGTTCACATGGCTAGTAAGTACCTGAGGCCAGATATGAACTCAGGTCTTCATGATTTGAGACCCGCCATTCTATCTGCTTAGCTGCCCCTAGAAGGTCTTACCAAGTTAGAAAAGCCCAAAGTATAAGCCTAGTGACAGGTGGGCCATCTGTTGCCCCAGGACCAGTCTGTAAATCCCGAGATGTACATCAACAAGTTGATTGCAGAATAGAATTCCCCAAAACCATTACTAAGTCAAGGAGAAACAAAGATCTGTTGGTAGAAGGAATATCTGCACCAAGTGGTAGGCCCTTGAGTCATCAATACTATTATTTTTTTAAATAGCATTCCCTTTCATGAAACTAGCTCCATCACTAAAGCAGATCGAGATAGTGGCTTATAGCTACATAATCTCACCAACCACGCTAGTATATTAACTTGCACAAGCATGTTGTTGGGACTGAGGCCTCATCTAACATATTCTCTATCGCAGGGACCCCTACATAACATAACACACTCTGACAAGTGGTTATCCAGCCTTTGCTTGAATACCTTTAGTGATGGGAGTCTTACTCCCTCAAAGGTGACAGCTCTAATTTTTTAAAGTTCTTTCTCACATTGTGTTGAAATTGTTATGGTAAGTTCTACCCTTTAGTTCTATCGTCTGGAAGTACATGGAGTAAGCCTAATCACTTGTACATGACAACCACTGGAACATTTGAAAACTGCTTTCTTTCTCTCAATCAACAAACCAATTGATGAACAAAACATATATTAAGCACTTTACTCTGTGTCAGGCATTAGGCTGGGTCACAAAGGCAAAAGTGAACTATTGCTGATCTCAAGGAGTTTTCAGTGTAACAATGTATCTATTTTAATCATTCAATAAACATTTATTAAGTGCTAATTATGTACCAGGCACTATGTTAAGAGCTGGGGATACAAAACGAGGTAAAATGTACAAAGTTTTCTCAGGGAACTTACAACTTAATGGAGTAGAAAACATGCAAACAACTATACACAAAGAGAGCCATGTATGGGATGAATAGGAAATAATTAAAAGATAGAAAGCACTCTCCCCCCCTAAACTTCTCTGACCTATTCATTATGTGGCCATTTTTTATATTTCATATCATCACTCATATGAACACATGACAGGATAAGCTTAGGTGACTACTTGATCATCATAAAGCCTCAAGCTTTTCAGTTCTCCATGAATCCTTTCACTAGAAATGCTCATGAGTGACTGTAATTCTCAGTGACTGATTTAGGCTTTCCCTACTCTCTTTTCCCAACCCCTTTTTCTCCTGTGATGGAAATACTAATGTGTATTGTAATACCCTTAAATAGTAAATCGCAAAAACAAGAGGGCACATCAGGGGCTGGGATCATTCTCAAGTCAGATAAGCTACCTCTGAAAATCTCAGAAGTGGCTAGATTTTTCTTCCCAAATAAATAAACTATTCACCCCTTTTGGAGGTTGCTATTTCTTTCCTTAAGGACTTCGTCTAATTTATTTCTTATAAAGAAGCCCTAAAGTTTAATGGAGAAAACAGTAGACTTAGAGACTTGAGATAGAATTCCACTTCAGAGAGACTAATTGTGGAATCGTGGGAAAGGCACTCACTTCTCAAAATCTCAATGTAACTTATCTGACAATAAAACTGTCACCACTTATAGGATCATTGCAAAAAAGTGTGGTATGTACATATGGGATTTTATTATCTCTTGAAATTAGGCATCACTTGAGTAAAGTTCTGAAGTTTTGGCAAGATTGATTTTTAATCTAAATGATTTTGGTCATTTCTTCTCTAAGTAGGAAATCTCTTATGTACATAATAGATTTTATGTAAGGTGGTTTAATACATTGGACTGAGAAAGAGGCGTTGAGACATCATAAAATGGACACCAAGTTTCCTATTCAGGCTCAGTCAACAACTAACTGTGATAATGAGCAAGTCAATTTCCTGGGAGAAGACATTCAATATCTTCATCAGTGAAACAGCTGGTGATCTCTAAAGTCTTACCCAGAATAATATTCTATGAATCTATTAATTCAGAATTAATTAAAAATTAATGGAATTTCATTCCAAAGTTCATTTGCTTATTCATTCATTCCTTCTTTCAAGATACACTTCATGAATGATTCTATTAATTCCTAATTTATACCAATGAAGAAAAAAAATCTATGACTTACTCTCCATTTGCTTTTTGCAAAGTTCTTCTGAATCTGGGCACTGACTGACTGATGGATATTTTTGCAGAGGGCTGTATCACCAGCAATCCTGAAATAGAAAAGTGATTCTTTAGGAATGCTTGCTCTGACAGAACTAATACCGTATTCCAACTTTGCCCTGACTCCCATGCATACCTCACATTCCCTCTCTTTCTTAAATTTGAATGGGGATTTGGAGAGGACAACTTGCTTCTTGGTTACCGAATCATCTCTCTCATGTTATTCTTTTTTTTTTCTTAGCAGCATGTTTTTAGTTTTATTTTTTTCATTTCCATACTAGCCACAGGGTAAAAAAAAATACAAAGCACGAAACATAAAGAAAATTTAAAAATCTGCACTCAGAGTTCATCAGTTCTCTCTCTGGAGGTGGACAGGATTTTTCATCATGGGTCTGTTGGAATTATCTTGGGCTGTTGTCTTGATCAGAGTAGCTAAGTGCTTCATAGTTGATCATTGTTACCATATTGCTGTGTATAGTGTTCTCCTGGTTCTGCTCATTAAATTTTGTATTAGTTCATATGTCTTCTCAGATTTTCCTGAAACCATCCTGCTTATCATTTCTTATAGGTACAGTAGTATTCTATCACAACCATATAGCAAACCTGTTCAGTCATTTCCCAACTGATAAATATCCCCTCATTTTTCTGTTCTTTGCTACCATAAAAAGAGTTGCTATAAATATTTTTATACATATAGGCATATCCCCTTTGCTTTGATCTCTTTGGGATATAGACCCAGTATTGGTATTGCTGGGTCAAAGGGTATGTATGCACAGTTTTGTAGTATATAGTTTTGTAACCCTTTGGGCATAGTTCCAAATTGTTCTCCTGAATGATTGGAGCAGTTCACAACTTCATTAACATTAATGTACCCATTTTTCCATATCCCCTTCAGCATTTATCACTTTCTTTTTCTGTCATGTTAGCCAATCTGAAAGGTGAAACAGAACCTTAGAGTTGCTTTAATTTGCATTATTCTAATCAATAGTGGTTTAGAGCATTTTTCACGTGACTAACTTTGATTTCTTTTCTTCTGAAAACTGCCTATTTTATATACTTAGACCATTTATATGTTGAGGAATGACTCTTATTGTTTTGTTTTGTTTTAAATTTGGCTCATTTCCCAAAATATTTGAGAAGTGAGGTTTTTATCAGAGCAACCTGCTATAAAAACATTTCCCCTAGTTCTTTGCTTTCCTTCTAATTTTGGTTGCATTGGTTTTGTGTGCATAAAACCTTTTTTAATTTCATGTAATCAAAATTATCCATTTTACTTCCTGTGATTCTTTCTATCTCTTGTTTGGTCATAAACTCTTCCCTTATTCATAGATCTGACAGGTAGATTTTTTTTCCATGCTCCTCTATGATATCAGCCTTTATATCTAAATCATTTATCCATTTTTACCTTATTTTGGTATACAGTGTGAAATATTGGTTTATGCCTAATTTTTACCAAATTGCTTTCCAGTTTTCTCAACAATTTTTTGCCAGATGCAGAATTCTTGCTCCAAAAGCTTGGATTTTGGGATTTAATCAAACGTTAGATTACTATGGTCACTTACTACTGTGTGTAGTATACCTACTATATAGCCTCTGATCCACCACTCTATTTCTTAGCTAGTATCAAACTGTTTTGATGGTTATTGCTTTGTAATACAGTTTGAAATCTGATACTACTAGGTTTCCTTTCTTCACATTTTTTCCATTGATTACCTTGATATTCTTGACCTTTATTTCTTCCAGATAAATTTTATTATTTTTTCTAGCTGTACTTTGGTAATTTGATTAGTATGGCACTAAATAGGTAAAGTAATTTAGACAGAATTGTCCTTTTTATTATATTGCCTCAGCCTATCTGTGAGCAACAAATATTCCTTCACTTATTTAGAAGTGTCTTTTTTTGTGTGGGTATTTAAGTGCTTTGTAATTGTTTTCATTATAGTCCTGGGGTTTGTCTTGGCAGGTATACTCCCAAGTATTTTTAAAATGTCTGTGATCATTTTAAATGAAGGTTTTCTTATAATCTCTTCTGGGATGACTTTGTTGGTAATATATAGAAATGTTGATAATGATGTGGGTTTATTTTATATCCTGCATCTTTGCTAAAGTTGTTAATTGTTTCAACTAGCTTTTTAGTTGATTCCCTAGGGTTCTCTAAGTATCAATGATATCATCTATAAGTAGTGAAACTTTTGTTTCCTCATTGCCTATTTTTATTCCTTTAATTTCTTTTTCTTGTTTTATTGGTATAACTAGCATTCTAATAAAATATTGAATAACAGTGATTATAATGGAATTCTTGCATCACTGCTGATCTTACTGGGGAGATTTCTATCTAATTCCCATTCCAAATAATGCTTGCTCTTGGTTTTAGATAGCTATAATTTATTATTGCCTTTTCTGCAACTACTGATATAATTTTATGATTTTTGTTGCTTTTGTTACAAATGTAGCGAATTATGCTGATATTTTTCCTAATATTAAACTAGCCCTGCATTCCTGGTATAAATCCCACCTGCTCATAGTATATGATCTTCATGATCTGTTGCCATACTCTCCTTGCTAGTATATTATTTAAATTTTTGGCATCAATATTCATTAGGGAGATTATCCTATAGTTTTCTTTCTCTGTTTTTACTCTTCCTCACTAAGGTATCACAACCATATTTGTATCATAAAATGAATTTGGTAGGCTCTGTCTTTATGTATTTTTTCCCCAAATAGCTTATATGGTATTAGGATTCCTTAAATGTTTGGTAAAATTCACCATCTGGTCCTAGAGTTTTTTTCTTAAGGAACTCATTTATGAGAGTTGGCTTGTTCAAATTTTTCCCCCTAAGACAGGGTTATTTAAGTATTTCATCTCCTATTAATCTGGCCAATTTATATTTTTATAATATTTGTTTTATAAAGAATCACCGTGATTGTCAGTTTTACTGGTTAATAATGGGGCAAAGTAACTCCCAAAAATCACTTCAATTTTGCTTCCTTGATGGTACATTTAACCTTCATTTTGATACCAGCAATTTGGTTTACTTCTTTCTTAAAAAAATGAAATTAATCAATGGTTTTACCCCTAGTTTTACATATTAATTTAAATTTGTTGTTTTTTTTTTACTTTGAGTTTTATTAATGTCGCCTTTAATTTTTTAGCTTTACATTTTGGTGTTTAATTGAGGATTTAAAAATTGTTCTTTTTCTAGTGTTTTTTTAGTTGTATGCTCAATTCATTGATCAGTTCTTTCTCTCTTTTATTGTCATATGCATTTAGAGATATAAAATTTCCTCTAAGTACTTCTTTGGCTGAATCCCACAAATTTTGGTATGTTGTCTTAATTGTCATTTTCTCTAATGAAATTACTGATTGTTTGTATGATTTGTGTTTGGTCCACTCATTCTTTAGAATTAGATTATTTAGTTTCCAATTAATTTTTAATCTATGTTTCCAGGACCTTTATCAAATATTTCACCCTGTAGTTCTAGGAATTTGGAGCAATTTTCCTTTATAATTTATTGAAAGGTGACATCTGGGCTCTTTCTTTCATAATGACGTTCAATAATTCTTAAATTATCTTTCCCCAGTCTATCTTACAGGTCAACCATTCTTTTCAATGAGCTATTTCGTTTTCTTCTATCTTTTTCTTTTTGACTTTGTTTTTATTGTTTCTTGACATTTCATGGAGTCCCTAGCTTCTACTTGCCCAATTCTAATTTTTGAGGAATGACTTTCTTCAGTGAGTTTTTGTGTCTCTTTTTCCATTTGGCCAATTCTGATTTTTAAGGAGTTATTTTCATCAGGGAAGTTTTGTACCTATTTTACCATTTGGCTATTTTTATTTTTTAAGGTGTTATTTTCTTCAGTATTTTTGGTGGCTTTTTAAAAAACCAAGCTGTTAATTTTCATTTCATAATTTTCTTCCATTTCTCTCATTTCTTACCCCAATTTTTCCTCTACCACTCTTATTTGATTCTTAATATAATTTTTAACTCTCCTAGGAATTCTTCTTGGACTTGTGTCCCATTCACGTTTTTACCCCTTTGAGGTAGTACTTGTAGCCATTTTGACATCATTGCTTCTTCTGAGTTTGTGTCTTCATCTTATCACTGTAGTAGTTTTTATGGTCAGGTTATTTTGTTATTGTTTTTGCTTCTTTCTCCAATCAATTTCTTAACTCTGAACTTTATGTTAAAGTTGGACTGTGTTTCCAGGGTGAGAAAGCACTGTCCGAAGCTTCAGGCTTTTTTGTGCTATGTTTTGTTCTTGGGATTAGGAAGTTTTAGATGCTTCAAAGCAAGAGAAATGATTATTAATAACCAAAGATTTGTGGAGATTCAGATTTCTCCCTTTTTCCTTTAACCTCTTTTCAAGACCTCAGGCACTTAAGGCTCCAGTTAGTGAAGTCAGAGTGAAGAGGTGGAAATATCTGTATTTAATATTTGTATTTAACTTTTTTATTTTAAATTTTTAAAAATATTTTTATTTAATATTTATATTTAATCCTAGAGGTAATGGGGAGCCACTGGAAATTTTTCAGCAGGGGAGCAACACTGTCAGATCTATGTCTTAGGAAGATTATCTTGGTAACTGTGGGAATAATGAATGTTAATTGAATTAAAGCTGAATTGAAGTCGTGAGAAATTAGAAACAGAGAAAACTTAGGAGGTCATTACTGAAGTTTAGTGAGAAGGCCTAAACTAGTGTGGTAACTGGCATGTGATTGGAGAGGAGGAAAACTATGACAGCTATTGTGAATAAAGACTTAGCAACTAATTGGAAATGAGGAGTGTGGGAAAAGGAAATTCTGAGATTACAAAACTGGCTTATTAGGGAAAGAGTAGTGCTCTAAAGCTTGGAAGAGGAATTGGTTGGAAGAGGGGTAAGACAATTTTCATTTTGGAGATGTTACGTTTGAGGTGCCAACAGAACACTAGACAGTGGGATGGGGACTGGAGTTCAAGGACAAGAGGGTACACAAGGCATAAGTATAAAAAGTCCCATCATAAAAGGAGAAGAGAATTAAAATAAGTCCAATTATGTGTTATGAACTGTGCAATTATGACTGGGATGAGAAGGAGAATTTTTAACAGGAATAGAGGGGTAATCTTAGACATGAAAAGGTACAATTTCTATTGTATAAGATTTCAAAATCTTTCCAAGTAAAACAGCTAGAATTAGAAGAAAAACAGTTGACTGGGAAATAAATCATCCTGGCAAATATTTAACCTAGAGATCTGACATTCAGGATATAGAGATAGGGAATAGATCAAAAAAGCAGTGAGTAACTATTGTTTTAGAAGACTAGTGGTAACATATGACTCCTGCCTCTTGATAGAAGTAGAAGATGATAAATGGGCATTTTCAGACTTGCCCAATGTATTAATTTGTTTTGCTTGAGTACATTTATTTGGTATGAGAAAAGGTTCTATTAGGCCAGGGAATCACTGGAAAGGGACAAAAAAATAGAAAAGGGTATGAGTTTAAAAAGGATTAAAAAGAAAGAATTCTAGTTGGGCATAGATAAAGGGGTCATCTGTGTAACAGTGATAATTGAACCCATGGGAGCTGACGGGGTTACAAAGAGAGGGAAAGTGGGGAAAAAAAGAAAGGGACATAGAACAGATCTCAGGGTACACCTATAGGTAGATGATGGGTGATGATCCACCAAAGGCAAGGCAAGAAGCAGGCAATGTGTCACAGATGACTAGATTGGGGATCAGGAAGACCTGGGCTTGAATTCTACCTGTAAACCTAACTTTGTGGCCCTGGACATGTTACTAACCCTTTTGAGCCTTAGTTTCCTTGTTATAAAATGTGAATAATTATTCTTGGGGCACCTATGTCAAAGAGTGCTATGAAAGAAGGAAGCAAGGATAGAAAGAAGAAAAGGAGCATTTACTAAGCACCTACTATGTGTCAGGTACTGGGCTTTACAATTTATCCTATTTGACCCTCATAATAACCCTGGTAGGTAGGTGTTATTATTGCCCTATTTCATAGATGATGCCCTTAAGGCAGACAGAGGTTAAGTGACTTGCCTAGGGTCACAGAGCTAGTAAGTATCTGAAGCTGGATTTGAATTCCTATCTTCCTGTGTCTAGGCCTAGCACTCTATCCACTGTACCCACCTATCTCCTCCAAAGGGATCATGAATTTTTTTTTTAAGCTTAAAAGATTAATTATAAAAATAGCCTGAAAAATGCCAAGTATTCTTACATATTTACATCCAATAAAATCCAAAATTCCTTGAAGGGAGTGACCATTTTTTTCATATGTAGGTGGACTAGACTTGAAAAATCAACCACTTGCAAAATTCTATGAACCTTCCAAGCACCTTTCTGCTTCTTTAGAATGCACCCTAACCCCTAGGTCCTCAGACTCCAAATTTAGTCCTCTGTTACAATACTAGCTATCTAATATAGTGTGGTGGAGTGGGGAATACACCAAATTTGGAAGTAGGAGATCTATTTTCTATTTCTAGTCTATTGAGGCATCCAGGTGACAGGCTGGCCTGGAATAAGGAAGATCTGAGTTCAAATCCAGCCTTAAACATTTGCTAGTTGTGGTTAAATCACTTAACCTGTCTACCTCAGTTTCCCTATTATGCCTAATGAGTATAATAACATTTGCCTCCCAGGATTGTTGTGAAGATAAAATGAAATAATATGTGTAAAGCCCTTTGCATGCCTTAAAGTAACACATAGTGAACTAAGGTCACACAGCTGGGAACATATACAAATATGTGTATATGTACATATATGTATGTATGGATGTATTAGATATTAACTAGTTCTGTGACCTTGGGCAACTCATTTTACTTCTGCAGGACATAACTTCCTCATTTATAACATGAAAGATTTAGACTAGATGATCTCTAAATTTATTTCCAGTTCTGTGATTTTGAGACTCCATGTAGCTAAGACTTTGAAATAAGTGCTATCATTCAAATTACATATATTGGGAAATATATACTTTTTTTTCCCCAATGTTGCTTCTATTTCTCAAAATTTTTTTGGAATTTACCTTCAGAATTAACTCTAAAAACTAAACAAGAAATATAAATTCCATTACTTTAGAGCTGTTTCAATACTTTAATGGGTATGTGAGCTCAGTGATGATTCAGCTCCCAGTCTATCCATGCCTGGCCTTCCTGGGCAACTCTCATGCACATCCTTCATCCAATGCCTTCCTTCATATCTCTTGACATTAAATAGACAAAAATGAAGCACACAAACTGTCCATCAGTTATTTTGTTCTTACGGCATGACTGGCCAATCTATTTTCGCATCCTTCAATCTAATCTGTATTTTGACATCAAACAGTACTGATCAACTACTTTCTTTATTAGACTTAGCCTTGAATGCCTTTTTCCAAAAATCAGTTCTACCTCCAATTGGAAATATTTGATTAGTCAAAAGATGAAAGATGAGCCTAGTCAGAAGAATGAGTTTTGGGGTTTGATGATAAATCTGCAAGAGGTGCTATAAAAATGTTTTGGGCAATAGCAACATTATTGGAATAAGTATATTTCTTTCTAAGGTAACTACTTTGAAGGGTACATTTGATTTAGATGTAAAGTTTGTATTTGTTTATTAGGATAATTAGTAATATTATTACTTTATCATAATACCTCATAGTTTCACAGCCTCAGCAATTTAGAGTTGGAAGGGACCTTAGAGGTCATCTACCTCGTCCAACCCTCTCAAGTTATAGATTAGAAACAGAGGTCAAGAGGTTGTAATTTGTCCAGGGTGGCCCATCCAGTAACTAGAGCCTAATGTGAACCAAATATTTCCTATTGACACTATTATATTATCTCATGCTATCTTTGTCAGTCTAATTACCTTTATTAACCAAAATGTACTTTGAAAGACTTCTAAAACCTTATGCTAATATTCCGAAAGCAATTTTTGTCTCAATGTGCAATAGTCTACAAAACTTTATAATTTCTAGGTTTTTTTTGAAGGTATTTCTGCCACACTGAAACCCATAACCCAACTTTGTAATAAATAAGGCATATATACTCTTAGTCACCAGTATTACAAACTTTTCTTTGTTTTGATTAAATACAACTTGACCCTCCATTATTGTAGTTAGTTGTTGGAGAAAAGGTTATTTACAATATCATGAATATTATATAAGTGGATCCTGCAGTTAGATAATGAAGGAAAGGTAGAGAGTTGGGTCCATTACTCTGGGTACAGTCTAGAGAAAGAAAGGTGGTTTAAAATGTTACATCCTTAGAGAGGAATGCCAATTCAAACTTGCCAATGGCCAGCTCTTTCTCAGAAATGATTATATAATAGAAGACAGACACCATGGCATTAACTAGTATGAGTACTGCTATGGAGTATAAGGAGTGATGGCACAGGCTACTTCCTGAATAATTCCTGAGCAACATATCCTGGAGGAGGCAACAAAGACACTTAACATACGTCTTCATAGGCAAATAAATGTGTATGTGAGCACCTCCTTCGTCTCCCCAGACCTAGGCTGCTCTGGTTAGAAAAAAAAAACAAAACACTGGAAATCCAATCGACTAACTGGGAAAGGCAAAAGGGAAACAGGCATTATTCACACACAAAAAACAGCCCTGGAAGATGAAAAAGTTAGTGTACCAGCTTTTCTGAGCTACCAAAGTCTTGTAGGAGTATCAGGCTGTAGTCCAGTTCTCAGGCTTTGCCAAAGGCAATATGCTTCAATAAAATTCCCCGTTTCTCTCAGCAACACTCTTTCTAGGTCAAGATGAAAGTACTTTGGCAGAAGAGCATGCTGAAATAGACTACAGCTAACCAAATTTCCCTTCCTCTACTTTCTTTTGGCTCCATTTCCCAGATAACAACTTAGTAAAATAGAAACAGAATGTTTGGATGACCAAGCCCACCAAAGGCAAGCACAACAGAGGGATTTGCAAGATGCTCCAAGAATCTCTAGTAAGTCTTTGTTCTCCAGAGAACTCATTCGAGTCTTCCCCCTATACTGTTTTCAAAAGTCACATCCTCAGAGTGGGATGCCAAATCAAACTTTTTCATGGCCAACTCTTTCTTGGAAATGATTGTTCAGCAAAGGAGAAGAATTGTGGGATTGACTAGGATGGGTACTTACTAATACTGGCTAGATCCTTGTGCTCCAAAATAAATAGATGGGGCAAGGAGAAATTGGAAAGGAATTTTTGTCTTTATGTTTTAAACATCAGTACCTGTCTATCAGAAGTATGGTTTGAAACTCTTTGAAAGTGGTTCTCACTCTATGTGTCCTGTTTTATACGAGTTCTTTATGTGGCTAACATACAAAGAGTTAGGGATTGGGTCTATGATTTCATTGATATGAAGATCTTCCAGATGAAGAAAATCCCTCTATCAGCTCTGGTTTGCATTTTCTCTGCCACATATAGTTTTGGAGAATTACTAACATGTGAGATGTCACAGAAGTTAAAATTGATCAATAACATAGAAATACTTCATGTTCATTTCAATCAGAATTTATTGTTGTTCAGTCATTTTTCACTCATGTCTGACTCTTTGTGACTGCATTTAGGGTTTTCTTGGTAAAGATACTAAAGTGGTTTGCCATTTTCTTTTTCAGCTCATTTTACAGATAAGGAAACTGAGGCCAACAGAGTTAAGTGACTTGCACAGGGTCACCCAGCTAGTAAATATCTGAAGCCATATTTTAACTTGGGAAGCTGAGTCTTTTTGACTTCAAACCCAGAACTCTATCTTCTGAGCCATCCAGTTGCCCTCAAACTGAGCTAGTGCTTACTTAAGAATTAAGGATCAGATTGAGCCAGAGGCAGTTCAGAGCCAAACTCTCAGGATAGCCTTATGGATACATTTCAGATTTATTGTTATTTGCCACCTTTACAGTGTTTCTAGATGAACTTTGACTTCAGTAGCATTCCATTTCAATTTGTAAGTGGATGTCCTTGCATTTCACTCAAGTTGGACATTCTCCCTCACCGACGTTTTAGCTTTAACTTCTTGGTCTTACAGTTTGTAGATATTATTTCTGTATGAAATTTTGATATTTTAATATAACTGGTGGACTCTGTGCTTCCTACTTCTCAAGTCTTCCTCCAATCCACCTTCCCCATTAGTCTCTAACATCCTCACTTCCTTTTTCTTATTCATGTAAAATTTTGTGACTTACAAAACATTTTTCTTACAGCCTTATGTGGTACATAGTGAAAGTATAACTATCCCCATTTTACATTTGGGAAAGTTGAGGGTCAGAGATAGTAAACTGCTTGCCAAGGTCATGTAGCTAGTAGGGGCAGAGTTGGGAATTCCCAACAACTTGACATTAAAAAAATATTGACTAGCATTTCACTTAATGCCACCTAATGCTCTTTTCTATTTTGAGTAATGAGAGAGAGTTCTATTGGGAGGAACCTTTGAAAAGCCTTATGGAACAACTGCCTTGATTTCTTCTTTGTGCCAGAACCTACAAAATAGCAAAGTCCTGGAAGTAAGCCAGAGGAGAATGAGAGACCAGAAGCTCTTAGATCTCTTGTCTCTGTGGTCCTTTGGCTGTTCCTTCCCCATGAATCCCAACACTGAGTGATGTTTTCTATCTATCTTCTCCATTCTTAATTACTAGGAATAGGTTTTGTTTCTTTGGTTTTCTAGAGCATGCTTACTGGGTCTTATACAAATGTTAAATGGGACCTCATGATTGTGTTTTACTTACGTCCCTGTCTTGTTCCCCATTATAGTTGTACCAAATCTCCTTAAGGTCCTAATTCTGCCCTTAATTCCTTCTACCTCAGAATATGATTTTCATTTCTTAATTTATTAAGAAGGATAAGGCCATGCATCATGCTCCCTCATTTTCCCAATATGTGGGGAGTATGAAGGAAAATAGGTGTTGGAAAGACTATCTGGGGAAACTGAGTTATTAGAAGGAAATCAGGTATCATTGATTTCAAGAAAATAGGAGTGAGAAAAAGGTTTAAGATGAAAGTTAGTTTATTGCCCAAGGAGCAGGCATTCTAGAGAACACAATGGAAGGGGTAGAAATATTTATAGGGGGACTTATGAGGGGGTGGATTGATGGAGAATAGGAATGAGGGAGGAAGTCAGTGGGGGATGGACACAGGGTTTGAATAATGAGAGCTAGGGGTTTGGAGCTACTGGGATGGGGAAGTTTTGATGAGGTGGGAGTATAGTAATCATTGGTTAATGACTTTGGGTAGGTTATCATCGTATTAATAGGGATTCAGGCTTGGGGTGTTGTTCCAGGATGATAGGCAGTACTGTGTAACCGGAAGGCTGAGAAATGGGAAATGGTGTATCTAGAAGCAAAGAAACTTCTATGAAGTTGCAGGAAATTGGAAAGTGTTCCTAGAGGAACAGAAGGGCTGACCAAAACTGGATAGAAAGCTGGAAAGATTGAGGTTCCTCCTCAGAAGTCTTCCAATGAATGTTTATAGACAGGATTCTTCCTAAAGTATAGTTTGGACCAGATGGACCCTGAGAGATCTCTTTCAATTCTGAGATTCTTTGGACTACGTAGATGAAGATCTGATGTGTTTCAGAGAATCATTTGTAAAAGCATGTTTCATCAAGGATGTGCAGACAATTCTCATAAAGATTTTATGGAAACATATTGCTTGCCTTCTTGATGGGTGGGGGAGGGGGTAAAGGAACAGACAGAATTGAGAACTCAAAATTTTGAAAAATGAATGTTAAAATAAACAAGGTATAATTCTAAATTTTAAAAGGCTGATTTTCAAACTTAAAAAGAAAGACTTTATAGAATTGAGAAATCAGGATCAATAATGAGAATCAGTAGTTGTTGATGCCATTTTGGTATATATTACTATACATACTTTCTTCACCTTTTGGTGTCTCCTCTACTTTGAGATTTTGAAAATTTCTTGGTCAGTACCTTCCAAAATTGTGTTGTTTCTAGACTGGGTTTTTTCTGCATATACTTATTCAGGCCCAGCCATTCTTCCTGACTACCATCTTCTTAAAGTGTCAATTTCACTTTCTCCTATGGCAACTGGGTGCTGAGTCTAAAAGCAATGGTTCCAACATCATTGATGATGAGAATACATTACACAGACATGATGGCACATCTGTTTCATTTTGTTTCTATTTGTTCTTTTTGTTTCATCTCTAAATGCTTTTGAGATGCTTTAGTTTAATGGGATGTCTTGTTAAGTTATGCGTATGCTTATTTTCCCCCGCACTCTTTTTATCCAATTTTATAAGTCAATAATGTTTATTATAGTCTCCCTTTCATCTCTTTAATCAGTTTGGAAATGATCACATACTATAAGGCAGTGCTGTCTTTGACTACCATGTCTTTCCCCATGGCAGAAAGATCAAGCATTTGCTGATTTGAGAAGTTTGGGGGACTTATTTGGCTTTCTTGTGACAAATGTTTTAGATCATTTCAATTTGTCTAAGAAATGATTGTTTTTATTGTTTTTCCATTTTTTCAATTAGTGGTTTTTTTCATAGTTCAGTTCCATAGCTATTATAATTTTGTGCATGATCTTCTCTTTTTCCTGTCTTCTAATTTTTCAATATTTTTTGACTTCTGGTCTAATCATTAAATGATATGACTGATCACAAACATATTATTTTGACATGAGTCATGTCATCTATTGGTTATTTTCCACTTAGTAAAATATAAGCAATTCCATTTTTAAAAACTGATTCTTCACCATGA
>CM053770.1:130432557-130467219 GCA_028658325.1 Potorous gilbertii
TTCAGAGATAAGTAAGAGAGATATGTCAATACCCTCAAAATGTATAGTGATGATGATATATACATTTCTGAATTTTCAGAACACTTTCAATTTTGTTATTTCATTTCATCTTTGCAAAAAGACCTGTGAAAGATGGGCAGGTATATTACTTCTATTTTACAGATGAGAAAAAAACCAAGGCTCAGAAAGGTTAAATGATTTGCCTCTGGTTTTCTAGTTGGTAAGTATGGGAGCTGGCACAATAAACTAGGCCTTCTAGGGTATGTGTGCATTAAATCACCTACAGATACAAGCCTGACACAAAGAAAGAAGCACTAGATATATACTCAGAGGACTTAAATTCTGTAGTGGCTCTCCCTAGCTGTGAGACATTGGTGAAATAAATAAGTCTTCTGGTACTTGGTTTTTCCATATGTAGAATGAACATAAAACATAGTTGTATTAAGAACTCCCAGCTTTATTGTGAGATTCTAATAAAATAGTATATGTAAAGGGTTCCTCCCAACTATAAGCACTAAATAATATACGCTATTATCTGTCTCTAAAACACATAGGACCCATTGTAAAAAGAAAAAAGAATAATCCATATTTTTTCATCTCTTCAAATTTCTAGTATTAATTAATGATAGTGTCATTCATAGGGCTAGGGATAACTCCTTTAGGGAGTGACAGGTGACAGGTGACAGAGGGAGCCTTCCAGGATCTCTATCAAGGCAGGCCAGTGCCTTCTGAAATGTATAGCTGTAGAGAGTTGTCTGGAGTGTTGAAAAGTAAGAGATTCGCCCAAGGTCACATGGAGTTAGGACTTCCTAGCTCCAAGGTCAGCATTCTATCTACTATGCCTTTCTACTATCTACTGCCTTTCCAGTATCATTTATAATCACCTAAAGAGTGTGTTCATTACAGATATTTGCAAATATGCTTGCATTTTGTTAGCACAGAACATAATTCTCTGTGTGATTATTAAGCTACTAAGAATTTATCCACAATCCTTACTGAAAAACAAACATACAATTGTCAATGTATGTTGTTTTCAGTTGTTTGACTCTGCATGACCCCATTGGGGATTTTCTTGGCAAAGATACTGGAGTCCTCTGTCATTTCCTTCTCCAGCTCCATCCTCACAGATGAGGAAATAGAGGCAAATGGGATTGAGTGACTTACCTAGAGTCACACAGCTACTAAGTGTCTGAGGCCAGATTTGAATTCATGAAGATGAGTCTTCTCAGCTGCAGGGCTGGTACTCTATCCATTGTACCACCTAGCTTCCCTATGTAGATGCTAGCTATTAATATTATTAGCTCATACTGTAGTTCTTCTGAGACAAATTCTGTCTATACTAGTCCTTTGGATAGAAAGCCTTTAATGACAGTGGAGAATGAACTGTACATAACTTCATGTCAGAAGACCACGGTTCAAATCCTGTCCCTGACACTTTCTCGTTCGTTATATGACCAATAATACTTCACTTAACAGCTTGGCTTTTTCCTCCATCTATAAAATGAAGGAGTGGACTTATATGGCTTCTTCTAACTCAAAATCAATGATCTTATAATCAAAGTGACTATTATAAATATTTAGACCATCTACTATCAATCAATAATAAATAAAAATTTTAACAAGAGGATTTATTAGCATAAGGCACTATACTGAGATATTTGTGGAACTACAAGATAGAATGATTTAATGAAAAGAGCCTTGCTTCAAGAGGCAGAAGACTTACTCTCTAGTCCAAACTCTGCCACTGATTAGCTGGATGACCATCCCTGTCAAGACATTCCTCTTCCTTTGTCTTAGTTTCGTTATCAGTAAGATGAGGATGGTATGGACCAGATATTCTCGGACGTCCTACTATCTGGATTTAAGCTTCTATCATGATCCCTGCCCCCTCTCCTTGCCCCATTTCATAAATAATAGTGCCTAGCCTCAAGGAGAGGATTCTGTTTTGTCTTTTACTGTGTGTCCAGCACAAATTAGGAGTCTGAAGAAAATTAATGAAAGAAGGTAAGTACCTTGAAGGAATTTTTAATCCAATCTGTTATGTAACATATATGAAACAATTGAAGGGCAGTTATTGACTAAACTGTGTGAAACTGACTAGAAGACCAATAATTGTGAGAGAATACTCGTGGCTCGAGTAGTCAAAGAAGGCTTCATAGAGTATATGGGAACTGAGCTGGACACCGAAGGATGTGAAAGGGTATAGGAGGATGAGGGAGGATGGGATTGTATGATGGGCGGTGTTGGAGTTTAAAGTAGGTAAGATGGAATGATAGGCTGCTTTCTGATCTCAGTGTTCTGCCTTGAACAGAACACCCACTCCTGTCTTTTTTCAGAGCTGGGCCCAATTATGAGCCTCCTAGGGCATGAATTCAGTCAGCATGGAGCAGCTGGTGGGGAGGGAAAAGTCAGGAACAAGAGAGCAGGCACTTCAAGCCTAGAATGAAAATACATATTTTAAACAAAAACAATAGAGATGACAAATGCTATTGCATGTGGTGAAATAGACCTTGGCAACCCTGTCTATTAACATATTTATGGGGTTTTCTTTTGGCCTTTTAAAAATTATTATTAAAGAAATAAAACAAAACCCCTCAACTTGTACCTCCTGAGCCCACAAATTAGGCTCACAAATACAGAGAACCTGCTTCACATTCTGGCTTCAGGGAATTATTGAAAATTTACTCAGACAATATTTTCAGGGAAAATCAATTTATTTCAACCAAGTGGAGATTTAAAAACATCAGGGAGCCATCTGGTGGCCTGATTGCCTTCTAATTAAGATCTCTCTCCCGAGGACAAGATTTCCTTTCTGTGTATTTTGCTGTTGAAACTAATGGTTCAGTACAGTGTGTAACTAGGAAAGAACAGAATATTCTTATGGTGTTGGAAAAACAAAAGAATGACACAGAATCAATCCAGCAAAAGTTGAGGTTGTCTGCACTCTGACATTCTGGGAAGGTTTTCTAATACATGTGTACATATTGTTTTTATTTCCTCTACCAGCATTTTAAAAAATGGGTTGAATAATGTCAGTGAGTGATGGTTGTGTATGGAAAACATATTTAGCATGAAATCATGTTTGGAACTCTTTACCCCCTATTTCACAGAAAGCAAATTAGTTTTACCAAGCAAAACAGCAGCTAGAATCACAGATTTGCAAAATTCTCAAAAATGAAAGGGACCTTAGATGTTCTCTAGTCTAAAACATACCTGAACAAAAATTCCCCTGCCATCATGCCTGCTTGCTTGAAGAATCCAAGTAAAGGGGAATTCTCCATCTAAAGGGATTCTATCTCATTTTTAGATAGCTCTAATTGTGGGCAAGTTTTTTATTATGTCAAAACTACATCACACATTCAATCAGTCTTGACTGTGATAGGCAGTGTGCTAGACCCAGGGGATATAAGTACAAAGAATGAAATAATCTCTACTTGCAATGAAGTTAGATTCTAAAGGGGAGATAAATAAGTACATATAAAAATACATACTACATAAATATAAAGTTAATAAATAACTAAATTTATACAAAGTAGTTAAACACAATCTTCTCAGTGATTTCTATCCCTTTTTCTCCTTATTCTGATCTCTTAGGCTAACTGAGACAGGCTTAACCCTTTGCCCACTAAAGGACACTTCAAATATTTGAAGGCAGCTCTCATGTATCCAAGATTTCTCTTTTCCAGAGATTTCCATGCTCTCTATCCAACTGTTACATTCCCTCCTTTCTTTTGCTGGTTCAAACTCTCTCTATCCTTTGAAGGCTAACTCAGATCCCATATCCTCCAGAAATTCTTTCTCAGTTCTTTTAACTGAAATGATCTAGAGACACTGTATCATCCTGGTTGACCTACTCAGGAACAGACCTGTTAAAATGTGGCACCCCAAAAATGGACATAATAGGCCATATGGGGAACAGTAGGACTTGTCTCCTTCCTAGTCCTGCATACTATGCATCTTTTCATTTAGTTTGTGCTTTTCATTTAGCATTAGTGCTTTGAGCTGCCATATTATATTATTGATTCATGCTATTCTTAAAATCCACTGGAGCTGTCACATCTTTTTCAGATGAACTGCTGTCTAAATACATTTCATCCATCTTGGAGATGAGAAGTGTTTTTTTAATCCAAGAGAAAGAATTGACATTTATCCCTTTATTTCTTATTAGATTTGTTTCAAGTCTAACCTGTCAAACTCTTTTTAGATCTTTCTCCTAACTATATTTTGCCATAATAAAAGAAGGAACTAAATGGAGATGTATATAAAAGTAGAAAGAAAACTTAAATCACCAACCAATGCACCGTTTATAGTTCTGTGATACAATCAAGTTGGAGACTTCCTTTCCAGCCTTTCTAGACTATTGTAATCCCTCTCAGTGGGTTTCAGGGTGACACAGTAAAAAAAGACAGTTCCATTCAGGCAAGTCAGTTTCATACTTTATCTTCTGAGTATGGTTAATAAAAATACCTTAGTGATTAACACACACAATGCTTTTTTGGGGCCTCATGCAAAGATCATTAGTGATCTTAGCAAAGGATGACAATTTCTTTTATTGCTGAAATGCCTTTTCTTGCTCTAAACTACTCTGAAGGAGGAAATAGATGCTATCCTCTTGCTGGGAAAAACTGGGGGCAGTCACTGTAAGGTTTTTCAAAATTGTGCATGTAGCGAGCTGAAAACTTTGACTAAGAGATTTTTCTTCAAGTGATACTCTAATACTGCCTCCTTATCAACTCTTCCCACCAGCCCAACCTGCCTCCCACCAGCTTGTAGGGGTAGTGGTCTTTGCATGAAGAAATCCCAATACCCAGAGTGAAAGCTTAATTATATAGGCATCACTGGCAAATCTTCAGTACAAGGGGTTGAGTCAGCATTCCTGTTATGAACTTTTGTTAGGGTTTAACTTTGCTGCTAAAATGAACCAGAAACTTGGCACAAACATGGAAATTCAGCAGGTAATTTTTCATGTGACTTCCAAAACCACCCTCTATTTAAGCTGTAAAAATACTAAAAATAGATCCTACTGCTTTTAAAAGGTATTTGGTTCTTTAATACATAATTCAAGTCAAGTGCACTATTCAAAACCGTAAGTCCTATAGAACATGAATGATATACTGAATATCTTTCAACTTAAAGGTATTGTGCCTTGAACTTGATTTTATGTAAATGTGAGCTTATTCAACCAACAAAAATAAAAATTAAAAAAAATTGTCATTCCATAGTCCTAGGTACTGTGAATTCTTGTAAATTTCAACACCTTTCATCGAACCATAAGCCCAGAAGGAACTTAGGATCATACAGCATATCCTGAGGTGTGGCTCCCATCACTGTTTCTTCTATTCGCTAATACCTTTTACTCCAGGCTAGAATATTTTAAGGGAGTACTTGGGAGAGGGGATTAAAAGAGAGATTGTCTATTACATAGCCTACATGAAGAAATAAAGGTGGAAGACAGAATGTCAAGTCTGGGGAATAGTCAATAATCTAGCCATGCTAGTTTATTTAGAAATATATTGTGAAATAAAAACATAAAGATAGTTTAGAACTTTTAGATGGCATGAAGTTTGTAGAAAGTATCAAATTCTAGATTTGAGAAGTTGGACTTTATTCTAGACTGAATGTTTTTAACCTGGGGTCCACAAAAGAGTCCATGGATCCATCTCTTGTCTGGTCTGTGAACCTATTTAGAAAACTTGCATGTTTATTTTTGCTAACCTTTGATTTCTTTTGTAATCCTCTGTATTTTATTTCATTTTAAAACATTCCTCTGATAAGGGGTCCATAGGCTTCACCAGACTGCCCAAAGGGACTCATAACACAAAAAAGGTTATGAACCTCTATCCTAAAGGTATTGGGAGGTCACTGAAGATTTTGGAGCAAAGGAATGACATAACCAGACCTGAGCCTTAGAAGGAAGATCTTAGCCATTATTTAGAGGATGGATCAGAGAAAGGAGACTAAGGGAGAGGGAAAGAAAGCTGGGATTAGATTGGTGGTTGTATTATTATATTAATATTCAAATATGACAATATCTATTCAATTCAATATGCATTTATCAAGCACCAATTAGACATAAATATAATGAATTTTATATAGCATAACTTAAAGTTTGAAGGTCATTTCTAGACAGTGTCATGGACCAAGTCTTGGGAGTAGAATTATTTGTACACATGCCATGCCAAAAAATAGTTAATGAATTTCTGTTGAGGTGATGGATGGTATACTATACATTCCTCCTCTGTCTTGGTACCTCTTCAATCCATCTTTCCCCCCAAATAATTCCCAAATTTGGTCATTTAAACCAATACAACAAGACACCATACTGGAAATAAAAAATCAAGAATGAAACAGTCCTTGGCATAAAAAAACTAACATTTTACTAGGGGTAGAGAGGTTGGGGAGGGGAAGAAACAATATTTAAGAGGTAATCTCTTAAGGTATAAAAATATTCTTCTCTAAATTGGGGTCAAATTGGCAGCTTAGAAACTTCTGGGCAAGATGAGTACTCTGTCTTTTCTTAGAAGTACTATACAGACATCAACAGTTATTTTCTTGTGTACTCAACAAAATGTTCTTAAGTGATTAAAGTAATCCACGGCAATTTGTTGGATATGGCAAAAAAAGTCCAATCTCATTAGATTAGATGAGAAAAGACCTACATATTTAAATGGTTAATCATTTGTGTAGCAGGAAAAATTTGGCAGAATCCTCAAATTCCCCTTTTGGGGGAACCTTTGGCTAAGGAAAAATCAGACTTCTGTTGACTTTATTAGGATAACTGGGTAGACAGAAAATGCTGATGGAGCAGTTTCACAAGAAAAGTCTTCCATGCCCAGAATGTAATATTTGGTGCAGAACCTGAGGACAGAGAGGATACCTCTATTGCTTCCAGAAGAAGCAAACTGCTTGTTATTTTTTAGGATGAAATATGTAATTTTTTCTCCTGTTAACCTGAAAGATACCATTTGGGACCAAGGTGTTTTTCTCCTTAGAGTAAACATAACTGTGACTTCTATCAAAATGGATTTATTTCCATTTTCAGTTTTTGAGGAATAATTTCCTATTTATATATTATATTTCTTAACATTATGACCAAGCATTTTTCCAAAATTAATTTTTCAGAGTGGTATAATAGTAAAAAAAAAAGTAATCATCAAAATGATACATATTATTACACTGCTTTTTCAAAATTCAATTTTATTTTCAGGTCCAAACTTTCTCTCTTCAGCATCCTCCGTACCCCAGTGTAGAGATAAAACCTGTTTCAAACATGTACTGTCAAGCAAAATAAATGCTTGAATTGACCATGTCAAGAAACAAAATGAAAAGATAAGCTTCAAACTGCATTCTGAATCTGCCGTCTCTCTATCTAGAGGTAGGTAATAAGTTTCACAATGATCGTGTTCTCTGGAATTAAGTCATCATCGTGTTGATCAGAATTCCTAAGTTTTTCAAAGTTATTTGCCTTTACGACATTGTTGTTATTGTATAAATTGTTTTCCTCACTTCACTTTGTATCAGTTCACACAAGTCTTTCCATATTTCTCTGAAACCATCCCCTTCATCATTTCTTATAGTACAATAGTATTCCATCAGAGAAATAATGACATGACTTGCACTTGACTTTGTTTTGAGTGAGGGAGGGCTGTGCAGGTCACCAGCCTCACTTCTCCTCTAGAACCATCTGAATCCAGTGACCAGATATTCATCAAGAAGCCTGGACATGACCCAGGATGTTACACAGCTAGTGTCAAGTGTCTGAGATGAGATTTGAACTTGGATCCTCTTGACTCCTGCACTGGTGCTCTATCCACTGCACCACCTAACTGCCTCTGTAATATTGGTATTGTTGAGTTCAAAGGGTTTGCAAAGCTTAATAATTTTGGGGGCATCATTCCAAATTGCTTTCAATAACGGCTGAATTAGTTCACAGTTCCACAAACCATGCATTAATATCCACTGTCCTTCCAGAATTTGTCATTTTTTGCCAATCTGTTGGGTATGAGGTGCACTTCAGAATTGTTTTGATTTGCATTTCACTAACTACTGATTTAAACCTTTTTTCATATGGTTATAAATAGACTGAATTTTTTCTCTTAAGAAACTAACTTTTCATAACCTCAGATCATTTATCAATTGGGGAATGACTTTTATCCTTGAATAAACAAACTTGAATCAGTTCCCTATATATCTTATGAGATCTTTATCTGAGAAACATGCTCTAAAGGGGTTTTTTCCCAGTTTCTGCCTTCTCTTCTAGTTTTAGCTGAATTGATTTTCCTTGTGTACAAACAAATTTTATGTGATCAAAATTATCTTTTTTACTTCTCATGAACCTCTTTAACTCTTCTGTTTTTACCATTTTTAATGTTTCCTTCATTAATGTATACTTATAAAGAAAATAAATATAAAACTGTAAACTTTTTCAAAGGAGGGGGGAGGGGGGACCTGGAGTTAAGAAACTTGGGTTCTAATCTCTGGTCTGCATGCAACATGCTGTGTGATCATGGAAAGTGACTTAACCTCTGTTCTTCAGTGTCCTCATCCATGAAATGTGGAAATGGGATTTTGATCCTATAGACTATACATAACAGCAGCTGGTTACTTCCCAATAAGACTTCTACCAGTCTACTAATAAAGCACCTGTTAATGAGATATACTATGCTCCTTGGTAGCCAATGAGATGAAAATCATCATGTGTGGGAAAACCTGTAAATAAAGTCAACGTAGCCTCTGTAGTATATGGTAACAGATTAATTTCAGTAGTTTGCATTTACATTACCTATTAACCTTGGTATGAGCACATATGTATGTATGGTTGGTTTTGCAGTGGTGAACAAAGTCATATAAAAATAAACCTTTTGCTCTTCTGATAGTCTTTGCACAAAAAAAGCCTCTTTGAAACTTACTGCTTTATATTGACTTTCTCCCATCTGCCTTATTCCACCTGGGAACCCTGTGCTCCCTGTAGTCTTACAGAAACACTGCTTTTCTTTGTCATTTATTTAAGGTCAACCATTAACCAAGCAAAATATCAAGAGAACGGGCCCAGGTGGAAGATGGGGGTGGGAGTACCAGAGTTGTGTGAATCTCTAAGGGAAAGTATAAAAAATATGGTCCCGAGGGTGAGGTGGTGGCATATATTCTCTAACCAGAAGAGTGAGGGGAGCTGTGAGGGCCATAAGGATGTCACTTTGTGAACCACAGCTCAGAAAACCGATAGGTTGTTACCCACATTCAGGTAAAAGAAAACCAAAAACAAATTCTATTGAATTGCATTGTCTTCCATGCAAGGATGGTACCATTTTCTTTTCTTCAGACTGTGGTGGTGGTGGTGGTGGTGGTGGTGGTGATGTGTGTGTGTGTGTGTATGTATGTGTGTGTGTCTGTGTGTGTATATGTATGTGTGTGTCTGTCTGTGTGTGTATATGTGTGTGTGTGTGTGTGTGTGTGTGTGTGTGTTAAATACTTGTGTTCCCCAGTAATCCCTACAGGAGGAGCCTCTGTACCATGATACTATTATGTCTGGCCAGGAATGGGTAGAACTTGAATTTTCCCAGAAGCAAGCATTTGCCATGTCACCTAAAGTGACTAACATGGGATACAGCACTCTTTTGCCATCAGACACCAGCCAGCCATTTAAGGAGTCCCTCCTCCAGAAGATTTTTCATTAGGACACCGCTAACAACAACAGAGAAGAAAGCAAGGCAAGTTTTCAATAATCAGAAATCCTGTGAGTTTATATAGTCACCAGATTTGTAATTCTGATTATATACAATAGGAGATTCCTTTTACTTGGAATAAATACTTATCTCACAGGCCAGTTTCTAACCACAGTTAATTTTTTTCCACACATAATAGTATAACAGAGGTTTTGCAATTTTCTATACTCACTTTTTCTGTGTTCTCAAAAAAAATTCTCTGAATTTTCAATGAAGGTGTAAATATATTACTACTGCATGAAGGGTAAAAAGTTTTATTTTTTGCTGCTTGGCACATTTTTAAAAATTTTATCAACCTATAACTTTTGAACTGCATGAAAAGGAGAGAAATTTATTTTGCAATTAATTCAGTAAAGGATGATGACAGGATGTAAAATTGGGCAACAAAACTGGAGGGGGGTGAACCTTGCATTTACATTGCGGTATTAAAACACTAAATTGAGGGAAACAATTGCTTGTAATTCAGTTCAACAAAACAAACATTTATTAACTATCTACTGTGTACAAGGCACTGGGGGATGTGCTACATATAAAAATAATCAAGAGGAGTTCACTTTTGGACATCTTTCTGCCTACCCTTCCTAAACTCCTCCCCCCACCCTTTTAACCTCCCTACCTATGTGGGTGGTATCACCTCTACCCAAGTCAACTCGGTCATTTTGACCCTTTGCTTTTTCTTTGACACCTCCATCCAATTGGTTGCTGTTTTAGTGATTTTACTCGACTGTATATGTCACTTCTGTTAATTTCTTTTTATTCCCACTGTTACCCCAATTCAGATTCTCATTAATGGTCCTCTAGACTCTTTTAATTGTCTCCCTAACCCCATCTTTCTTCTCTCCAATCATCCTTCACACTGGTGCCCAAGATCTATTGCCTTGCTCCAATGCCTTCAGAGGGGCTTAGCTTCCAATATCTTGGAATGAACTATAAAATTGGAAAGGCCTTCTCCTGGTCTGAAGGCGTCTACTTATCCTGCTTTTTCAAGCTATTCCCCTACAAGTACTCTACATTCTGGCAAAATTGAATTACTCCTCATTCTCCAATATCCTCTTACACTCAGCAACCCCAGAAAATTTGTATCAAATACAAGACTGAAAGGGACTACTGTCAAATGTCCACCTATCGAAATTCTTCCCTTTCTTCAATCCAATCTAACAAACATATTCTTAGATGATGCAGTGGTTAGAATGCCAGACCTGGAATCAGGAAGATTCATCTTCCTGAGTTCAAACCTGACTTCAGACACACTACTTGTATGACCCTAGGCAAGTCACTTCACACTGTTTGTCTCAGTTTCCTCATCTATAAAATGAGCTGAAGAAGGAAATGACAAACCACTCAAGCACCTTTGCCAAGAAAATTCCAAATGGGGTCACAAAGAGTTGAACATGACTAAAAGACTGAACAACATATACAAGACACTAATCTATACATAGGAGATATAGAAACAAAATTTAAAAAAATGTATTTCCTGCCTGAAGAAAACTCCAGGAATACAATGAAAAGCAGAATAACAATGGTCCTTGCACTCAAGGAACTCAAAGTCTAATGGTGAAATAACTATGTATGTAGAAGATATAGAAAGGATAAATTGGAGACAATCTCAGAGGGAAGGTGCTAGCATTAAAAGCAGAATTTTGTTCAGTTGTTTTTCAATCATGTCTGACTCCTGTGACCCCAGTAAGGGTTTTCCTGACAAAGATACTGGGGTAGTTTGCCATTTCCTTCTCCAGCTCATTTTACAAATGAGGAAACTGAGGCGGACAAGGTTAAACAATTTGCACACAGCTCGCAAGAGTCTGATTTGAACCCAGGAAGATGAGTCTTCTGGACTCCAGACCCAGGACTGAATATCCACCTGGATAGGGATAGGTTAGTCAGGACAGAGAAAAATTAATTGCAAAAGGTGAGATTTTAGCTGAGACTTGAAGGAAGCCAGTGGATAGAGATGAGAATGAGGAAGGAAAGAATTAAATGCACAGAGTAAGGAGATAGAGTGTTGTGTTCATGGAAGAGTAAGAAGGCCCCAAAGTTACTGGATCAGAGTATATGGCAGGGAGTAAGGTATAAGAAGACTGGCAAGATGGGAAGAAGACAGGCTATCAAGGGCTGTCAAAGCCAAATAGAGGATTTTATATTTGATTCTGAAGGTAACGAGAAGTCACTGGTGTTTATTGAATATGGGTGGGAGGAAGGGATGGTCACACCTGAATTTTAGGAAGATCAATCTGACAGTTAAGTGGAGGACGGACCTGAGTAAGGGAGAGACTTGAGGCAGAGAGAGCCACTAGAAAACTATTTTGCACTAGTCTGGGCATGAGGTGATGAGAGTTTGGACCAGGGTGGTAGCAATGTCAAAGGAGAGAAGTGGTCATACAGAAGAGATGCAATGAAGGTAGGCATGACAGGACTTTGCAAGTGAGATGAGAGTGGGATGAGAGAGTGAGAAATCCAGGATGATGTTTAAGTCGTGAGCTTGTGTGACTGGTAGGATAGTGTTATCCTCATTTCACAAAGCTAGAAAGAGAAGAAGGTTTTGTGGGGGGAGGGAGATAATGAGTTCAATTTTAGAAATGTTGAGTAAAATAAAAGGAATTGTACAAATGCAAAACAGTTTATTAATGTAAAATCTAGAAGACTTTTAACCTTTATATTTAAATTCTGATTTCTGATTCTTCCAAATGTTCTTAAACCAAATGATAACTACTTTTACATTAGGAGATTGGGCTAAGAGGATGAGATACTTCAACCAGCCTCCTGAAAAATAAGAGTTTCTCAGATGAGATAGATGGCATTCCTCAGAATTAAAATAACTTTTAACCAGTCTTAGATGCACTATGCACTTTTCTGCATAAGACTATTTTGCACATTAGGTGGTGACTATCAAAGTCCAATAATTGTATCCAAAATGTAGAGTTTGTCCCAGTGGTTGATGTTAATAACTTAAGTAGGACCCAGTCAGCATAGGGTTATACCATACTCTGCCATCCTGACTTTTGTCAATGATTGTGCAAGCATGACGGGGCCCATACAACTATAAATTATAAAATGGGCTAGTTGAAATATCTCTACAGGAAAGGCAACCAAGACCATGACTATAGAAACAAGCATTCTTCCTCTTAACTCTTAGGCCTTTTCCTTTATTCATTCTGTAGTCTCATAAATTCATGGTAAATATAGAATAATAACTGAATCTTAGAGTTAGTTAGGATTTGAGCTCTTCTAGCCTTTCTACTCCAAACCATCACTAACAACTGATAGTAAACCCTTACTCTCATGAAATAGCCCATTCCATTTTCAGAGCTCTAAAACAGTTCATTTTTTTATTCGCTGATTCAAGATGCATGCTCTATCCTTTAACTTTGGGTACAACTACAAGACTCTTTCCTGGATTCTCTCCTCTTCACTTCCTATCACCCTTCTCCCTCCTCACCCCCATCAGTTTACATGGGTTCAGTAATCAACTCAATCTAGGTTACTCCCAGATCTATATTCCAACCCTGGTCTCTTGTGGTCCAATCCTACACTACTATCGTCCAGTTGGTCATTTCCTTTGTTCCTCAATAAATAAGCATCTCTTTTCTCTTCCTCCAACCCCTGGTAATTTAGCTGAAAAAGAAAAACCCATGTAATAGATATGCACAGTCAAGTAAAACATATTCTCACACAGTTGTTGCCAAATTTTCATCTCACCTTTTGACTTCATTACCTCCTTAGCAAGATGTGGGCTATCCAGATGTCCCATTGATAGCTCAAATGAAACATGTCCAGAATGCAACTCAGCATCTTATCTCACCATTAAACTATAAAATCCTTGAGGCAGAAACTACTTAACATGTTTTGCTGTTCTTTATATCTCTAGCAATTAGCACAATGGTTGGAACACAGTAAGAGCTTGGTAAATGCCTACGGACTGACTCCCCAAACTCACCTAACTTTCGACCTCAGCTATTCCTGTCAGTGGTATCATATTCTGTCTTCTAACCCCCGAGTCAGCCTCAGCTCTTGGTTCTCAGTCACCCAATACATATCATTGGTTGACATCGCATAAGGATTCTAGCTCTTTCATAATTTGGTCTTTGACTGGCTTCTTGCCTGGCACATAGTAGGTGTTTAATAGATACTTATTGATTTGATTTGACTTGATTCAATAGCTCTTATCTCTCCCTCCCCTTTTTTTCTCTACTTACGAGAACTAAGCAGCTTTGCTCAGTCCCTTATCACCTCTCACCTGGACTATTAAAATAGCCTCCTAATTGATCTTCTTTCCTCAAATCTCTCCCCTCTTAAACCTAGTCCAGGGGTGGGGAAACTGCAGGCTCCAAGGCTGCGTGTGACCTTAAGTGTGGCCCTTTCAATCAAAGGACTTGATGACCTAAAGGGTCACGTGTGGCCTTGAGGCTGCAGTTTCCCCACCCCTGACCTAGCCTCTACACAGCTGCCAAAGTGATTTTCCTGATACAGGCCTGAACTCCAGTGCTTCCTGTTACCTCTGAAAGCAAAAACAATCTCTTCCACCTGGAACTGAATGTCCTTCATAATCTTGCTCCTGACACTGAAAAGAGTGGAAAAGATGTTGGTCTCTTCCCTAGTTAATGTCTCCGTTTCCAAAAACAAAACAAAATCCTGTAACAATTTCCTTAGCATTCTTGCCATGTTTTCACAGCCAAGATTTTTCTTCCCCCAGCAATAATACATTCCATTTTCACAAATCTTCTTGAAAGAGAAAAAAAACCTTTCCATTTACATAATTGTAAGGGTTCCAGGCACCAGTGTGGGCTTTCCCCTGAAGCCTCCACCCCCCCTCCCACCCAGGTTCTCATCCACTTTCCCCTTCCCCACTAGACAGGGTGACTCAGTGAGGAGGAAGGTCTAAGAAAGAAAAAAAGAGGTGTGAGGCTTTTTACCTGGGTTGACACTTTCCTAATATATCCCTTCCCTCCTCCTCATGTATCAGTTCTTTATGGTCTCAGAGAAATGACACTTTTTTTTTTACAACAACTTCAAGTGGGGTGGACTGTGAATAGGCAATCTGGATTAGTGGATTCCACATTCTCACTATCTCTTCTCCGAAAGTTTGACAGCTTTTCAGTCAATGTCATATAACCTTCTAGTATCATTGGGGGAGTCTTCACTTAAGCTTATCTGGCCTATTTTCTCTGGCTCTACAACTTTATAAAAAAATTTTTTTTAAAGAAAACAGCCCAACTCACTAAGATTATTCATAAAATGTCTAGCAACTTATATCTCTACCTCATCTTTTCATACTATGTATTATGCCTCTCCCTGAGTCTTTTAAGCAAAATAGTGGAGTGATTAGGAGGCAATGAGGTGGCACTGTGCCAGGTCTAGAGTTAAGATTCATCTTCCTGAGTTCAAAACTGGCCTCAGATTCTTGCTAGCTGTATGACCCAGGGTGTATCTCTTAACTCTGTTGATCTTAGTTCCTCATCCTGTAAAATGAGCAGGAGAAGGAAATGGCAAACCATGCTAGTATCTTTGCCATGAAAATCCCAAATGGGATCACCAAGAGTCGGATAGGATGTAAGTGACTAAACAACAATATGGTAATTAGAATAGTGGTTTTGGAGTAAAGGAGACCTAAATTCAAATCCTGCCTCAGACAATTACTAGCTGTGGGATCCTGAGTAAATCATTTAACCTCTCATCCTCAGTTTCATCTGTAAGATGGGCATGATAAACATTAGCTTAAAGAGATATTGGGATCAAGTGATATAATGGACAAAAAATACTTTTCAAATTTTAAAGCACTCTGTAAATGAAGATCCATACTTCTTTTTTCCCCCAAGAGCCCACCCTTTCCACAAAGGCTGAATAAATTCACTGTATTACCTTTAGTGAGTTGTTGAACATCTCTTTTAGCCTCCTCAGCTATAAAATTAGGGGGTTGGCCTACATGCTCTCTAAGGTCCATCCTTTGTAGCTCTGAATCCAAGATTCTATCTCCGAGCATTAATGTTTTATGATCCAAGGATTCTGAATAAATTCCATGGTATAAATTGTTACCATCTGCAAGTGGTGAGATTCCAAGCCTCACTCCAAGAAGTCGTACTCATCATTAGTGCTGGAAGAGGCTATAAAGAACATCTAACTAGTGCAACTCTCTCATTTAGCAGATGAGGAAGTTAAGACCCAAAGATTTATGGAAAGTGATTTGTCCAAGTCACATAGATACTAAGTAGCAGGGGCTGGTATCCAAAACCAGGTCCTGTGGAGTTATTGTTTCTGCCACTATACCAAGCTGCCTCCCACCAATGAATCAATCCATCCACAAACATTTATTAAGAACTTACTATGTGCCAGGCACTGGGGAAAAGAGATAAAAATGATAAAACAGTCTTTCAAGAAGTTAAACTGTCAGGGGACATTTATAACTATATACAGAAAAACTACAATATTTATACTCTATATTTAGCTAAGTGTTGGGAGGATAAACAGGAAAGGCTTCATGTAGAAAATGGTGCTTGAAATGAGTCTTGAAGGAAGTAAAGGATTTTATAACTGAGGTAAGGATAGACAGCCAGATGGCATAGTGGATAGAGTTCCAGGCCTTGAGTCCAAAAGACTTAACTTCCTGAGTTCAAATCTGGCCTCAGATACTTACTAGCTATGTGACCATGGACAAGTCATTTAACCCTGTTTGCTTCAGTTTCTTCATAAGTAAAATGAGCTAGAAGATAGGCAATATCATGTTAAAGGAACGACAAATAAACCAGTGTAGCTGGATCAAAGTGTACACAGAAGGTAATAGTAGTAGACTAGTAGTAGGAGTGGTAGTAGCGGTAGTAGTAGTAGTAGTGTTAGTAGTAAGTAAACATAAAGGTAGGAAGAAGCGGAGGAATATATAGTTTACCCTTGAAGTAGCAAGTACCACTAGAGATTATGGAACAAGAGAGGGAACAGTTCCAATCTACAGTTTAGAACTTGGTGGTTCCCTAATTCCACAGACTTCACTAGCCGTCAATTTGAGTGTATCTCTAGCAGAAGAGAAGAGGGAAGGGAGTCCAGTGGAGGTCTGTGCTCAGTGGAATAAACACCAGGAGTATCCACATATATCCTTACCCTGTGTTTAATAACTAAATCAGCACAAGTTAGGAAAACCTTCATATCCCCTTGCTTGAGCCAGGTCAGTTACACTAGTGTAACCAGTGAGTTTGGGATCCTGTCCAGCTGACTCCTGATACACAAAGGATAAATGACAATGGGACTGGGTGGAAAGGGATTTCAGAGCATAGAACAATTTGGAATTAAACTTTTTTTGGAAACAATTGATAGGAGGAACTCCTCCCCCATCCACAGAGGATGTCCAGATGCTAACCAACTAATTATCTCCCAAATCAGTGCACAGACTTTTATTAAAACCAGTGTTTTCATGTGAGCCTCAAAGCTGATATCAGAAACCTTAACATTTTAGTTGTTTTTAAACAGTTTTGAGAAAATGTTTGAATGTATCCATACATATATATCTAAATACTAAATCTCCCTCTTCAAACAGTTTAGAGAGGATGTTTAAATGTGTATATATGTATATATGTATGTATAATGTATATATATATATGTACATGTACATATATATTTGTAAATACTAAATCTCCCTCTTCAAAGTAAGTTAGGAGTAACTTACATAAGAATATCCTGAAAGAAGTAAGGAAGTGAACTGCTAATAAGAAAAGGGTGTTTTTTTTATAAATAACAAATAATAAGGGAATTCCCTGAAGAATTTTTGTTTGGAGACCCTGGATTTAAATTTATTAACACTGGCAAGCTGTTCATCCTTTTTAAAAAGACGACAAATGACATCACAAGATGACGTCTTGTTTGTGAATTGGATTGAAGTGAAGCAGAGCTACGCAAAGTTGTGAGTTTCACTCTCTCTTCCAGAGTCATCAAAGTTTAGTGGCAGGACGAAAATCAAGAAGACTGGTGATGACCAGGATGTAGTGGATGATCTTAGCATCTTCAATGTCTGACCAAGCTCTAAGCTCCACAGCACTGGCTTCAGCCATCTCCATGGCTTTTGGAACAAACAGATCTCATCTGCCCCGAATATCTTCACATGCTTGGGGTAGACATCCCCCCTAACTCACTGACAGGTAAGTCACTTAACTCTGTTTATATTGGTTTCCTCATATGTAAAATGAGCTGGAGAAAGAAATGAGAAACCACCTCAATATCTTTGCCAAGAAAACCCCCAAAAGGGGTCACAGAGTTGGGCATGACTGAAAATGACTGAACAACAGCAATGCTGAGAGTATTGGAAAGAATAGTTTTGGTCCATTCCAATAAGTGTGATAACTCTAATTGTATTACCACTGGGGTTGGCTAGAATAGGGAACAGTAAAAGCACTAACTAATTTTCATCCTTCTCCATAAAACCAGCTCCCTCCCTGTGCTGGAAGACAGCATGGAGTGGTTGCTTAAGGGCTGAACTTGGGGTAAGTAAGACCCAGGTCTAAACACAGCTTCAGACACTTATTAGCTGTATAAACTTGGATAAACTACTTCACCTTGGTCAGACTCTGTTTCTATCCAAAGTGCTCTTGGAAAATTTGAGTATTTCAGCTAGAAGAACCAGGAAAAACTCCCATGGAGAGATGTCCCCTGAGCTAACAATGGGAATAAGAGACTTCAACAAAAGAGGAGGAAAGAGTCCTTTCCAAGCATGGGCAATGCAATGAAGCAAAGTGAGAGATGGTGTTGGAGTCATATGGTGGAAGATAGGTGTGCTGAAATTTGGAGCCAGATATGCCAGCATACCCTTCAGTGACTGTGCCCATTAACGTTACCTTCAAGAGGAAGAACCCATGGCTATGGTCACCCTAGTTGTGCTGAGATGTCTGAGCCACACTCTATACATTCTTAGTGTGAAGAACATTAAATGCCTGATCTTGTATCTTATCTCAGGGCAAGGGTGCCCTACTGATGGTCTCATTTTCCCAGATGTTAGAATTAAACCTATATCCCCTTATTAGCAAGTAAATTAGTTAGAGAAACCCCTTTCCTCACATTGTGGTACAAATGATTACTATCATTAAGATGAGAATCATTTCTTGAAGAGACAAAATAGAGTGACCCAAATGAAAGGTAGCAAGATTAGCTCTAGTCATTTCAGTGATACAATGATAGCAATTTAAATGGTGCCTCATAGGATGCTCTGAACAACAACACAGACATTAAAGAAATGTGACTGACAGAGAACTTGGCATATGAGCAGCTGAGAACCCGTCGATGATGATGATGATGATGACTGCCACATTTGTAATGCTTTAAGGTCTGCAAAATCTTTTATAGGTGGTATCTCAGCCGAGATGCAGAACAGTCCTCTGAGGTAGGTGCATTAAGTATAATTATCCCATCTTTGAAATAATCCATGCTCAGAGAGGTTAAGTGGCTTGCCCATGATCGCAGGGTCAGTTAAATGTCAGAGGAGGATTCAAACTCAGGGCTTCCAGACTGTACATCCAGCAGGCTATCTACTATGCCTACAACTTCTCCAAGATCAAGATATTTTTGTACATACTGATTTAGACAGTCCAGGGCAGAGGACAGACGAATTTCAGAGATGGATAAATTATATTGCATTTGACTTTTAGTTCTTGGAATGCCGCCAATGCTAGTAAAATTATCTATTCACCTTGTTATTTCTTGACTGTCTTTTTCGCCCTCCCATTCAACTTCAATTTTTCCTAGCAGGTCCTAGCAGTTCACTTCCTGTTCTTTGCAGTCTTTGGGCAACCTGTTCCAGATGTTGCTACTTTTTCTTTATCCTTAACCCTTCAACCTCTTTCATTTCCCTCAAACACCTGAAACCTTGGGAAGAGAATGGGAGAGAACAAGATGCCAAATTGGATTATCAACTTAAAAGACTCAAAATCAAAATTACCTAGCCTAAATCCTACTCCAGTTAAAACAGTATGGCATGCTGTTACAGAAGAGATTTAGTATTCCCATTTTTGCTTCCTAACATGAACAGTAACGCTCTTGATGTTCAGTCATTTTTTAGTCATGTCCAAGTCTACATCACTCCGTTTGGGGTCTTCTTGGCAAAGATACCAGAGTGGTTCGCCATTTCCTTTTACAACTTATTTTGTGGTAAGGAAATTGAAGTAAACAGGGTTAAATGACTTGCCCAGGGTCACACATGTAGGAAGTGTCTGAAACTAGATTTGAACTCAAGGAGATGAGTTTTCCTGACTCCAGACCTGGCATTCTATCCATTGACCTAGCTGCCCACACAACTATAAGTATCCCCTTAATTATGCAGAACCCTGAATAACTTCAAATTTCCCCCATTCTTCTTTTTTTAAAAAAAGAAACAGCAAATGGCAAGCCAAAAAACAGATTTCAAAGATTATATTAATAGCATAATTTTTTAAAATTATATCCCGGGTTCAAAATACAGGCAACTCAGTCTCTAGGCACTTCTATATCCACAGTCAGAGAACCATTCATTGCCTTCAGTCAGCCTTCCCTGCCTTCTATGGTCCAGCCATATTGGCTATGTTCCTTCCTCACATATAATATTTCTTTTCCCTTCTTAATTCCTTTGTACTAGGAATACTTTGTACTTTGTCCAGTCCTGTTTCTGAAGTGAACTCCCACCTCAGCTCTATCTCAAAGAATGTCTTACTTCTTTAAAGAATCAGCTCAAGAGAGGCCGTGTTTTATGATGATAGAGAGCTGGACTTGGAATCAGGAAGACTTGGGTACAAGTTCTAACCCTGGTACATAATGACTGTGATCTCACAGAAAGACTCTAAGGCTCTAATTGCTATGGAAAAGTCTCAAAGATCATAAATTGTAGAGAAGGTATTGGCAAATAACTTCTTCTGCATTAGTTTGCTCGTGGTGAGTTTCCTATATCAGTGAAATTTCAGGTCTTGTTTTTTTTAAGTCATTCAAAAAAGAGTCTGCTCAAACTCCACCCTCTACACAAAACTTTTGCTGATCTCCTCTCTCTCCCCTGCTTTATCCCCCTGGTTGCTAGCGCCAAACTTTCCTAAACTCCTTTGTATTTATTTGGTCATTGAGCTGGCTCTTTTAGGGATTTCAAGTGGCCTAAGGAAGAAGATAATTTCTGTATGTAATATAGTATAATATAAATATAATGTAACACAATATAATATATGCTATAATATAATAACATTAATTCTGTATATGCTCCTCTATGTATATGTTGTCATCCTTAATACAACATAAACACTGGAGTGCAAAGACTATTACATTTCTGTCATTTGCCTGAAACATTGTTTGAAATGTATAGAGAGTAGAGCTGAACTTCATGACTAGCTAGCCTTGCAAGTGAATTAAAGCCTCAAATCTTGTTGAATGAAATATGTTCTTTCCTGGCTTCTTCTACAGAACTGACTTCCTAAGCAATTTCATTTCCTTTGAATTATGAGCGTCTGCCTCAACAGGAATGGCATTATCTGAAGCACAATTATATCTATGATAAAAGGCCAAGTACTCAGCTGATAAACTGAAATATGTTGTCTGACTAATATACTCCTAGAAGGTAGCCGGAACTCAAGTGATAAAACAGGCTGTAACATAGGTGAATCAACTCTGGGCTATTTATCAGGGACTTAGACTATCAGAAACATAATACCCTCTAGCACTATAATTTGATTCAGTCTAGCAGTTACATGGTGTTATTCTGTGCCTCTAGGATCATTGCATGGGAGTAATGTTATGGAACAAGAAGGAACAATAAATGACATTTAACTCATAGGTGTACAATAAAGGGATAAATTATGCACAGGATCAATTATAGAGCAAATTCTATTCCAAAAAAATGAAAAGGGAGCAAGCACATGTACAAAGATGTCTCACCTAGTGATCTCAGAGTACTAGAATCTCCATAATTTGAGAATTCTGTTACCAATCATTGTCAGGCAAAGTAGAGTATATAGAATATAGGCCTTACTAGAGTCTCCATTTTGATACAGAGACTTCATGGTAAAGAAATCTGTCATTTTAATGAAGAACACAAGAGATTTAAAAAGAATATGCCCCCAGGCTTCAAATATTTAAAAGGACTAACTTATAGAAGAGGAAATAGTCTTCTGGCAGAATTAGGAGCAGTGGATGAAAGTTACAAAGGGAAAGTTTTGGTTCAATATAAGGAAAAGGAAAAAAATTCCAAACAATTTGGATTTTCCAGGAATGGAATGGGTCATATCATGAAGTGGTTGAGTTCCTTGTCTGGATGAGTACTTGGACATGCTATAAAAGGTACTCATGCTTCAGGTAGGGGAAAACCTAGATGACTATACGACTCCATCCAACTACAAGATTTTACGATGTCATGTGCCTATGGTTCTACGGATATAAAATCTGGGCAATATGTAACTTTCTGTTACGATACATTGTGTTCTCATCTCAGACATTTCATAGTGTGCATATTTTATCTTTCATCCTCACAGTCCTAGAGCCTAAAGGTTCCTTCTGGTCCAATGTTTCCATTTGCCCCTAGCCATTCTGACTTGATTTTAACAGATGTTTCTGTGAATAATAACTGCAGTCTTTTAAACTTAACCAATCACATTTTTATGGAGATCATGCTGAGTTTATATGGATTATGTTGGACTTAAGAAGTTTTGCTTTAAGGTGACTATTAAAATTGTGTAAATGGAAAATAAAAAATAGTGTATGTAGAGTTCCAATGTTTACAGCCTCTTTAGAGGGGCCAGTTTGTTGTGCAGTGGAGAGAACTCTAGGTTTATAGTCAGTAGACTTGGTCACTTACAGCCTATGATTTTGAGAAGGTGACACAAGTCTACTGACCTCTCTAAGTCCCAGTTTCCTAACTTGCGAAATAGATAGTTTAGAGTAGATAACCTCTAATGTCCTTTCTAGCCCTAAATTTATGATTCTATTGTGATTCTAACTCCTTGACCTCTCCCCCAACATTTTATAGATGAGTGAATTGATTGAGGGCCAGAGAAGTAATCTGTCCAAGGTCACACGTGTTACATGTATGTATATATGTATACACATGTATGTGTACGTGTGTGTATGCATAAACATGTTTCAAAGGTGTTGAGAAGATCCTGAGTACAACATTGTTTTATTTTTGGCTCCCTAGGAAGCGTGAAGCAAGTATGGGATTTGTAAAGTTGGATTCAATGATGTTATCCCAGTGACTTTTCCCCAATAATTTTATATAATTGAACTAAACTCCAAAAGCATCTGGACCACACATGTTAGACAGAGGGAGTCTAATACAAACCACTTTAATTTTATTCTGGGAAAGAGATTTAACACAGTATTACCATCCTTTGATTCAAAAGTCCAGGCATAGTCTGCTGTAACTAAACTTAACCCAAATCCTTCAACAACTACAAATTGTTATGGGTAGAATTCATGTAACTTGTGAAGCCTGGGAAATGTAAATTTAATATTAGGTTTTCACAACCTTTAGTCATTACGTCGTAGACTGGTTTTAACTCTTTTTAAAGATTTTTGTTTTAAAATATTCTTGTGATTTCAGTAGTCAGCCTTGCTCCTCATTTCTTTACTCTTTTACTGATCCTATTCATTTTCTACTGTTGTCAGTTCTCAGTACACCCCTCATAAAACAGTTCCTTGTAACAAAGGAAAAACAGCTAAGCAAAATTGACAGAGTATGCAATGATCTGTACCTATGGTCCGCCACTTCTCTACTAAGAGGAGGGAAGCACATACAATCATTAGTCCTTCCATCTAATGTAAATTTCAGTTTCTTTTAGTGTTATTTGAAAACATTATTGTGGTCATTATTATATTTTTCTTTCGGTTTTGCTTTCTTTACTCTAAGTCAGTTCATGTAAGTCTTGTCCTATTTTCTCTGAATTATGCACATTCACTTTTTCTCATAAAACCATTAAAATTATGTAGCACAGTTTGGTCAACTGTTCCCTCATCAACAAATGCCCACTTTTTGTTTCCAGTTTTTTACTACTACTAAAAGTGTTGCTACAAAGATTCTAGTATATATGGAAACTTCCTTCCTGGAGACACCCATGAAGTGTAAGAGTAACAACAGCAAGAGGGCCAGGTATCCCTTTTTCTCTTGTATTCTCGCAGGAATGACAGAAATTAGACCATCTGCTAAGTTCTAATCTATTTATATTTTTATCTTGGTTTAGGTTTTAGGCACCTCTTCTTGGAAACTGATTGGATTGAGAACAAAATCTAACAATCAGTGATCTTTCCCCCTCTTTATAAAGGGGTTCAGATCATTTACATTTTATTTGATACAACCTATACAGATGCCTCAAAATGGCATGGAAACAATTCTAGGTTCTAGAAGATTCTGCCATTGGGGCACAAACTGTAACACTTCTTATCAAGCTCTTCTAGACTTTGAAGTATAACCTTAATGTTCTTCTACATCTCTGCTGTCATGCTCCTGAAAAGCAGGAATGGTTTCATCTTTGTATCTGTATTTCCAGTACCTAGAACAGTTCCTGTCACATAGGAGATACTTTAAGCATTGTTTGATTGACTACACAGTATAGTTAAGTTTATAGAAGCTAATTCTCATGGTTGACTGCAGGCCAATGAATTTTTTTGCCACAATACTCCCCAATATCACTCACCAAATTATAGAGTTGTACCATATTTCAGCATGATTGTCGCATATTTTATGCCAATTTTTGTTTTGCAAAAAAATGGGGTGTTACCACTATGTAAAGTTTTAAAAAATTTATGTTGGTATTACTTAAAAATCTTTTATTACTAAACTGTCTTTGGTGCAAGATTGGATGCACGAAATACTCATGAATATACATTAAAATTGGGAAGAAGTAAGTCTTATCATATCACATGACTTACTAATGGCAGCTTCACCTGTCCTCCCACCCACCTTGCACCTACAGCCCTTCCTGGGTTGAGTGGCAATATTGTTAGCACTGCAGTGCTCCAAAACGTAGGCTTTCTGAAGTATACTGACAATGTACCAGCCCTGAGAATTCTAGGCCTATGGCTCATGATACATGAGAGATAAATGTGTATCCATAAACCACTGGTGAATATATTGTTGCTCTGTTTACCTCTGAAGCAACTTGAGGAACAGAATTGTATCCCATGTGACAATTACTCAATGAAAGACTATAAACCAATTTTTGGATGGGAGAAAAAGGGTGCAATAATTATGTGGTAAAATACAGTAATCTCCTTTGGAAAAAACTATAATAAGAAAGTCCTTGAGATTTCAAAGTAAATTTGATAGAAAATATACTTTGCCAATATTTATTAACCAGCTACTATGTGCCACACAATGTGCTAAGTGTTGGAGATATAAAAAAGACAAAAGATGGCTCTTTGAGGAGCTGACAATAGAAAATAATTTCACATGATTAGAAGCCATGAAGAAGTTGAAGGTGGAAGACACTGAGAAAAATCACAGATTTTTCAAAGATAGAGCACTAGCTCTAATTTATTAATCGTATGGTGGTAGTGGACAGAGCACTGGGTTTGGAATTAGGAAGATGAAACTACTCCAACAAAACTACTCCAAGAAAACCTCTAAATGGGGTCACAAAGAGTCAAATAAGACTGAAATAATTCAACAACAAAAATTGACCTTAGTAATTTCACTTCTCTAGGACTCACTTCCCTTATCTGCTCAAAGTAATACATACATATATCATACATATATATATATATATGTATGTATGTATGTATGTATATGGGTATATATAGCCTCCATGCTCCTATTGAGCACTGCTAGCATTCTATAATTTTTTACACCGTGTGAGGACTTTGGCGTTTTCCTGCTGTTGACGTGAAATACAGGTGTGAGACAGTGAATCAGACCTACCAAATGTTTCAGCTCAATTGATTCTGTTGCTGTTTACATAAATGAAAGGATGATATTAATTGTTGCAACATTAACTTCCATAGGTATTAAGTACATTGGTATTGACCATCACTTGTTTATTTAATAACTAATGGAGATTCTTTGATCCCTTTGAGAAATGAAAACCAAATTTCAGCTTTGAGCACCAATTAGGGAGATATATGATTGACTGGAGAAAGCTAATTCTGTCCTTCCTAATATTTAAAAGAAGTCTGACTATTCTTTAATGATGTATGCAATAGAAATGGGAACACTAGCAGATAGCTGCAAAAAATCTTTACAAATAATGAATGCCTAATTACTCTCCACTGGCAAGTTGTCTCACTAGACTCTAAAAAACAGGGGCTCTCAACCATATTTTTGTCATAGACCCAGCAGACAGTCTGGCAAAGTCTATGGACCTCTTCTCAGAACAATGTTTTTAAATTCATAAAACAGAAGGCATAGAATTACAAATATATTGAAATATACTTATCTATATCAATAGATATTTAAAGACCCCTGGTTAAGAATTCTTACAGGTCTAAAATATATAGAGAAAAAGTCAGCAACTAAAGATCCTGGTAGTAAGGATAGTTATTGTAGCAAATGTACCATTAGGCCAAAATGCAAAGACAAAACAATTTAGATTTTATGGAGTAGTAAAAAACCAACTGGACTTATGTACTAGCCATGTGCGTGTTACTTAATTTCTGAAAGGGAATCTCCTCAGTTGTAAAACAGGGATAAGAATACTTGGCTTGTAAGGAAAGTTCTTTGTAAACCATAAAATGCTATAAAAATGTGAGTTCCTCTTATAAAGGATATATAATGAACCAAGAGGAATTGGTACAAGAATCAATCATCAGGTAGTGCCAAAATGACTTACTTAGAAGTTAGGTGTAGCTACATTAGCTCAGTTTCCTCAACTGTAAAATGAGGATGTTGGCCAAGATTGCCTCTATAATCTACCTAGAGTTACCTCTAGAGCTCTGAACCTTTCACTAGGGAAATTTTTAGCGAATTACTTCAGAAAAACTTGGCTCAACTAGCATGACTTTCAGTAAATAGCTATAAATCCAAAGGTACACAAACCCTTCCTGACAAACAAATAGTTCTGGTCAAAGATCTGATAGCTATTTAGGGAGCTCAACAAGGGTTATTTTCCGACAGAATAAAAAAGCTTCAGACTGCATGAAGAGCCCTCTGGCCTCTTCTAGCACAGGGACCTGCAACTCAGTATTAAAGAGTCAATTATTTATTCATATTGGGAATAGGATGGATCTCTTCTTGTCAGTTTCTTGGTCAGTTATCACTCTAGAGAAAATGACTAGCTTCCCCCCCCCCCCGAATTTTAAAGGAACTAAAGAATCACTAAATTTTAGAGTTGCTAAGGTTCCTCAGAGATAATACAGACCAATGCCCTCACATTGCCAATGAGGAAATAGAAACTCAAAGAGTTAAATGATTTGTCTAAGGTCACACAGGTAATTAGCAGCAAAACTGGTACTAGACCCCAGGTCTTTTTATTTCCAGTGTAGTAGTGTTCTTCACACCCCACCATTTAGGACAGAAGCTAACTCTGCTTCTTCATAAATCACAATTTATGTTGATCAGTGAAGTCATGTAAGGAAAAAGAAGACCCTTCAGCCCTATCCATTTCTCTCACAAATTATAGCTGTCATTTTACAGTGCTTTACATACAACACAGATGGTCAAGTTTTGAGAAAGGATTCTGTAAAGTCTCAATTTGACCCCCAATTCTGGAACCTTGTATCACCTGAATTCTATGAAAATTCTTTATTTCAATTTTTTTCTTATTTTTGGAAATTCACATCAAATACAGCAACTCATTTTATAGTTCACAACCCTCAGATTCCTTGTCATTGGCTTGAATGAATAAATTATGTTTATTGTTTACTAGGTACTGGGGCTACACATAAAAGAATGGGATAATATCTATACACAAGGAGTATGGGAGTGGTGGGTAGGGAGGGAAAGGTGTTTTGGTGAGCAACTCACAGGCTTGGGAGTGGATAGATCAGGAAGTAAATTAACCTATCCTTTCTGGAAGTAATGATAGTATTCTTTTGATTATAGTGCCCAGAACAAGGTGGAGAGTGGGGTGGGTCAATGGGAAATGTTACCAGCTGCAATGCCAGGGCAGATGGCCAGAAGATGACTGGAGTGACGGCTGAAAACATGGTGGTCTGGGGCCAGCTATGTCAGTTTGAGTTCACTGACTCACCAATCAGAATAACTGAGCTTCAAGGTTTATTTTTTTTTCTTCCTGGCTTCCTCCTTTAATCTCTCTCTTTCTTTTTCTGTCCTTTTTCCTTCTAGAATTATTCATAAACATCTATTAATAACTTACATTAACAAACCTTAAAACATTTTCAGGGTTACAAAGCACTTTCCCACCACAATCCCGTGGGACTGAGTGTAAGCACTGTTTATGTTTTAAAGATGGGGAAATTGAAACTCAAGGTGGATTGTGACTCCCCCTTAGAAAGTTACAAAGCCAGATCAAAACTGGAGTTTGAACTCCAAGTCTCAGACCCCAAGCTTCTTCTAACTTAAGAATATAGTCCATTTTACAATCACATTTATATAGTGCCTTAGAATTCTCTAATTGTTTCATGTCCCCATTGAACAAAGCTTTCGTCCCCTAGTGGCTAATCTATTTGCGATATGTCTTTCCACACAAAGCCAGGCTGGTTCTTGGATAGCAAATTCTGGGTCCCAGATACCCAAAGTGGGGATTTCAAAGCTGAGCAGACTGAGTCATTGAAGGCATGGCCTCTGAATGTCTGGTGTTCCAGAAAGTTCCCTCACAGGGTGGATGGCATCAAGATGTCAAGAAGCTACTCAGAATTCAGTATCTTTTTTTCTCTTTAAGTTAGTGTGCAGTTTATAGATAGACTAAAAAGGTCTCCCACTGCATCCTGGGCCATCTCCAGTCATCCTGATAAATATCTGGTCACTGGATCCAGATGGCTCAGGAGGAGAAGTGAGGCTGGTGACCTGCACAGCCCTCCCTCACTCAAAACAAAGTCAAGTGCAAGTCATGTCATCATTTCTCTGATGGCATGGTCTTCATTAAAAAAGAAGGGTGAACACAACCTGTGAGTAGACTGAACTGCCTGAGTGGGGACCCAGCTAGCTGGGTTACTGGCTAGTTTCTATCTCTCTCTCTCTCTATCTTTCTCTTTCTTTCTTTCCTGCCTTCCTTCCTTTCTCAAAGTATTTAAAGACAATTGACCTGTCCTTATAAACTGTTAGCCTTCCTTTCCCTACAAAAACACCAGAAATTTGGTGATTATTCTCAGAATTACTGGCCATTATTATCAATTTGTTCTATTGAGTAGCTAGTTTTTGTTTCCAACCCGATTAATAAAAATAACTTGAAATTGACCAGTAGATATTAATTAGAATTTATATTCCTCTAGAAAAAACATGCTTTGTTCTATTATGACCATTTTTGTTGAAGCATGAGAAACTATTTCCTAGATGATTTATAACATTATGTAGACTTATGTCTTATGACATTTGAATTCCTGTGGCAATTTTAAACTAGTGACCTTCAAACTATTTATCCTTGGACACTGCTAAAGATTCCATGGTCCCTTTTCATTGAACATTTCTCCTTGTGAAAAAAAAGTATGGTAAAATTTCTGTGTAGTTGAAAGAGAAAAAAATAAAAGTATCACTTATTCATAGATTTCAAAAATTACTTTTGTTCTCAGGTAGACTCTATCATTTCCTTGACATCACAAAGACCAACTGCTGACTGGTGTCGCTACCACTGAGCAAGTAAACCCAAGAAGCCTGGAAAGTGGCAGCCCCACCCCCACCTGACCTTGAACCCCTCAGATCAGTGGCTCTGCTTTAAACTCAGCCCTGACAGCCATCATTGAGGAAGGAACCCTTATGGAGATATGACCTGGCAGAGGCTTTGGTGGGTGCTGCTGCCCCTGCGTCTGCAGTAGCCACAGCTCCTGAAGTCTTGAAAAGATGTCCCCAACAATCAAACTCCTTGATACAGTCAAATGTTATGATCCTATCAGTGATTTTATCAGACATTTTAAGGAATGAACCCTAAGGTCTGCGAATCCTTTCAATCTGGCTTGGCAGCTAAAAACTCCTATTTGTGTTGTGGGCCCTTTGAGAGCAGAAATTGCCTTTCACTCTTTGGTTTGTATTCCCAGCAATAATCACAATGCTTTTTTTGTGCACAATAAATGTTTTTTTCATTCATTAATAAATACTTTTTCATTTCATTCATAGGAACCATTGGAGTTTAAATAGAAGGAATCTCAAAAACTGCCCATTACAACCCCTTTCTTTTAATTAAGTGATATTAAAGTATAATTCTTAAAGGCATGAAGATTTTCCACGTGACCTATAGCATGGTTGCTGACAAAAATGTTTTACATAAACACCTCTTTGCCCACCAGCCTTCTCTATTTATTGATCTGTAAACTGGCATTAGTCCAAAACAAATTTTGACAGGTCCTCAAAACTTTTGCCACCAAAGGTGGTAAAACTTCTTAGAAACCTATACACTTAAAAAATTTTTCTTCCTGCTTTTCTTACATCTTCCTGATTCCTTATACCTGCAGCTTCTTAACTGCTGATTCCTGGTGTCCAAGTAAACTGAAGCATAGTTTGGCTTAGAAAAGACTATATTATAATTTAATATACTCAACTCTACTAAAGAGCTACACCTGTGCATTATCCTCTGAAAAGAAATGTTATTCTTTAAAAATTTAACAAATCAGATCCAAGATAAATATACATATATAGAGGAAACCAAAATAAATATACAAAAACAAAGGTCATTTCCAAATTGATATGTGGTCAGAGATATTCACAAACAATTCTCAAAAGAAGAATTATAAACTATAACAGATATAGGCAAGATTGCTCTGAATCACTAAAATAGGAGAAAACACTTCTGAAGTTTCAACTAATTCCTAGAAAATTAGCAAAGACAACAAAGGATGGGAACAGTTGATGCCAGAAGAATTATGGAAAACCAGACACATTAATACACTATTGGTGGAGCTACAAATAGCTCTAGCAGTTCTGGAAAGGTGTTTGGAAGAGTGCTAAAAAAGTGACTAGAATGTCCATACCATTTGCCCCAGAGATCAATGACAAAAAGGAAAGTCTATATACACACAAAAATACTTATAGCAGCATTTCCAGAAAAGAACTGGAAATAACTAGATGTCCAGTTAGGGAATGGCTAAACAAACTGTAGTCCATGTATGTAACTGGAGTCCATATCACTGCACTTTACAACTAAGAAATGACAAATGTGATGAATACAGAGAAGCATGGGAAGAATTTTATGAACTTAGGCATAGTGAAGCAAGCAAGAGGAAAACAACATACCCAACGACTATTATAATGCAAATGAAGCAACAACAATAAAGCAATCAAAACCTAATGCTATGAAATTGAAACGACCAAGCTTGACTTCAAAGAAGAGATATGAGAATATATTTTCCCTCTCATCTTTTCAAAAGTGGAGAATTATAGGTTAGAAATTCTATGGATAATGGATTTTGTTGTTGAGTTGTTTTTCAGTTATGTCAGAGTTTATAATCTCATTTGCAAAGATACTGTAAATACATAATGGAATACTATAGGTAGTCATTCAATAAATTGGATAATTTGGTTATTTTTTGCTATGTCCTCCTCCCCCTTTAATTTTATGCTTTGACATGTAGGATAGATCTTTGGGGAATTATATATTTGGAAATATAGATGGTGTACAGCAAAAGATCTCAACAAAAATTTTAATTAGGTATCACAAGCATTCTATTAAAAAACACAGCCATTTTTCTCAATTCTACTGAGAACTATTTGCAGTTGTAAATAAGAATGAGTAAAATGAGCATAAATATGAAGGTTTATGTGTGTATGTGGGTATATATATATATATATGTGTGTGTGTGTGTGTGTGTGTGTGTATAATACACACCCATATCCTGACATATATAAACATACATATATAAACATACATATATATATATATATATATATATATATATACAGGAATATATGTATACACACACACATATACACATACAGTTATAGCTATAGCTACCTATCTTTCCATCCATCCATCCATCCATCCATCCTGAGGTTTAGGAAGCAGAGGTCATAACAAGCAGTAGAATGCTAACATAACAAGGAACAAGGGGGGAGAAATGAGAGGTAAAGCCAGCCCAATTTGTGAGGAATAGAGGACAAAGGTCTCTCCAGTCTCCTTTGAACTAAGAAATCCAAGGTGATAGATAACAAACTGGAATCAAGCAGTGGCCATCAATTAGAGAATACTGAACAAGTTGTGGTATATGAATAGAATGGAATTTTATCATGTCACAAGAAATGACAAACAAAAACAAAAAGAATTGAGAGAACCCAGAGGAAAATGGGAAGATAATGAACCAAGGTAGATGCAGAACAAGGTAAGCACAACCTGGGGAAACAGATGTATAAAGGCTTTCATGCTCCGATAACTGTGATGATCAATCATGACTCCAAAGAATAGAGAATGAGACACACTTCCTTTCTTTCTACAGTAAGACTTCAAGTACAGAACACTGTATATGCTGTCAGATGAGGTGAATAGGAGTCTGTTTGCCTTCACTATTTTTCTTTGTTACAAAGAAAAGTTCAGCGGGGCTTGGTGCATGGACCTTACTATTTTGTTATGTACCCAAAAAAAGCATCAATAAATAAAATTAATTAAATAAAGATTTATTTATTTCCCCACATGAAAAAATACTTTAAAAGCAAATCAACTGTAGTCACTCACAATAATGTTCAAAGTCAAGATGTATTGCTTAATAACCAGAAAAAATAACTAACTGACCTACTGAATTTCTATATAGTCCTACAAGTTTGCATAATTCTGTACTTTTATACATTTTTCTTTTAACTCTAGAGATGTCTTTTTTTTAGAGCGGTAAGACAAACTGCATTCACCTCAGGTCAATGTGGTAATATTAAAATAGAATTTAGAGCTAGAAGAGATCTTAGAGGTATACTCATCCTTCCCCATCATGGTTCTGATATGGCACAGCTCAGCATAAGAAATTAAATGGGAATTGTGGGGGAACTTTATGGAAGCCACAAACAGCACAGAAAGGCCAGCAGCTGACACAGAAAAAGTAATTTTTCATAAAGTATTTTTACTTAATGTTGACCTACATATAGCCTATGACTAAATACTTAACCCAAATTTTACAATAAAGTACTATAAATATCCCATAAAAAATGAAAAAAATTCAAACTTTTCCTCTGGTACAAAGGGAGGGCCAAAAAATTTTACATGAATTTTCCAGATTGCAAGGTGCAGCACCTGTAACCTACACAATGTGGAAGATATAACTGTAATTCAGTCCAGTATCCTCATTTTACAGCTAAGGAAACTGGGGCACAGAGAGGTTGTTATGTGCTTATGAGTCTTACATTGGATGGAGGAAAAACAGGGAAATCTAAGCAAAAAAGCAAAGCAAAGCATATAACAGTAACAGACTTAGCATTCCAAGAGTCAATCATTTCTAACACTGTCTTGAACTGTACCTTTATTCTTCAGTGTTGCAATTAAAGGCCTCTGGGAAAGCTACATTTCATTTTCTTTGTTATCTCTCTAAAAACATTTCAGAATGTTTTATGATTTGTTTATGATAATTATGCCTATCTCGTTAGTTAAACCTCTCCCCAGCTTTTGCAAGGTACCGGAAAAAATAATGCTAAAAGTATTAAATTTAGTCCTGGGTATCTTTTCTTTGTACTGCCAAAACTAAAAGCATTTATGTATATTAACCTGTTACTCAAGAAAGATTTTCACTCATTTTTTTCTGACTTTTCCTTTATGACCAGTACAACTTAGTAAAAAGCATGCTGAACATATATCCCCAGGATCTAATACAACAACCTGCACACAGTAGGCACTTCATAAATGCTTTCTGTAGTTAATTCAGTTAAAAAATAGACAATCTGGAGACCTTTGCCCTAGTTTCAGTCCTTCTCCTTACTATCCTCAGTAACCTTAGGCCAGTGGTAGGACCTCTCAGATCATGCATTTCATTTACCCTTCACAGGTGTGAGGATAAGGGTTGGCTAGATTCAATACTTTTCTTTATCTTTTTTAAGTTTATTTTTTAAAATTTATTTTTAGTTTTGAACATTCACTTCCATAAGATTTTGAATTTTAAATTATCTCCCCCTCTCTCCTCCCTCCTCCCCAAGATGGCATGCAATCTGATATAAACTGTACATGTACATTCATTTAAATGTTTTCACATTAGTCATGTCCTAAAGAAGAATTAGAACTAATGAGAGGAACCACGAGAAAAAACAAATAAACAAAGAAAAAAGAGCAAATGGTATGCTTCAATCTGTTTTCAGACTCCACATTTCTTTTTCTGGATGTGGGATGGATAAAATTCATCATGTTTCCCTTGGAGTTTAGACTTAATATTTTCAAAGGTCTTTTCCAGACCTAGAGAGAGGGTTTTGATTCATCTATTTTTTTATCTAGCCATAATTTAATTTCCATTCCCTTCCGTTTATCTACATTATCTCTTAAGATTTTATTTGACTGAGGTAAATGTCTTTAACGTACAGCATTTTTGGTTGTTGTCTCTCAGAAGCAAAAGCATATGTTTCATATGAGTCCTGCTGCAAAGCCTTTTTTTGGGATGGGGTGGGTGTATGTATTAGATCTTCTACACATGGGATCAATAAAGCATTTTTTTAGTCTGTCAAATGCATGACCTAAATCTGAAAGTACTAATGTCCATTTTCCCCATCAGAAGAAATATAACTTTACTATTCACCATATTGTCTTGCCAGATTATCAAAAGAGATAGTTACCTACTCTATTCAACAGATGCATTGCAATGCAGAATGGTTGGGGAAAGCTTTAGCTGCAAATAGGAAATGAAATGACTGATGCATGAAATGATACAGATGCATTTTTTAATACAGTCTCTTATGATAAAGACAGGAAATCAACTATGTAATTTTAGGGATGCTTTATTTTTATTAAAAACAGACACCTGCAGGCAG
>CM053770.1:130467719-130481825 GCA_028658325.1 Potorous gilbertii
GCTTACCATCAGGGAAAGACATGGGAGTCAAGGCCTCCGTATCCCAAACATCTGAAATAGATATCCAATGGGCTCAGGCCATGGAAGAGCTCAAAAAGGATTTTGAAAGTCAAGTTAGACAGGTGGAGGAAAAACTGGGAAGAGAAATGAGAGAGATGCAAGAAAAGCAAGAAAAACAGGTCAATACCTTGCTAAAGGAGACCCAAAAAAATGCTGAAGAAAATAGCACCTTGAAAAATAGGCTAACTCAACTGACAAAAGAGGTTCAAAAAGCCAAGGAGGAGAAGAATGCTTTCAAAAGCAGAATTAGCCAAGTGGAAAAAGAGGTTCAAAAGCTCACTGAAGAAAATGGTTCTCTCAAAATTAGATTGGAACAGATGGAGGCCAATGACTTTCTGAGAAACCAAAAGAAGTTATAAATTCTATTTTTATTGCGTTCTAATACGTTTAATAACCAGATCTGGGCTGATAAACTGAGGCCAAGAAAAAGTCTTTTAAGGAACCTCTTTTAATTAATGATAACAATAATGGCTGGCACATTATAGTGTTCTAGGGCTTGCAACGTGCTTTGCAAATATCTCATTTGATCATCACAATAACCCTGGGATATCAGTGTTATTAATGTCCCCATTTTATAGGTGAGTAAACTGAGGCAAACTCTGGTTAAGTGACTTGCCCAGGGTCACACAACTAGTCTGAGGTTAGATTTGTACTCAGGTTTTCCTTACTCCAGAGTTCAGCACTCTCTCCACTGGCTATCTCTGTGTGCATACACACACACACACACACACACACATATATATATATATATATATATATATGAAGAGGCTATTATCTAGCATAATTATGAATTACATGTAAGTAGATACTTATAAAATGCTGGTTGAAATGTAATAAAAATAATAGCTAACATTTAAAGTTTGCAACATGCTTTGCATATACCTCATTTGGTCCTCACCACAACCTTGTAAGGTAGATACTATTACAGTGAACTATTTTATAGATGAGACAAACAGGGTTAAGTGACTTGTCCAGGTTCCCACAGCTCCTAAGTGTTGAGGCCAAATCTGAACTCAGGACTTCCCAGTGTTCCATCTACTCCTCTTAGCTGAAAATAGTCTATCTTGAGAAATTTAAACACTACCCTCCTCCCATCTGATTTATGCTATTAATTTGTCTGGCAAACAATTTTCATACATTGATCAGAGGTAAATGTCAACCCAAACTGTATTTGAATAAACATGGAGTATAAATAATTGAGGTTTTACTTGGTAGGTAAATAAGAAAAAAATGCCCAATAATGGAGGACTCAAAGGAGAAGGATATAGTAGCTGTTTGGATTGTATCCCCTAGGAAAAAATAGAGAAACAAGAAACAGGATGGTGTGCTGGAAAAGGGAATAGATATTCTTGGAGTTGAGTTCTGGATTCAAATTCCATTATGACATAAATTAACTCTGTAGCCATGTCAAAGACATTCAAACTGCCTAAGCCTTTTGCCTATTTCGTTTCCTATTCCAGAGCCATGTTTCCAAGCATGTTGTTTTTTGGGGTTTTTTTTTTTGTCTTTCCCAAAATATGCTGCCTACACAAGATTTAATTATCTGTACTAGAGATTTTAACTTTTTTGTAACATTGACAGTCAGATAAGAGTTTATAAACCTCTTCTCAAAATAATGGGTTTTTTAAAATTGTAATTGAATAAAATGCTAAATTTCAGGGAGACAGTGAAAATAAAGGTGCAATTTTCAGTTAATAGTTCCTATTACCATCAAATCTATTGCTGAACTCCATTGGATTATGGGGTCCCCAAGTTATGAACCCCTGATCTACGTGGCCAACTTTTCTTGTACTCACTGACTATTGAGGTCACAAATTCATTGAGTCCAAACTCCACATTTTACCACTGTGGAAAATGAAGCAAATTTCGCAGGGTCACATAGCTAGGGAATATGTATGTCAGAACTTGAACCTGTGTTCCAAACTTCAAATACAGCAGTCTACCAAGTCTCCCATGAAATGATCTTTCTTATTGCCTTAATTCTAGCAACTCATTTATTTGTTTCTTCTACAAGAACCTTAAAGTCAGAGTGAGCCATCCTCATTCCTAAATAACATCTCCATATTTACAAGAATTTAACATAGCACTTTCAGACAGAACTTTCATTCCACCTTTAAATGTCAAAAAATCCCAATTTATTCATTTCCATTTAGGTGTTTTTCCATGTCAAGTATTTTAATACGAAGACCTAAAACATGTCCTTAAAATGATAATGAGAAATGGGGAAATAAAAAGCTTTACTAAGCATCTATTTCTACCTATATCCTCCCAAGTTATATTGCAAACAACTGTATGGAAAAAGTACATTGATAAAACTACATGCCCTTAATATTAATTATTCTATTACGGAAATTCAGGAATTGAACGATCCATACCAAATGATGGTGCCTAGTTGATCATCTGAAATTAACAAGGCCTTTTCTTATAGCCATCTGCAGAATACCATCCTCAAGGATTCCCTTTGAGTACAAAATGAGAAAGCTTTTTTCTATCTTACATATTTTCTATTCTTACTTACCTCCCATAATGATACCAGGATGCTCCAGTTGACCAAGATGCATCAGTTTTAGGAAAGCTTTTGTAGGATGTAGATCTTAATTTCACACAAGAATTTCAAAACCTGCTCTTTGTTCTAGATACTTCATTTCATACTTGCCTTCCCAGGTCTTTCTTTCCCTCTTCTACTTCTACCCATTGCCTGATAATTTCTATTCTAACTGTAAAGCAGAAGTATGTAATGGGAGGGCTATGGAGTGACTCCAGTTACCACTTTCTCAGAACAGGTGTGCATTCTCCATTTATCCAAAGGGGATTTAATCTCAGGGAAGAGTAGATGGAAAAGGGTCAATAAAATGCCATGACAGTCTCATGTGTTCCCTTCCTCCCAACAACCTTAAAAACAAACATAACAGAAAGATTTCTTTCTAAAATAAGATAAAATAGTATCTCTACCGAAGCCTTAAATGCTATGAAGTATATATAAACATGCTCTCAACGAAGTCACTCTGCAAGAGTTGATTGATCAAAATGTCAGAGCATTCCTAAAGTCTTTTACTATGAATGCAATATTGAATATTGTACTTACAGCTGCATAACCAAGTATAAGTGGTTCGGACTTTCGTAAATATCTTCCAGAGCAACGATATTTTCATGTTTAATTCTAAAAATTAAAAAGAGATAGAAAGACAAAGATTAGAGCAACTTGTCATTAAATTTTAAATGAACAAAATTCCATATTAAAGGGGGAAACCACAATTCTATTACTAGCAACTAAGAATGTCTTCCTTGCATATAGCTGGCACTTAATAAAAGCTCATTCACTTGAATCCTGGCTTTGTCACTTAAAACTTGTGTGATCGTGGGTAGGTCTTTAAAGCTTTCTGGGTCTCAGTTTTTTTATCTGAAAAATGAAGGCGGGGAGTAACCTACGTGGTTTTTACAACCTTATTAATTCTATGAAATAAATCGAATTGTACACCATCTTAAGTTTATTCTTTCTCCCAGAATTGTACTAATCTATTTCAATGACCCTAGACATATTCAGGCATTGGGACTGGGGAAATGGGGCAGCACAGGGGAGAGACACAGGGGAGGAAGGGGCTTCATAAACCTAAGTCCACATACCATTAGCACCATGATGCAGAAAACAAACTATCCTACCAGGCACCAGACTAGGAAAAAGAGACCTACCTGGCTGCCCTTGGTGGGTCACTATGGTGACTCATCATATCTATCAAGCCCCCATCCACCTCTTCCTGTGCCAGGCTGCAGGATACAGAAACAAAATTTGAGGGGGCTTACAGACTAAGAGAAACTCCCTCCTAAAAGCCATTTGAGCTCAGAACCTTAAAGCCCAGTGATTATTTAAAACTTGAGCTTTCCAGAAAAGAATCATTTCATTAGCCAATGTGCTAATTAATTGTTCACGGAAAGTCCTCTCCCTTGGGATTTTACTGCTCCGCAATTTTAGCTGCATTCAGTTGCTATGCATCCTCACTAAAGGCTGCTGCTGTTTAACAGCAAGAACACTATATTATTTAATTAGGGGAAATGGAGGCAATTTTCCTAAATGTGAGAGCAACCTCTGCCTGCCTCTTTTTTCTCCTCTAGAAGCACATGGTCCAATAAATTACTGTGCATCCATGCACAGCCCAAAAGAATTAAGATGAAATAAATGTGTGGCATTTTGGGGGATTGTTGGCTCTAGTTTTCCTAGTTAATACAATTTGCTGATAAGCTGATACAGTGGGAATTATATTCAGTTCACCTTTCGCCAGCATCTACCAGGAAATGCGGGTGTTATTCATCATCAGATTGATTTCAGAAGGCTTACTGTGAGGAGGAAGAATTATATCAGTAATATCAGAAAAAACATCATATTGATCCAACAAAATGAGTCAGTGAGTAAACCAGGAAATATTAGTTAATTTTACACCCAGATTCCAGACAGTCTTGGGAGGTACAAGGGAATGCCTACCTGACTTCTTGAGCCTGGGCCACCACATTTCTATTAATACATCTGAGACCATTGTGTGCCTTTTTTGTTTGTTTGTCTTGTTTTTAACAACCTGCATCATACTGTTAGCTCATTCTGACCCTGTGGTAGAATAAAACCCCAGGTCTTTTTTACCTGATGCTAGATCAGAATTTTCCATTGTGTATCATACTTAAACAAATGAGATTTTTAATCTATATATAACACACACTTTATATTTATTCCTGTTATGGTTCAGTTTGTTCTGACTGGTCCAGCGGGCTGAGGTTCCAAACCTATCAGAAGCATTTTAGATCTTGATTATATCCTCAGTTTTACTGGTTATTGCATTCTCATGTCACCTAACTATGCCCTAGATTTTATTAAAGTGATTGAAAACAAAAAGTAACAGGGTAGAGGTATAGGTAAAGCAAATGGTATTCCACTAGAGACCTCCTTGCGAGTTCACACCCAACAATTATTCAAATGATTGAATGAACCAGCTGCAAATTCACCTGGTTGACAGGTGTTACTTTGCCCTAAGAGTCAGTGGGGAGAAAAAGGAGAGTCCAGAGTCCCCATTCCATACCAAATAAAAGTCAAACTACTTAGCACAACTTTGAATGTGTTCCACAATGTGGTTCCAACTTACCTTTCTCCCTTCATCTGACACCTTTCCATATCTTATTACTCATATTCCAGATAAGTTAGATTAGTTATTCCTTGAGTCCTGTGCTATCCCAACTTCCTGGCTTTTCCTGTGTCTGGAATCCCTTCCCCATCTCTGAATATTGCCCCCACTTAAGGCTCAGATCAAATACTCCTTGGATATTACATATGACACCAGCCTGAAGTGACCTTCTTCTCTCACATCTGATCTCATTTGCAATTTGCACTCCCCTCACACCCTTACCATAATCTAATTTGCATTATTTTTTGTGTGGACATACTTTTCCTCTTCCTTAAGGCAAGAATCATGTCCCTGTTTTTGAATCTCCTGTTAGCAATTATTACAGGGCATGCTAGAGTCAACTCTTATTGGCTTACAAGAGCTGGTTGTTAATTTTTCATTGTGAATATTTATACTTCAGAAATAAGCAAGCACTATAAATTAAGGCTTGCATTATGGTCTTTTTTATTTCTAGAATTCAAGTGATGAGGAGAATATTATTAATATTGCATATTAAACTTAAAAGTGTATTGTGCATACAATTTTGGGGGGAGAAAGTCAATTATTAAATGTTTACTAGCACATCCCTGTTTACAAGGTGTGTGTTCTTTATAAGGTCATGAGCAAACTATTCAACTGCTGTAAGCCTCTGCGTATCATAAAGAAAGCACTTTTTCAACTGAAAAGTACTAGAAAATGTGACTAGTTGTTAGTGAATATTTGAATGAATCAATCAATTATAATCCAGCACACTGATGGCTTGGTTTGTTGTTGAGCCGATATGTGATCCCATGGATGAAGTCCATGGGGTTTTCTTGGCAAAGATACTGGACTGATTTGCCATTTCTTTCTCCAGTGGATCCCCATTTTACAGATGAGAAAATGAGGCAAATGCAAGTTAAGTGACTTGCTCAGGGTCATATAGCTAGTAAGTGTCTGAGGCTGGATTTGGACTCAAATCTTCCTGACTCCAGGCCTGGTACTCTATCCACCGAACCACCAAGCTACCCCATGTTGATATTTTACTTTGTCTTAAAAGACAAGAGGAGGGGAAGTGCAGTGAGTTAGAGATGGGGGTCATTGGACAAGGGATTGCTCTAACACACAAATTACTATCTCATGCTCAGTTGAATAAAGAATATTTGAAATTGGCAGAGGAACTAACAGAAAGATTTCATGGGCATGGGTCTTTCAGTGGACAATTTGTGAAGCAAAGAGGAAAGGGATGTCAGATTTTTGCAGACAGGAAAAGTCTGGACACTCATACTGCCACAACCCTGTGGATCGAACCAATCATGGACTGCCTGGAAGCAGGGAAAAGAGGAGGGGACCCTTCCCTTTTCCACCTCCTTCACCTGGCCCTGGCTGCTCAGAAACAGTCTGTTGAAGCAGAAGACACACTGCCTTTTGCCTTATCACTGCATCCTAAGGTCCTCTAAGTCTTACCGATATGACTGAAGTACTTCTTGGCCCTAACACCTGACTTGCTGCTCTCTCTACCCTTAGGACTTCCAACTCTTTGCATCTGCCCTGGAGCTCATCTTTCTTTTTTACGTTGTCTCCCTAATTCGGGTATCAGTACCTTGAGAGCAGGGACCATCTCCCTTTTTTTAAAGCCCATAGTAACTTCTCCACAGTAACTTTCTTTATTCATTCAAGCCACAGCCTTTCCTACTAAAAGAACTTTTTTGAGTGAGGCAAAAATCTGACTTCTGCAAAACGGACACGAAAGGAAACATCATCACCATGTCACTAAGGGCACCTTTAGGACACTGAAAATGGCATTTAGTCTTAATTTAACTTGGTAAAGTGCCCAGGCTCAGCAGGCAAAAAAAAGCATTAGCTCCTGCCTGTGTGTACAGCATATGTTTATAAAGACAAGCACAGAGGCTTGAATGTAAATTGGTGTTTACTAAATGTGTGTTAAACCTGTAAAATTAAAATCACCTTCAATTCTTACCCTGGAAAAGCACAGGGGAGGGAAGGAAAGAAAAGCTAAAAGCCTAAAGCCAAACAGCAGATTGTTTGGATTCAGAGAATGTCCTACATGGTCACTGATGGCCAAAAGGAGAGACCCTCTGCCAAGGCCAGGAATCCATGAAAATGACATCATTTAAAAAAAAAGTCATCACCAAATGCACAGCCCAGGACCCTGATGCATCCTCTCCAGATCCACAGTGCCAGGATCTAGGCTGCATGGTTGGGTCTAAGTCAAGAATCTCCATCTCTGACCCTCTGCAGTTCATCAGAAAGATAGAATACGGTAGAATCAATAAGTTGCTCAGAAGAGGAGAGCAAAAGCTATCTCTTTTCTTGATTTCACAGAGGTACACATCTTCCTGGTGCTCTGTTTTCAGGCAGAGAGTAGAATCCATGAGGTCAAGGAGTAGAATTGAGTTTAATCAGGAAGGGGCAGATTAGGACAAGGTGCTTAGCAGGGAGGGGTATCTGGGGAAGCAGATGGTGGCTAAGAAGAGACAAGGGCAATCCTGATCCTGTTGAGGGGATCACAGAGAGAAGAGGTTTTGCTACCCTCCATCTGGTGCCCAGATGTTTGGGGAGAACTCCCCCAGGCCCTTCTCCAGGGCATGCTCCCCAGTATGAAAAACACAACCCTAAGGAGAAAGGCTAGGTCTATAGAAGAGGAAAGAGATCAGGACTGGAGTCCCTCTCAATGTCATTACCATGAAACCCTTTTTCTGTGTCGGTATGGGAAAACATTCTATGTGTCAAAATAAGCATCCTACCCGGTAACACAGTGACCTATTTAAGAAAATGCTCCAAAATTTTGACAAATGGTTCCTTATGCCTAGGAAAAGTGTTATATTCTCCTGGGATTTTACACACAATCAAATGAATTCCTTCTCTCTTAAAAAATAGATCATATTTAAAATATCGATTCCAGTCAGACTGGGGTATCGTACAAGGGAAAAAGTACTAAGAAGAACACAGTGTCAAAATATAGCACTCATGCAGGCTGATTTATTTGGCTGACTTGCTCATAGTGATTGATGACAGGGATCTTTGCTCTCCTCACTTTTTTCCTAATTGGAAAAGAATACAGTCAAAATCTTCCCACACCTGCTTGTAGGTAGACCTCTCCTCTAGTCCCTTCAAGCTCATTCTTCACTTGGGGTAAAAATGGCATGTAGCCTCCAGGACCAGAGATCAAACCTTTAGAGATGCTATGGTTCCAATGAGGTAATTTATCTAGGAGAAATCTAAGTGGTTTTAAAGTTTTAGGATCGTACTTGGGAGAAATGAGTCCTTGGCCTTGACCATATGTATAGGACACTATATTCATATGACACATATCACCCTCCAAAATGTAGTCTTTGTCAACACCATATTTGCCTATTTTTCCTTTCTTTCACTTCAGTCTTGACCCTATGTTCCAGTTCAACCACGTATTCTTAGCTATCCCCTCAATCCTTTGCCCCATTGCCTATAATCAGTCCAAACTTTCTAAACCCCAACTCCAAACTACTCCCACCATCTACCTTCTTCTTTGCTATTCATGCGCTGCTAAATGCTACTGCAAAAAACCAAGCAACCAGGATAACTGAGTTTACTACACCTTTATGTTCTTTAATTGCACTTACTGCTGCATAGCAAACCTTGTATTCTGACCTGACTTTATCACTTTCTGCACAGTGATTATTCCAAACCTCCTCTCTCTTCAAACCATCTTTTCTTACTTGCCCATCCGTGGAGTACCTCACCTCCTACTTGTATGAGACCCACTATAGCAAACTTCCTTATTCTCATAACATCCTCAAATCTCCTCCTCAAAACTGAAGGGATGCCATTCAACTGGGGAATGGCTAGACAAGCTATAGTATATGGTTGTGATGGAATACTGTCATGCTAAAAAGAAAGGACAAGCAGGATGATTTTGGAAAAACCTGGAATCCTCCAGCTTCTGCCCGCTAAGAGTGGGTGTGCCCTCAACTCTACTCTCTGCACTCTCTGGGATCCCATTAACTTCCATGGATTCAGCTGTTATCTCAATGCCCATGACTTCCAAATTTACATAGCCATCCCTCAGTTCTTTCCTATACTCTGGTCCCACTTACTGGACATCTTCATGTCCTTCCTATGGGCATCTCAAACTTGACATGTCCAAGATAGAACTTGCCACCTTTCCCCTCAAACCCACACCCTATCCTTCCAAGGTCTGCAAGCTCAGAGTCATACATGACTCCTTTCTCTCCCTCCCCTTACCTCATATCAGTTGTCAAGGCTGGCCTATTCCATCTACAGAACATTTTTCACTTCTCTCTCCTTCTTTTCACTCCATTAGCCATCATGGTAATTTGGTCCCTCCTTACCACTCTCCTGAATTATTGTAATGTCTTCCTGATACATCTCCCTCCTCTAGTCACTCCAGTGTCTCCCCCACACAGCTGCCACACTGATATTAAGACAGAGGAATGTATACTTACAGTCGTACAGTTCTCTTAACCACTCTCGACTTCAAGTTCCTCATCTGTAAGATGGGGTAATAGTAGCACCTACTTCCCAGGGTCATCATGAGAATCAAATGAGAAAGTGTTTACAAAGTGCTTAATACAGTACCTGGAACATGTTTATTTCCTTCCTTCCTCTTTTCCTCTCCTTCTTTCCTTCTATCTTCCCTACCTTTCCCTCTTCTTTCCTTCCTTCCTTCTTCCTTTCCTCACTTGTTTCCTCTCTGTGTCACATCCCTAATTGAGAAGCTGTAGCACCTCTAGGATAAAGTGCAAACCCCTCTGCCTGGAACTTACCCCTTCTGACAACCTGCCTCCGACCCATCTCTCCACAATCATTCCCTCTTCTCCCTTTCTTTTAGCCGAACTAGAACATGTACTGTTCTCACTCATATCATTCCACTGTGACTCCAACTTCTCTGTCTTTGCACAAACCATCCCGCCTTCCATTCCTGGAATGTTCTCTCTCCTCATCTACTTTGCTTGAGATTTTTCTTTCCTTTGGCTTATTCCAGTCACCTCAAGGGACCTTTCTTGCTTTCCCTAGACAGGAGGAACTCCCTTTCCTAGAAAATTATTTGACATATTTTTTTTTATTTACTTCCCTGTGTAATCCTCTTCATCTCCCTCCAAGTAGAGTGTCACCATAAAGATCATGTCCTCTCACTGGATCCTCAAAACCACCCTCTGAGGGAAGTGCTGTTATCATCTCCATTTCACAGATGAAGAAAACAAGGCTCAGAGAGGCTATAACACTTGCCAAGAGTCACAAGTTAGTGTCTGAGGTAATATTTGAATTCATGTTTTCCTCACTCCAAGTCCAGTACTCTGTCCATGGTGCCAACTATCCCATGGTAAACACTAAGCACAGGGATCATTTCATTTCTGTGTTTGTACACTCAGCTCTTAGCACAGTAGCTAGCATATACTAGGTGAATAATAAATATTTATGGAATTGAATATGTGATATGCACAGACCTATGCCTAGTTCATCAATAACAATTACAAAGGTACCCCTATAAGATCATCTACTAGGGAGATGCCCACAGTTATACTTGCAGCCTACTGGCCCTCTGACACCGACCTTCATTACCACAGTTGCATGACTACCACAGGTTCCAAAAGGTCACTCTTCTCCCTTCAATCTGTCCTTCTGCATGGGTCTGCTCAGACTACCTCTCAGCCTAAAAGTCTTCCCCACCTTCTACAAGGAACATTTCCTGTCATTCAAGGCTCTTTACAATTTGTCTAAAGTTACAATCGGCCTACATTACTGCTAAGCTAGACTACTCTCTAGTCCCTTGAACATACCACCTCCTCAATTCTTCTCACACTGTTCCCTAAGCCTGGAACATCCTCATCCTCTTTCCCTGTTAAATTCACACCTACCCTTAAACACCCTACTCTACCTACCTCTTCTAGGAAACCTTCTCTGATTCCCTTCTGGATAAAAACTACCATACTCCTTAACCCCAAACTTCATTCAGCAGTTTATCCTGCCTCACTGTAATGCATTGAGCAGGTTATATTGAATATTATAGTTATATGTTTATGCTTTATCCCCTTATTAAACTCTAGGCTCAGTGAAGATGGGGTCTAGATCCTAGCTCGACTTTTTTTTTTTAATCAGACACAGTTGTCTGCATATAATTACTTAATCAATACTGAATAAATGAGCGACTTTCCAACAAGACAAGTTAGTATAAAATAATAGGATTGTGGAGTTGGAAATAGCCTCATAAAAGCTCATTTAGTGCAAATGCTAGCAAAAAAAATTTATGAATTCTATCTGTAATACCCACTTAAAGACCTAAAGAGATAAAAAAACTCACGACTCTCTGAGGCAATCCATTCTATTTTTAGAAGGTTCTGATATTTAGATAATAACTTATTAATAGTCATGAATGATTACACTGTAATAAACAGGAATTAATAACTATCATCTAATAATTTGATAGCAACCTCCTTCTCTTGAGCAGAAATACTCCTCTCCATAATTTCTACCCACTTTTTCTATCTCTGCTCTAATACCTTTTCTCATCAGTTCAATGCAATCCCTACCTACAAGGCACCTGACAACACTATTTCACACCTAACGTAGAACCATATGGAGTTTTCCTGCTTCATAGCAAAATTACATTAGCTTGTGCACTTCCACACAGTCTTATTTAAAAAACACAAAAGATGCCAAAATTAGATTTTCAGAGTCATGAAGAATAAAAGTTTTCCATCTGGGAGAAGATTTAGAGAGAAGCACACGATCATTCATCTATTATGAATGATCGACCAGCAGTAGCCAAACCACTTGGGGCTACACGTGGAGTAATTGGACGAGAAAAATGTCTACCTAAGTTGCATCATTCTTTTGTTTCTTCTTTTTCATCCATATCTTAAAATCACAATGCTCTCTAATAAAAACAAATCGGTCCTAGATAAACATTATAATAATCAAGTCAACAAACATTTATTAATACCTACTTTGTGCTGGGCACTATTCTAAGAGCTGAGGATAAAAGGAAAGCAAAAAGTGGTCCCTCCCCTCAAGGATCTCAAAGCTAATGGGTGAGACAAAAGGAAAACAACTACACACAGGCAAGCCATAGACACAATAAATTGGAAATAATCCACAGAGGGAAGGCACCAGAATGAAGTGGGCTTGGGAAATATTTCTTTCAGAGGGTAGGACATTAGCTGAGACTTGACAGAAGCCAGGATAGCCAGCAGGTAGAAAAGAATAGGGAGATAATTCTAGACACGGAGCAGAAATTGTAATGCTCTACTGGGAGAGTGAATGTCATGTGTGAAGAAGGGCAGGAATTACTGAATCACAGCATGTAGAGGGGAGTAACAGGGAACCACCGGGGTTTACTGCAGATGGGGTGGTATGGTCAGATGTGTGTTTTAGGAAGATCGCTCTGACAGCTGAGGGGAGAATGGACCAGAATGAGGAGAGACTTTGGGCTTGGAGATTAACTAGCAAGCTACTACAATAGTCCAGGTGTGAGGTGATGGGGACCCCACATCAGAGTGGTGGCAGTGTTGAAGGAGAGAAGACGGCATAAAACTCCCCATGGATACTCCCTCTAAATAACACAAATCACAACATATCCATACATGGATCCTGTGTACCTTTTGTCCTTGATTCTCATAAATTTGCCACCAGAACCTTGGGGGTTGTTCTCCAATTCTGCCAACATTGCTTGAATACCAAGGGAGCATATGAATGCCCATGAAATGCCACATTTTTCTCTACCTGCCCTTTCTAACTCCTATTCTGCCCATTCTTCTCTTGATGACAATTTTATGCTGTTTTTCATGAACAATTCTTGTTGGTAACATATGGCAACATGCTCATACCCTTCATGTACCCTTTGGCTAATGCTCAACTTTCCATTGTCAGAGAGTTGTCGGTGTCTTGGGTTCAGAAGCCATGAGCAAAACAAGATGATGAGGTAAGCATGGCCCATATATTCTTTGTTCCTTAAATACTGTTCCTGAATATGATAAATAAGGCCAGCACTTAGAGCAAATGAGTGGGAGGCCCTGACTTGGTGGCTCAGTATTGGCCTTAGGAAGACTACCCTATCAATTAAACTAAAGATGAATTGGAGGAAGTGGGGCTAGAAGTAAGAAGACACATAGAGGTTGCAACAATAATCCAGGTAAGAAATAATAAGTGTCTGACCTAGGATGGTGGTATTGTGAGTGGAAGAGAGACAAGGCACAAGATATATCATGGAGGTAGAACCAACAGAATTCATAGTTGGTTGAACAAAGCAAGAGAAGAAGTCAAAAATGCTTTGCAGTCTGAAGCTTAGGGGACTGAGAGGAGAACATCTTCAGATACAGGAAATTTGCAAGTTGAGAAAAGTTGACAAGTTTAGTTTTGAATGTGGTAAGTTTGGTGTCCCAATGGGACATCCAAGGGCAGATGTTCAGCAGATATTTGAATATGTGAGTATAGAGCCCCAGGGAGAGACTGAGTTAAAGGTACAGATTTGAAAGCCATATGCACAGAAATACTTTGAAACGAAAGGAGTAAATGAGACTGCCAAGGGGAATAGCAAAGAGTTGACAGCCAAGGACAGCCTTTTGCAGCATCCAGAGCTACTTATCCACCTGTTCCTCAGTTTCCTTATCTCACAAATGAGGGAATCTGATGGATGACCCATACATTCTTCCCAGATCTTGGGTTTAGTAAGATCTCTCATGTCTCTAATCGATTTTCTTCCTCCCAGCAGATGGCACTGCAATCAATGGGAAGCCTCAAAGGTGGAAAATGCTATGGTCTCTAAATCAACCAAATTACAACAATAAAAACTAAAAATCTTTTTTTCTTTCTTAAAGATTAAGTACAACATGTTTGTATTTCTTTCTTGTGAAAAATGTTCAATTTACTATGATGATAAATGCTAGTGTGATTTTTAAAATTA
>CM053770.1:130481925-130500161 GCA_028658325.1 Potorous gilbertii
TAATAAAAACTAAAAATCTTTTTTTCTTTCTTAAAGATTAAGTACAACATGTTTGTATTTCTTTCTTGTGAAAAATGTTCAATTTACTATGATGATAAATGCTAGTGTGATTTTTAAAATTATACCTTGTCCCCCAAAGAAAACTTACTTTAAAAAGTTCTCATAATATATGACAAGGGGTTAGACAGAATATTGTATCATTGACATTTTAAAAATGAAATGACTAAAAATAAATAAAGGAAGAGGGAAAAGTGAGAACAAGAATGAAGCATGCTAGAAGTGATAAGAACACTCAAGCAAGAGTTTTTCTTGCTACCAATGTTCAATGCCATGTACAATATTGGTCTGTTTTTTTAGGAACTTTGCTTATAGAAATGATGTTCTTTGGTGACACAGAGTATATCTGTTAGTCAAACATCAAGTAGATTTCAATATGGTAGACAGCTATTTTTACTGAAAAATTTTCCCCCACCTGTCAGCAACCCAACACATTCCTCTCTTTCATAAGACAAGTTCCATGTAACGACCAGTATAGCTCTGGATAAGGCTTTGAGAACTACTTTGGTTACAGCGGTACAAGAAGTGTAGACCAGATCCGAATCATTTTTTGTTCGGAGGAAGTACTAGGCCAGATTTAAATGTAACTGAATATACTTGGGGTTAGGATGGATATTTAATTCAGTCTAGGAATACTGGGGATACTGTAGATTTATTTTCCTATACGTCCATTAAGAAAGAGGGGGGATACTCAGAGACCAACCCAGCCAGATATTTTTGTCAGGTAAGTTTAATGTACGCTGAATTGAAGACCAGAAGGAGAGAGCCTTCATATTTTCTTCCACAGCCTATCTTCCAAGACAATATAATGACATTGTAAAATATTTCTTAGAACATGATCAGAATGTGAGAAAAAAAGATATAGACATTTGCTTTGTGGTTGGGAAGGTTTTTTAATTCTACAAATGGAGTTATAAAAGCCCTACCATAAATGGTTAACTTTTCCTCATCTGAAATAAGATATTGATTAATAGTCATTTCTTGTAAGTATTTCAGAGATTTTCTAGACTACTTCTTCAGAGAAAGATGAGGAATTTTTAAAAAAGAAAGAACCAGAAAAAAACAGGTTAGTCTCTTGGGACATTTTGATCTGAGCATGGCACAGAAGAGGAATTGGTGTACATAATAGATGTGATTGCTAGTCTTGCTGAATTCTGGTCTATGCCATATGTGTACTCTTTGATACACAGATGGAATTATGATTTCACCAAAGTGGATGCTCCCTTCAATAGCACAGATTGCAAGCCATCCATGCCTTCTTACCCTGTGTGACTTTCATCTATGCCCTCCCATAAGTGGCACACAGTAGGGCCACCCAACCAGCCGAGGGCCTTCTTCTGTATCTTTTAGTACTGTACAGGAAACCCATCAATTACTACTTTCTATCAACACACAACTGGTCCTACTTTTCTGGTTATACATCTCTTTGACAGTCATCTTTATGCCACTTATCCTTTGCACTTTGTTAGTGGCAAAATGGTAAAGCCACATCTCTTACACCATGTCTCTATGACTTTTTGGGTGACCTATATAACCTCAGTTCTTTGAGGAATGTAGAATTCTAGGCTTCAAAGCAACATATTAGCACCAGAAAAATGTTAATGTTACAAGACAGACCTTTGTTCCAGGAAAAAACTTGTGTTCTAAGAATACACAAGATTTCTCGAGTACAATCCAGCTGTGCTCTTCTCTCTCAACTCAGTTTTGGGCCCAGATCACTATCAACCAATAGTGTTTAATCAAGGAAGTAATGGAAGTAATGATGGTCCAGCACTAAGGGCTCTGTGATTTTAAATATCAGCATCTGGACAATAAGGTTTTCTTATTGGAAACTTTGCCAAATTCCATTTGATATCTCATTTAATTCTTGTTCAGCGGTTCAGTTGCGTCCTACTCTTCCTGACACTGTATAGGGTTTTCTTGGCAAAGATACTAGAGTGGTTTGCAATTTCCTTTTCCAATGGATTAAAGCAAACAGATATTAAGTGACTTGTCCAGGGTCACACAACTAATAAGTATCTGAAGGTGAATTTTTAACTCAGGTGTTCCTGACTCCAAGCCCAGTGCCCTATTCACTGAGCTACCTCGCTGCGTCTATCTCCTTTGGTGGACTTTGCAATTTCTGGGGCTTGATGAGAAAAAATTAATGTCATCTACAAATAGGGACATGTGGAAGACTTCACTATTATCTTTGATGAATGCCTTTTTAACTTGGGCTCTTATCTGGACATCCTCTATGATATGAGCACAGCTCACCTCTTTGGTGAGCATAGATCTCTTTTGCCTTCACTTGATATTTATAATCAGGGGGTCAAATAAAATTCACTGTTATATCTTTCAAGGAAACTTGTATGATTTTAACATACACTTGGGAGACACACTATTCCCAGAAAGCCTTCTAAGTATCTTTTTCTCTGCTGAATCAAATGCATTTTTATAGTCAACAACAATAAAGATATAGACAATTGGGTGACTATATACATGTAGTTGACTCTAGAAAGTCATTTGCAAAAGTGTATTCTTTTTTCATACTTTTATCCAAGATGCCCTTGAGATCAAGATAAATTATTTTCCAAAAGAATGTTGAAAAAATTGGAAAGAAGGCATATCATTATTTATCGAGGTTTTCTCAATTGTGTTTTCTTTTTTCAGTAGAAATCACATCTATGCTTCCCCTTCCTCCTCCAAAGTATTTGGTGTCTTTCTGTCTTTCAGGTATTTTACGAATCATTCTTTGATTTGAGTGAATAGTTATTCTATCTATTATAAATACCCAAATTGACTTTAAAAGACATATGAACAAATATGCTATCTGCGTCCAGAGAAAGAACTGATAAAGAGAAGTATGTATAGAATAATTTTACATATGTTTATAAATATACACACATATACAAATGCACATATATCTATCTATGTCTAATGGTAGCCATCTCTAGGAGAGAGGAGGAAAAAAGGAAATTTACATGATAATTTCGGTGTACATTTGAAAGAAATAGCAAGGTGGATGTAGTAGATTTTCAGTTTCATGTACAATCATCTGTTTTTACTGTACTATGTTATGGAAATAACTTGTTTTAATCCATAAATTAAAAAAAAAAGAATCAGTCTTTGAAGCCCTTACAGTTGGTGAGGCTCTTCTGGTCTCTTCTTTGTGGTGAATGATTTACACTGGCAAAACAACATGGCATACTGGACAGGATGCTGGAAACCTGAGTTCAAATACTGTCTTTGATACTTGACTGTATGATGATGGGTAAGCCACTTAACCTCATTTGTGAATTTTATGGCCTCTGCATCTATGATGCTATGAACCTCCTTAGGATATGGTGACAGTCTGAGTCAGTACATCTTCTTTTGTCTATTTTCAGTTTTCTGTGTTGATAGTTTGATTAAATAGGTGAGGCTGGAGTTAATTACAAACCACTTATTCGCACTTTTATTCTTCAAATTTGGTGTTACGATGTTTGCTCAAATAAGTCAATTATATGACTATATACAAATAACTGATTCAGAAAGAATGCCATCACTAACAATGAATTAGAACATAATCAGTTTCCTTTATTATGTTATTTGGTGCTCTCCCGGAATTCAGGTAGACAGTGATATATATATATCATTGAGTATTGAATGTATAATTCTACTTTCTATTATACAACAATTATTCCAGACAAAAAAAAAAGAATTCTTTTTGATTAAAATATTTGTTACATTTACAAGGCAGAAAGATGACCAAAAAATCATTCACCCAACTTATTCATAGAATGAGAGATTTGTAATAGGTTTCAGTGTTCATGTAGCCCTAATCACATTCACAAGTAATTACTGCCTAATTATGCTGAGTTAACGGTTTTTAAGGGGGAAGAAGAACAGGTAAAGAAGTATATTTCATACCTACGGTGGGTACTTCAATAATTCATGTTTAGATGGGGGAGAAGAAACCTAGATACACTAGGGATTGTCATGAAGTAAGAAACATGAATCATAGCTGGAAAGTGCTTGAGCATTCTGGCTAATAGGCAACCTGGCATAACTGGGAAGGGGGATAGAGGTAGCAGTTAGGGTAGGAGTCTGGTATTGTGGAACGAGCTTTATTTTAGAGATCACATGAATCAGGGCTGTGTCCTAGTAAGCCACTTGTCAGTTTCCTCATTTATAAAATGAGGGTAATAAGGGAAGGGAAAGTAGACCCTACTATGGGACAGACACTGTGCAATGCACTTTACAAATACTATCTCATATGATTCTCACAACAACCCTTGGAGGCAAGCACATCTTCACTCCAGGAACCTGAGGCATTCAGAGATTAAATGGCTACCCAGGGTCACACAGTTAGTAATTTGCAGGTTAGATGCAACGAGGCTGAATTTGAACTCAAGTGTACCTGACTTCAAGCCTCGTACCCTATCTACTTGCATACCTATCTCATAGGACTGTGGTGCAGAAAGTGCTATGTCAGATGTGAGCTATCATCTTTATCATTTTGAATCATACAACTTACAATTAATAAAAATCAATAGGCTACGGGGTTTTTTCATTGCCTCCCTACGCCATCATGTCAACTCAAGAATTTCTCATTGGTATTATGAAATACGAGAATACTTGGACAGAGGGAAATAGTAGTTTTCTTCTCTGGCATATTTGTCCCTTCTTTTTAATAGACTAGGGAGTTCAGTATCTGGATTAGTCCAGTCTTAATCCAATCCAATGAACATTTGTAAAGTACCTACTATGACCTAGGTACTATGCTAAACACTTGGGATACTATTAATTTAAAAAACCAATCCTGTCTTCAAGGAGCTTATAAGCTAATGGGAGAAACATCACACAAAAGAAGGCAAGACAGAATGGTGGGGGAAGGCGAGCAGAGAGTACCCAGCATGGGGGTGTCTAATTCTCTGGTGTTAAAAATAGGCAGAGCAACAGATGCAAAATGTTGTCTTTATTCTTCAGTCCTGTCCAACTCTCCATGACCTCTCCTCATTTGACAGATGAGGAAACCATGGCAGACAGTGTTAAGTGACTTGCCCAGGGTGACACAGTGAGTAGGTATCTGAGGCCAGATTTTGAACTCAGGGAAGATGCGTCTTCCTGACTATTCGCTGTGCCATCTGCACACTATCCGCAGCCCCAGATGCAAAGTCGATGGATCTAAAAGTTCAGTTTCTGACCTCTATAAAGGAAGGCATTGGGAGGAGTTTGGTACTGCCCTCTCCAGCCCTCCAATCAGAAGGGAGAGGAGACTGAGACAGGCAGTGTCAATCAAAACTTGGGTTAAGGCTGCATGGTGGTGAGATTAGAGGCTATGAGCTTGACTTGGAAGGGGCATCATTCTATGGAGTTGAAAGCAGGAATGCAAACAGATGCAAAATTGCCTCAACACCAGGGAAATGAACTACCTTTTGAGGTACTTTTTAGTCTCAAAATGTTTGGAAGTGTTTTACTGCCCTGGGAGAGAAATTAATTCTCATGTTGCTGAGTTTATTATCTTCTCTGGCTCCAGAACAGAGGATGCCTTTGAAGTAAAAAATCTTTGAAAGTTTTTCTCTGGTTTCACCATGGGAGCACCCTGTAGGAACCCAGGGTGTACTGCTTTATGATCTCCTAAGTAGCTGCCCCTTGGTCATAATCACTTGTTTCATACTTCATTACAAGGCTTTCATCATAAATACGCTCTCATTCTCTGTTGAAACAAGACCAGAGTGTAGGCAGCCTCTCTATGCTCCTTAGCCCTGGTCCTATTATATCAGGGGGAAAATACAGGGGAAAGACTGGAGAACATGTGGTTCTATGCTAAACAAACACAAAAATCAATGCAACTGAATTCGAAGAAAAGACTTACTGCTTCTCCCCACTCTCACCCCACACTACTTAAGTCCTGGGCAGATGCCCCTTTCCTACACAGAGGTCAGCACAGAAGCTTCTGTATTTGAGTGACCAAATCCCCAACAATCCTGAACCCAAATTACATCATCCTAATAGGTACCTTGAACTGGCAGGCTCAGTTGGAAGGGCTGGGGCAGAGCATGCTCAGCTTTCACACAGGAGCAGGGATTCAGAGGCACATTAGTGGCTCACATTAGTGAGAAAAGGACAGAACAGAAAATAATCACCACTGCCCATGTGTGCTAGAAGTAGGCAAATTATGTGCCTCTGGGTAGGGAGATGATAGGGAAAACAGTCCAAGATGAAAAAGAGAGAAAGAAATAGGCAAAAAAAAAAATAGAGAGAAAATGGAAAAAGAGGAAAAAATAAGGGACAGAGGAAGATTCATTTTGAAGATTATTTTATTGCCACTGCATTTTCAAACTTGGGAAAGTAGAAACAATGAACTTCTCTCCATTTCTGCAAAGTGTGGCTTATCCTCTCCTTAGGAAGATGTACATTTGAAGGTTTTGCCTATCACTGAGTTTAGTCCGACCAGAACTACACTTCAGAAAATCAAATATTTCAAATGAAGTAAGTTTTTTTCCCCAGATATTGGCATGCTACAAATACATCAGGGTGTTTGTGAGTTATTGATGACCTTTAAAAATATAGATAACCTCTATCAGTCTGTCTAATAAGAACCACTCCTTATTCCATATTGTGAAAATAGAAAAAAGCATCTCCATCCATGGAGATTACAGACATGATTACAAAGAACAGCATGTTTTGCCTTGCAGAAAGTGCAAAAAAAAAAAAAGTTAAATGAAGATGGATGTCATGGTGCATACTACCTGGTCAAATCAGGTTATGGTTTTATTGGTCATGAGTTTACAACGGCCCAAAGTGACTCTTATCATTTTGGAAGCGTCTACCAAATGCAGATAGAGTGTTGGACCTGAAGTCAGAAAGACTCTTCCTCCTGAGTTCAAATCTGGCCTCAGACACTTACTAGCTGTGTGACCTTGGGCAAATCACTTAATCCTGTCTACCTCAATTTCCTCATCTGTAAAATGAACTGGAGAAAAAAATGGCAAAACACTCCAGTATCTTTGCCAAGGAAAACCCCAAAAGGAATGATAACTAGTTGGACACAACTGAATAATAAATAACCAAATGCTATGAACATTTTTCATGTTAGAGTGGCCATATTATATGCAATTTTCTGAGTTGCTCTGCAATGACATTTATAAAGTCTTAGAAATATTGCTAATAGTCTATGATGATAAATTGGAGTATTAGCAAAACCAGAGATGGCTCCATCACTTTGGTGACTGTTGTTTGATGGAGACTTAATGGTCCTGGAGCTCCTTGGTGACTACTCAAATTTTCTTGGTTTATATTCAAAATAATTTAAAATATTTAAATAAAAATTTTTATAAAATATTTAAAATAATTTCACTGTTCAAAATGAAGGTGCTTTATCAAATCAGACAAATCAGCATTTATTAAGTATCTACTGTGTGCCAAGCACTTGGTTAAGAGCTGAAGATAAAAAACAAAAATCAAGAAGCTTATATTCTATCATGCTTGGGAGTCAATTGATTTGCTTAAAATGCAAAATATCACATCCCACACTTATACTCAATAAAGAATCCTTCCATGATATTTTCTCACAAAGCCCATCGTCAGGGAGAGGAATCTGACAGCAATGTATAAGATAGAAAGGAGAAAAAGCAGTTTATCATGATAGGTAGAAATGTTGGACTTAGGGCCAGAAAGGCCTGGGTTCAAATTCTGCTCAGGTTCTAGCTGAGCCTACCTAAATTACTAAAATTTAAATATGACCATATTTGTAAAAAACAAAACAAAACAAACAAACAAAAAAAACCCAACCACTTAATACAGAGCCAGGCACATAGTAGGTGTTTAATAAATGTTTGTTTCCTTCCTCTTCCCTACTGAGCCTCAATTTCTCCATCTGTTAAATGCGGATAAGAATACTGCTTATCTCTCAGGCCTTTTATGAGTATAAAATGAGATAATATAACATAAAGCTCTTGGCAAACCTAAAATACAAGTGAGCTATTATATCCTAGTTGCTGGTGTAGTTGTGGGTTGGAAAGGGGAGACCCTGGAGGCAAAAGTCTGGAGGATCCAAACTAGATTTGGAATCTGAAAACATGCATTTGGGATTCTGAGAAGGGAATGGACCTCAGCTCTAGAGTCAGATAACCTGGATTCAAGTATTAGCCATCTGCATGACCTTGGGCAAGTCACCTGACCTCTCTGGGGCTGGCTCAGTTTTCTCATTTGTAAAATGAGGAGATTAGACTAGATGATCCCTGACGTCCATTCCAGTTCTAAATCTATGATTCATTACCCTTCAAAACAAAAATAAAACTAGGTGAAAGGTGCTGGGAATGAAAGAAAAGGGATGAGGCAAAAATTAGTTTAAAGGTAAAATCAATAGGACTTAACTTCTTGAATGTGAGAGGCTAAGGAAATACTGGAAATACCCGTTGTGAGCCTACAGGCATCCTGCTTGGATTCGCACTCAAGCATGGGGGAAAGATGGCGTAGCTATTAATTATGGTGAAAAGTATTTTGAGGACAAAGCAATAGCTGAGTGGAAATGAACATCTCATCAGCATTCCATGCCTCAATCCCTCACTGAAAGTAACCATTCTTTGGCCACCACAACTGATAAACTGTAGTCATCTCTTGTTTCTAAACCAACTGCAACAACACAGATTGGTGAAGCTGGGAGGGTGTTCTGCTCAGGGGCTCTATGCTGCAATGTGGTGATGTTTCCTTGGAATCTCTTAAGGTTTGGCACTCTTTGATGACCGCAGGATGGTTAGGACCATAGATCCAAAGTTAGGAAAGGAGGGCATTTAGTCCAATTCTCTCATTTTAAAAATAAGGAAACTGAGGCACAGGGAGATTAAATGATTTTCCCAGGGGTCACAAAGGAAGTAGCATCAGAGGCCAGGTTGTATGCTTGTAGGACTAATGCTCTATACACAGCACAATGTTTTCAGCATGTCTAGTACTTGCACATACGATCCAGCCTTTCCTCTATCTGCTACTGATACTAAGGCAAGGAGGAACAAAGACAGATGTACCGACAGCAAGGGCATCTTTCTGCCTCTTAGGGCACTGATTTTTCAGGACTTCTGGTCTCAGTGCACTTTTCCACAGGCAGTGCAGAGCCCACAGAATGGAAGAGAATTAGTATGGTGGCCAAGTAACATTCCTCTACAGAATGTGATCTTAGATTATATTTACAGAGTGCTTTGAGGTTACCTTGAGCCCCGACACTGTCTCATCTAAATCTTACAAAAGCCCTGTGGGGTAGGTAGAGCACGTATAAATTATCCTCATTTTGCAGAAGGAGAAACTATGACCCCCAAGAAGCTCAGTGATCTATGACTAGAAGGAATGCTTCAAATCCAGTTCCTCTGGCTAGCTTTGGTTAGGTCTTTACAGAAAATTTAAAAAGAAGGCCTTCTCAGGATGGCCTATTCTTAGTATCCTCTGAAAGAGAAAAATGAAGAGAAGGAAAAGGAGAGAGAGAGAGAGATGAAGGGGGGGGGAGAGAGAGAAATAAAGAGAAGAGGGACAGAGAGGGAAATAAGGAAAGGAAGAAGAGAGAGGAGAGAGGGCAAGGGAGGGAGGGAGGGAGAGAGAGAGAGAGAATTGAACTGAACAGGTCTTTCTAGGTTCTCAGGAACGCTAAGCATGCCCTCATCTTCCTTCATCCTAGAAGCTCCTAAAAACACAAGTGTTGAAATGAGGAAGGAGGCCACAATGAACAGAAGCTGAGAGATATTTTCTTCCCCCTCCCCCTTATCCTTAAACATAACAGCTAGATAGACTGGCTAGAAGACTGGATTCTGAAAATGACAATGCTGTTAGTGTGTAGGCTTTGCAATCTGATGACAGAGTGCCTGGCAACATGATAAATCTCTAGGAAAAGATGCCCAAGAACACTGGAAGGGGAAGAAAGTAGAAGGGGGAAGGGTGGGGAGGAGGGGGGTGGAGAGGCCCACAGTGTATGGGGAGGCAAGCCTTCTGCAAAGTGTGTGGAAGACTGTCAGGTGTTTTTGCTAACCTCATTCTACAAAGAGACTGCAGCAGAAAGGAGCTACTCTTTGGAAATGTGATGTTTGATTTAAGAAGCTTTTAGTGGGAGTGAGCCATATTCTGGGGGAGGTGAATGGGATGTGATGGACGCTGGCAGTTTGTGGGCCCCTGCATAAAGATTGCAGAGCTGGGCTTTGCCATCTGTGCATTGTTTTCTGGTGGTGGACTTTGTATTGGAGCCAACCAGTCCTGAGAGTCTCAAGCTATCTGACAATGAATGAACATTCAGGAGGCTTTGCTTTGTGCTATCCTCCCTCAGATGTGGTGAGGAAGTATTACAGACAAAAATGAAATGGACTACAGACCTGATAAAGTTCAGGAGGAAGGGAGGGGTGATGGAAGTAGAAGGTAAAGATCAAAGACTTGGTTAACAGCTGTCAACATCATTCTTCCTTAAAGTCTGCCACCAAGAAAGACTTTTGAGAGAAGAAGTTCCAATGCCTATATTGCTTCTGCATCAGGACAAAACAAACTGAATAGTGGCAATCTACATAGGATTGTTGAATAGTGCATGAGAGGTAATATGCAAGATAAAGTGGACTTAGAGTCAGAAAAAAAGGAAAAGTGGTATAAAATAATGAATACAGGCTCAGCCCAGGAGACCTGAATTTAATTCCCAGGTTGACTCTTTACTACCTGTGTTAACTTTTAGCCATCCTGGCCTCAGTTTCCTCATACACAATAAAGGCTTTACTATGTGACTTCTAGGACCCTTCCAATTTTAAATCTATGATCCTATACAGTGAATGCTGAGTCTCTCTCCAACTGAAGAAGACAGTCTTCACACATTGATTGGATACCATACTTCACTTTCATTCCCCAAATGAAAAAGACCGTACTTTAGGAATTTACTCCATCTATCTTAACTCTCTCTAAAAGTTCTACTTTTTAAATGAATCTTTCACTTCTAAATCTATCTTTCATTACATTTCCCCCAGTATCCCTTTCTCCCAACTATATAAATAAAATCAAGAATAAAGTTGAAATTCTTTGGATACTGGAAAAACAGAAGCTCTCTCTCATTTTCCAAGTGAGTGGTTGCAGGAAATCTGAAACCCTGAAAAATTTCAAACTCATGATGCTTTTAATAGGTAAACTGAAAAGTTATTGTATACAATTAATATTTTCCTTCTGTTTGGGATGGAGGGAAAGGGAGAGCAAAATAAAACCTTCAATATCTGTGATCACCTGATTTCTGACTTTGAAACTACTATATGTTATATATGTATACATATATATATATATATATGCGCACACTGACTGCTGACTCGGCAAAACATTTTTAAATTAAAAAAAATTTTTTTTTATTATCTATAGATGACATTTTGGATTGAGAAATGTCCTGAATTAGAGTAAATGGGACCTCTCTTCAATTTCACATTGTGCTTTCTGTACCACTTCTTTTAAAAGCATCATTGTATATCACAGAACTAGATTAGAAGTCAGAGGGCTTGGATTCAAATACAAACCCTGACATTTTACAGCTTATGTGACCTTGGGCAAATCACTTCACCTCTCTCTTAGGATTTCAGCTTCTTCATCTGTAAAATAAGAGAGTTGGATTCCAAGATGTTAAATCTATGTTTCCATGATCTACAGGCCCATGAACTTGTACCCTTTTCTACTTCAGAGAGCCCTCCTGCTCTCTTCCTATGTCATCTTACCAATCCACTCTAGGCCTTGATCTTGTGACAGCAACAACAAAAAGACCCAAATGTACCTACACTACTATTTGCAGTATTTAATAATTTCCAAGTTCACCCCCAAGGCTAAGCTCAGCTTATAACTTACAGATAGACAAAATACTTCACCAGGTACTGCTAAAATCAACAGGCAAAGAGCAAGAGCCAGAAACCTAATTAGAAGTCATTTCACCCTGTTTGCCTCAGTTTCCTCATCTGTAAAATGAGCTGGAGAAGGAAACGGCAAACCACTCCAGTATCTTTGCCAAGAAAACCCCGAAAAGGGTCACAAAGAGTCAGACAAGACTGAAAAATTCTTAACTACATTAATTTTATCAATTATCTTCTTAGTTCATCTTCATTTAGAAATAAGGACTCATCTGTGAAGCAACTTGAGGGCAGGAGCTATGGCATGTTCAACTTCACATTTACCAGTGTGTTTACCACAGTGCTATGCAAATAACAGGCATTCAATAAATATTCATTGAATTAACATCTTGCATTTAAATACTGCTTTAAGATTTACAGAGTGCATTATAAACATTAACTCATTTTATCCTCTAAATACTTCTGGGGGATAGGTGCTATTGTTATCCCTTCTTTACAGATAAGAAAACTGAGGCAGATAAAGAGTAGATGACTTGTTCAGTCATGTGGCCATTAAACATTGGAAGTTAGATTTGAACTCAAGTTTTTCCTACTGTAGGTCCTAGCACTCTCTTCATCACACCAACAAACTGCCCAGAGGCATGGTAATAGGTAGGTATCTCCTACCTACTTTTTCAAAGATCTACAAATAAAAAAGGAAATGTGCTATTTCTATGATAATCTCATAATGGTTTTATAATGATAATTTTGAGAAAAGTAAATAGCTAGGGTCAATTTAAAAACTGGGGGAGAGGGGATCTGATATGTGATTTCATTGGGACCTGCTCTACAACTTAGAATCTTAGAGAGTTTCCTGGGCTACCAAGAGGTTAAATGACTTGCTTAGGGTCACAAAGGGGCAGCTGATGACTCAGAGCATAGAACATGGGACCTGAAGTCAGGAAAACCTGAATTCAAATCCAGACTCAAACATTTCCTGGCTGTGTGACCCTGGGCAAGTCACTTAAACCCTGATTGCCTGCAAAAGGATCCACTGCATTCAGTCAAGAAGGAAATGACAAACCACTCCAGCACCTTTGCTAGAAAACCCCATGGACAGTATGATCCATGGGGTCACAAAGAGGCAAACATGATTGAAAGACTTATCAGTGACAAAAGGGTTATGAAGTCGATATGTCAGAGTTGGAAACCCAGGCCTTCCTCACTCTCAGGCCAGTACAAGCCAAGCTACCTTAATGATTTTATATTTTTCATCCATATTATTTACCTAAAGTATATGCATTACTACATGGGCTTATTATTAATTCTGAATATGCTGTACTCCTCATTGCAGCAATAAAAAGTTGATACCCTTTCCCTCTCATGTTTCTGAAAGTATTTTTCACTTAAATTTACTCAGACTCATCCTTCTAAATTTTTCTCCTATATCATTTATGTTTTTGACAGAAAATAATGCAGGGGAATTATTAGTGCTGGGAGTTGGTTGTGCTCTGTTGTATCTTTCAAACAAGTCATGAAAACATTCCAAAGAACCTCATTATGAGAGAAGACTTCAGAGGATACTTAATCCTTCAAAGCTCATACATTCTATACAAGAAGAACTAAAGGATTGAACAAGACCAAGAAGAAAAAAATGCTATCAGAATCCAATTATATTTTGGACCTTACTCCATCTATCTTAACTCCATCTAGAATTTCTACTCCTTATCATGAATCTTTTCCTTCTGAAACTATTTTAGTGCCTTTTCCCGTTATTTCTTTTATCAAAGCATTAAGTTGAACAATGATTCTTAAATTTAATAATTTTCTTCAAACAATATTTTGTGATCCTATGAAGCACAGAAAAGTATAAAATGGCCTTTAGTTCTGCATGAGACCATTTTGCTCCTTTGGTGACAGCAAAAAAAGAATGAAAAGTGGGGCAAGGGGTCTTAAGAATCACGCCAACTCTAGACGTGAATATTAATTTGTTGGTCCTTTTAATGTGGGATCTTTGTCAAAAGACAAATGAGTCAGTACACTGCTAGAATACAGTCATACCAATGTTGACATTCTTGCAATAAATTAAAAGAGAAGTTATGTTTGATCCAAATGAAAAGAGAGGCCCCAGGTTTTCCTAGAAGAGACAAATGAGTCAGTGGATTTGATTTTTTTCACATGTCCAAAGGCAACAAGAATTAATTCATCCTCCAGATGCTCCTCTTTGCAGATGACATCATGTTGATTGTATGTTCTGAAACAGTGCTAAGCCTCTTAGATGAGATCAGTAATCTAACCATTAGCCTAACCATCCACATAGGAAAAACCAAGAGGATCAAAAATGCTAATTGTCCACACACGTCCACATACAGTTACATAGTCTACAAAGCTGGCCTAATAGTACATAAATCTTGGACAGATATTGCCCATGGATAATGAAATTGAATAAAAGTTGAAAAAATTAGTTGAATAAAAAAAAAGAAATAAGAACAGTTTGCCTCTGGGGAATTGTGAAGTATTTTTAATCATCATGTTTTTTCCTGAAACAGGAAACATTTTTTTTTTGTATCGGTGTCCACGCTACATTAAGATATTTAGAGGAAAAATCCAAAAATGTGTAAAAGATACTCTGTGGATAACTGATAGGAAATTCTTAAGGGAAGAAACACAGACTCTCTACAGCCATATAAAAATAATGCTCCAAATCACGACAAACAACCATTGTTGTTGTTCAGTTGTTTTCAATCTGATTAGAGAAATTAGTAATAAAACAATACTGAGATTCTACCTCATGTGTATCAGTGACAAAGATGACAAAAAAAAAATGATTAAAGTAAGGAGATATATGTGTATTCATACACACAAATATTTAAAAAGAATAATGAGTTATACATAGTAAATTTGTAGTTTTATATGCAATCCTCTTTTTTTATACTATGTTATGGAAATGCTTGTTTTATTCTATACATTTAAAATAAAATAATTTTTTAAAGAAATTTTAAAAAGTGGAGGGACTGTGAGGACACAAGCCCATTGATGTATTGTTAGTGGACCTGTAAATGGGTACGATCATTCTGGAAAGCAATTTGGAATTATAAAGAAAAAAAGGTATGTCATTATTAGGGAAACATCTAAAAATTATTTTTTAAAAAATTAGAAAAAGTCCAACAATACAAAAATATTTATAGCAGTTCTTTCTGTGGTGGCAAAAAATCCACTAGAATCTCAGAGGATGCCCATCAATTGAGGAATTGCTTGAATAAATTGTGTTACATGGATTAGACAGAATACTATTGTGTTGTTAAAAAATGAAGAAATAGATGATTTCACAGAAATATGGAAAGACTTAAATGAAATGACTCAAGAGTGAAGTAAGCAGAACCAGAAGAATGATTTATACTATAACATAACTTTAAAGATGAACAATTTTTAATTTAAATCAATTTGGTACCTTTCTCTGAACCTTCACTTTCTTCTTTCTTCTAATTAGAGGGTTGGAGGGTAGAGCAATATATGTCTCCCAAAGTCTTTCTTTATATAGAGGACTCAGAACTTGCAGAACTTTTTAGGAAACACTTCATTTTCTATCAGCAACTATGGTTAGATTTGACTCCTTTGAATACCATTCACCCAAAGAACATCATCTCATTCTAGTTATGCCCTGGTACTACCCCCTTTTCAACTTTTTTTTCCTTAATATATTGAAAGGTTCTTGAGCATAGGGACTATTTTTTTCTTATTTGTACCCCCAGTGCATATCATAGTGTCTGGCACATATGGAGTCAGCATTTAATAAATGTTTATGGAATTGAATCAACTAATATACTATACACTTCTTGACAGGGAAGTGATGCGTTTAGGGTGCTAAATGAGACACGTATATTTGTGTACAGGTAATGAGTGGATTTATTCTGCTTGGCTATACATACTTGATACAAAGAGTTTGTTTTTCTTTTATCTCTTTTCAGTGGGGTGGAGATGAGAGGGAGAGAAAATAGATTTTCATTCATTGCAAAAGCAATTCTTAGAAATAGTTTGGGGATATGGATGTGTAATGCTGCATGCATTTTCCTAGGAGGTCACAATTGTTAATCTGCCAGTTTTGCTTTGTTAGACATGTCCAATCAAGGAACAGGCGTAATATGTAGCAGTTTGTAATGTAAAATCAAAACATATCAATAAACATTTTTTAGGCGAACATGAACAAGAATCACATAGAATGCGCAGGCATCCATCAGTTGTGATCTACATCAGGGCTTCTAAAGTTTTTTTCCCTCAAGATCCCTTTTCCATCATTACTTTTCTGGCAACCTTCTACATGGTGTTCAGAACCAAGGATGCATTGCCTGACACAAGACAGACAGGTACTGCCACACCTTGCATTTACTATGCGGTTGATTTTGAATTAATTTTTGGTCATTGCACATTCAAAAACCTTTTACTATTGTAAAATTTTTCATGACCCCATATAGGGTTATGACCCACAGTTTAAGAAGCAGTAAACATCATGGGAGAGAATATTCATATTGATGAGATCACAGGACTAGCATGATAATGAAATATCAACAGAAAAATGGGAAATGGATGTAGGAAAAGACATTGGTATAAACCACAGAAATCACCCAAAAGAGACCTAAAAGTAACCTCAGCTCATGAAGTTTTGATCATCTTACAGGACAAAATGACAAGGAAACCATAACAATGCTGCTTTAGACTATCAATTCATTTACAAAACCTTATGGAAGGAGATAGAAGAAAAGGGTCAGAAAAACTGTATGAAATGGAATGTAGCTGTGCTTAAATAAAACAACAGTGATGAAGCATTTTAAAAATACATAGGAGAAAAGGAAGTTCAGAAAGGGATCAAGACAAGCAGGGCAATTCTGGTACTGTTCTGTTCAACTTAATAGGAACCTTATTTTTAAGAAGGTTACAAACTGTATTGTTACAAACTGTAACAAGAGTTCACAATTTTGTATTAAAAAAGAGAACAGTGGAAGATTCTGAGCAACATTGGGCTCAGAAAAAAACAAAAAGCAATGAAGAAAAAAACATACTTGTAGAAATCTTGCTGTAAGACTCAATTAAATAATATTAAAAAATAAGAGAAAGATTAAAATTGAAAATGACCTGTCAATATCACACAAACAAACTACCTTTTCTTCCTCAATGACAATGGAGACACCAATCTGGACATTAACGTCACATTCTTTGATGAATATAAAGAAGTGAAAATGGCAGTATATTAACAAATTCAGGAAGGAAATTTGAATCAAACCAAGTATAAACATGGCCATGCATATATTAAGATCATAAAATATTCCTTGACAGACACAGCAAAGATACCTTTGCTTGACAATCTTCTAATGATAAATATCAAGGGGGACACTGCACAGAGAACAAAGAAAAACCAATGTGTACAAAGATGTTTATAGTGTGGGTAAATAATTGGAAACTAACAGGCTACCCACCAATTTGGGGAATAGCTGAACAAAATTTTGCATATAAATATAATGAAATACTATTGTGCCAGAAGAAGAAAAAAGAAAGAGAAATATGAGAAGATTTATATGAACTGATGCAGAATGAAAGAAATAGAATCAAGAGAAGAATTTACACAAAAACAATGATATCATGAAACCAAATTACTCTAAAGACATTTTTTTTATACTAGGTCTCCCTTTCTCATCCTGATTGGAAGTGCAGCAGCCACTCATGGGCTGATCTCATTGCTATTCCCCAGTGAAATTTTGATTTGCTTCATTTCAAAACTAGACTAGTTTTGTGCTTCTTTGGGGTAGTCAGATGGCCTCCCAATCTTAGGGGCTCAGCCCATTGGTACTGGACTTAGTATGGACATCTGTTAGATACTGTCCCTACATCAGCTCAGAACTCCTGAGTTCAAGAGAGCCACCAGCCTCAGTTTCCCAGGATGAGGAATTGCATGTGTGTATCATCACACTTGGCAATTTTGGAAGGCTTAAGAATTATGCAATGACCAACCATGATTTCAGAGGACTTATTGCACTTCATATTTCCCATCTCCTGTCAGAAAGGTAATAGACTCAGGGTACAGATTGAGTACAAGGGCACATATGTCATACAGATAGGAGCTACAGGACTGATAAAACTAAAGAAAAAGTATTAAAAATCTTAGCTAGGTTACAAGAAATTATTTTAATGCACAATCTTCAGAAAATATCCACTTTTAGTCAATTATATGAAAGTTTTACTTCAACAACTACATCTTACGGCAGGACTCCTTTTTCTCCCCATTTTATTTACTAAAGGAAATATTGATTCCTTTAGGAAATAGAATAATAAATTTCCTCATCAAAATTTCCTTTATATTTGGTGACAGACTGTTTACCATCTTCTGATTACTCAAAAATTAGACAT
>CM053770.1:130500661-130528167 GCA_028658325.1 Potorous gilbertii
ATGACTGGAGATGACCCAGTTTGAGGCAATTGAAGTTAAGTGACTTGCCCAAGGTCACACAGCTAGTGAATGTCAAGTGTCTAAGGTGAGATTTGAACTCAGGTCCTCCTAACTCCTACACAGGTGCTCTATCCACTGCATCACCAGGCAAGTCACTTAACCTCTGAGCATTTGAAGCAGTTCTCTAGCTTCAGAGGAGGTGCCCACCCACTTATGCAGAGGTAGCTTTCTCATCCAGGAATTTCCAGAATCAATAAAATCGCATCCAGTTCTATCTTACATGATCCCACCATCTATCCTAAAATAGCTGCATAACATTATTTTTTTAAATTTTTATTTAGTTTATTTTTTAATTTGTGGAAAAAACCAAGCATTTCCATATCACAGTATAAAAATTTTTTTAAAAGATTGCACATGAAACTGCAAATCTATTATATACAACTTACTATTCTTTTAAGTATGTAATCAAGTTGCCACGTAATGTTTTTCTTTTGTTTCTTCCTGATTACAACCCCTGATTACAAGGAAGAGAGATGCATCCTACCAGTTGCAGAGACAGCCAGAAGAGAACTTTCAGAAGGTCCTCCCTGTATTTCTGAACAGCATCTTAACACCGTGCTCCCTGCCCCAATCTCCTCCAACTTCTTCAAGTAGGGCCATTTACCCTTTCCTATTGGTTTAGCCTTGTCCCTTACTCTAAAACTGATCCTGTCACAAGTCAAGGGGATTTCAAGAAGGCGTACTAGGGCAGCGTTGTTATTGTTGAGTCATTTCTATAGAGTCCAACTCTTCGTGACCCCACTTGGGATTTTCCTTGGCAAAGATACTGGAGTGGCTTGCCATTTTCTTCTCCAGCACATTTTTTTTACAGATGAGGAAACTGAGGTAACAGGGTTAAGTGGCTTGGACAGGGTCAGACTGCTAATAAGTGTCTGTGGTCAGATTTGAATTCAGGAAGAAGAATCTTCCTAATTCCAGGTCCAGCACTCTATCCAACATATCATCTAGTCACCCCTTTAGGCCATTTATAGTATAGTAACCCAATATCAGGGCAACTTTCCTGCCGGCTGTGTTCTTACCTTCAACAATTGTTTATTAATTACTGTGTCAAAAACCAGTCTGTTTGCTGAAGATACAAAGATGAAAGTGACATAGTCTTTAGCCTACAAGAAACATACCTCCAAACAGAAGAGTTGCAATTTGGGCCAGTGTAGGCCATCAATGGTCTAGCTATCTGCTGTCCCCAAGGAACAACTCTCTCCTAAATGGAAGTCAGAGATTTTTAGAGAATCTGAACATGACTTTAACTTGTCTCTTCCTCTCGTGCTTTTATCACAATTGGATATAGGAATTTTCAAAATGGCAGACTTGCCAGTACTGGCTTCCACTGGCATAGTCAAAGCCCACAAGTCTCATGAGGGAAGGAATATGAAGGGAATCTCCTAGGATGAGGCTGCTTTTGCCATTCTTTTAGACACCAACAGAAGGGGAGATAAGGACCTTCTGAAATATGGGTCACAAAGGCATATACTGCCTTTGGAATGTCAACTGGGCCAAGGTCAAGCCACACACATGGTCGAGTTGTCTGATATACCCAAGGACTGGTTCTTGCCTCTCAGAATGGGAGAGCTGCAAACGAAGTCTTTTGGTTGGAGGGGGGGTTGGTATACATTTGATTTAGTTAATGATGCTCATCAAGCTTGGGCTTGTGAAACTGTAGCAACTAGGGCTACTTAGAGAGGACTCCCATTAGGGAGTTTTCTCTCTAGTAGATAAGTTGAGGGCCAGATGGGAGACACTGGTGAGGAGGCCTAGAATCCAAGACCCCACATGATCAGGCTTGTGGCATGGTTTCTTCTCCTCCCACCCCACCCCCAGCCTGGAACATGCAAGCAGCAAGTTCACTGCAGAGCTACCCCATTGTTATAGTCAGGGAGCATCAGCAGAGCCTGATGATTTGGTTTTGACCACTGGATAAAGGATTGGAAATTGAGGAAGGGAGGGTAGAAGATACCTCAGAGGCTGTCTAATCGAACATCCTCATTTTTTCAGATAGGGAAACTAAGGCCCTAAGAAGATACCACTGGATCGAGGTCACATAGCTAAAAAGTATCAGAAGCAGAAGTTGAACTCTGGTCTTCTTGACTCTAAGCCTGCACTCAATCTACTACACTACTTCCCCTAATAGAACAATCACTTCAAAGATTCTGCCATGATGCCACACTGCTACTGCTGTAACTTGTATCTTGTTTTAATCACTGAGCACTTATCTGGTGACCAAGCTTCTACTTTGTACTCGAATTACAATGATTAAGTCCATTTTTCTTCCCTATGTCCCACACGGATCCCTTCCCTGTGTTCCTTCTCCAGTTCCCTAGTTCTCCAGGCACTGGAGTCCTTCCCCTAGACTTCTATATTCAGAGTGCAGATGCCATATGGGGCCACAACTAGGAGAACAAGGATTGATCTACAAAGAAATAATAGCAGAGAGCCCAAACAAGGACATCTATATTCAAATTCAAAGACCAAAGAGATCCCAGTGCTTTTTCCTGGGCGTGCTCCAAAGGCCCCCAGGGCAAGACCTGTTTTGTGGCTGAGCAGAGGGTCTTTAGGGATTCTGTGTAACTTTTCTTTCTGTATTTCTGCTCTCTTATATTGTCAGTATCCCAAGGGAAAGTGTTGTGCAGAGGGTTATATGCCAAATTCTGGAAGTCTTAAAGCACAGCACACTCCAAAGGACTATGCAGTGAGGATGTGTCACAAGGGTCAATAACAGCTTGATCTTCCTGCACCCCCCCTCCTTCAGAACCTTTTCTTATTCTTTCACACATGACTACAGTAGAGGCTGCAGGAGTATGACACCTGTCCCCATCACCTGCTTCTGACCTTTCTTCTTGCCTGTCTGGATCTCAGCCATGGTCTGTTACCAGTTCCTCAGTCTCAAGGAATCTGTCAGTTGTGACACCGTGCTCCATCTGTCTGCTGGAACATCAGTCTGCTTTCCGCTGCTGGACCTCCATGAAGCTGCCCGAGGCCTTCTCATTATGTATGGTACTTGAATGACCTTTCCACCCCACCCCTCTCCTGCTTCTGTGGCTCTGTCTTCTGACTGAATTCCCAACAGCCTCAGCCTGGTCTATTCTGTAGGCAACTGATTCCAAGTAATGACAAGTCTAACAACTGAGGCCCATAATGAGAATTCTGAGTCATAAACTACATTCAGCCCACTTTAAGAAGTGAAGGAAATGTGCAATACATTTTAGAAAGAGCACCTTCCAAAATGATTAACGTTACAAATCCTCCTCCCTGCCATAGCAGTTCTTTATGCATGAGCACATTCTACCTTGAAATTTTCCCCACAGTGCTTAATGTTCATTTTATAACATATGACATTCACCTTTAATAATGCAGAAGCTATACTACAATTCTTGATTTAACACCTGCTTCACTTGTAGAGATTCCTATCACCTTCTTGTTTTAAAATCTTATGTGCTTATACAAAATGGCAACCTTTGTCATAATGAATCCAAATCCTTATCCATTTCACCTTTTCTATTCTCAATGGTCTTCCCTCCTACCTTTAATGATATGCCAGTATTGCTAGGGGTATCCCCCAAAACCAAGTGGCAACCTGCCTTTCCTTCTGCTGTTGAAAAATCTGCTTCATCACCTTGGCTTTCTAATTGATCGTAGCTGGCATCTAGATTTGCAAAGTACTATGCATATTTTAATCTCATTTGGTCCTCACAACTATCCTAAGAGGTTGGTGCTATTTTCATCTCAACTTTACCCATCAGAAAGCTAAGGTTGGAAAACGTTAAGAGAATCCCCTCAGGTCACACTGCTAGTAAACACGAGGCAGGATGTTTAAAATAATTCCAAGTTCAGTGCTTTTACCCATTGTGCTACCCAGCTGCCCTAACCCAATTAAGAATCATTATCCAATAAGAACCAATTACTGTGTAAAAATAATAAAAATAAATAATGATAATAAAAAATATTTTGTTGTTGTTCAGTCGCATCTGAGTCTTAATGACTGTCCATGGAGTTTTCCTGGAAAAGATGCTAAAATGGTTTGCCATTTTCTTCTCCAGTAGATTAAGGCAAGCAGAGGTAAAGTGACTTGCCCAGGGTCACACACTTAGTAAGCGTCTAAGGCTGGACTTGAACTCAGATCTTATTGATTCCAGGTCGAGTGCTCTACCCACTGTGCCACATAGTTCCCCTAGCTGAGAAGATCACAAGAGTTAAATGACATGCCTAAAGTCACCAAGAGGCACTTAGTAGCTCTAATTCCCCTTCCCAATCTAAATATATGAATCTGTATAAAGCATGGAGTCTACATCCATCTCTATCACTGTTAAGATCTATTATACATTTAAGATACTTCCTATATATGGGGCTTAAGTTTCCTCACCTATCCATGACAACTCATTTGTGATGGCTCCCAACAGCTAAAACATTGTCATAGCGCATTATCAATAAGGGAAGGAGCACACATTCAGTATTGCTGATAACTCATGGAAAGGGTGGTTTTCTACATATTTACATTACATATGTATATGTATATATATTGTAGTGGGAATAAAGTCAATACTTTGGTTGATGCAATTTATCACACTGACACTTTCTGAGAGCTAAGAGATGTGCAGACCTGGAGGTCCTCGTGGTAGCCAACAGATTATAGGACTCCTCTACGTAGCCCTCCCATCTGATCAGTGAAGCCCTCAGGATTGGGTCACAAAGGAGAACTCTTCAGATCAATACTTGGGCATAGGCAGAGAACTGAATATTCAGCCAAGGTAAGGGAAGAAGAAATGAAAAGGGACAGGAGAGAAAAATAGATAACGAAACTCATAATTTCTGATGTTAGATACTTTGCAATATGGTACCCATACAATTAGGAGAATTATGTTTTCTAAATAAATTTAAAAACACTTTCCAAAACCAGAAAAATTCCTTTTGAATAAATGAATGGACAAAAATAGCATTTACTAATCTCTAATACATCAAACACTGCGTGCTGAAGATAGAAATAGAAAAATGGAAGAGTCCCTGCTCTCGATGTGTTTACATTCTAACAGGCAGAGATTGTGTGTATAGAAGGGTTCAGCTGCAGGGCAGATGGCCCTGTTGGCAAGGAACCCAGTTTGGATATAGTGTAGAGGGGAGATAAGGAAAATGTACAATTGTGTCTTCCTTAGAGTCATTTTGCATTATTGTCATTTTACTCAGAAGCTATGGAATTAAACCATTGAAAACTACTGAACAATTACATATTGAATACAAACAAACAGTACCTGGCAAGTATTAAATAAGCCCTAATCAATACCAATCAAGTTTTCATTAGAGAAAAATCTGCTTTCATTGTTCTTGGTCTGATTCTTTATCCTTGTTTTTATGCCTAAAAAGGTAATGATGATTTAAAATTAAACTCTTGTTCATCATATGCCAAGAATTAGCAATAACATCAGATCACTGTGACAAGATAATTTGAAATATAGATAAAACCAAAATCAAAGACAACATGAATATCAGACTGCTTGGCAATTGAGAAAATGGGGAGTAATTACTCCGATAAATATTTTCTGGACCTCTTCTAATAAAGTCACTAAAATGTCACAGAAAAATTTCCTTGATCAAACAAATCTCAGATTTTATTAAGGGTAGAAGGAAGCCATGTGTAGCATTAGAAAGAAAGAGAGAAAGCATCTTCATGTAAACTCTTGTGTCTAGAAAATTAACTGTTAATCTTTAAGACTGAGACATTGGAGAAGAAAGAAGCTTCATGAAAAAGTTTCTCAAGAAGAGAACATAAGCCCAAGTCTATGATGCAATAAGATAAGGAATATGGGAAGTGGGGAAGGAAAAATTCATGCAAAAGGTCAAGAATGTAGTCTCTGGTATTTAAGCTGTGGGTGGCGTGGGGGTTGGGGGAGAGATGATCAGAGGTGGAAAGCTATTGTCTACATGTATGCAAAATTTGCTATATATAAATTCAACCCTTGATCTTGAAGGCAAGAGAAGAAAAGTGTTCATGCAAAAATTCCCTAACAAAAGAAAAAATACTTTCATCTTAAAAGTCAACAATGAGGGAAGGGTGAAAATGATGCTGAAAAGGAGAGAATAACTTCAAGTGAAATCTCACGTAATAGAATTAACTGCTAGTTAGAGTTAGACATTCAGGGATTAGGTAGAAATTTGCTACATGCAATAATCAGAAGAGAATTTCGAATCTTTAAAGGACAATAGAAGGCAATATGTGTGCATGTATGTATTCATGCATACATGAGTGGGTATGTATATTTGTACAAGGTGTCCCAAAAGTCTTAGTGAAGTTTAAAGTTTAAATAATCTTAGGAGGGTGTTACAAACATACACAAAAATCATTTGAGAATAAATCATTTAAATTTATTTTACACTTACTTAGTTGGGTGAATTTTAAATGTAAATTTTAACAAGACAGAGCACCCCTGTCACTAGTCATGCATGTTTCTGAAAGACACTTTTTTCAGACTGGTCAAATGGTAGCACAAGTCAACCACCTGGTCTACCTCCATTAGATTTTTTCTTGTAAGGTCATGAAAGAACTGCTGTGCGTATATCAAAACCTTGTCCTCCAGGTAATTTTAAAACTGGAATTACAAATGTGATGCTTTAAGGGACTGAGCAGCAGCTGATGAAAGTTTTTATAAAGTTAAAAAAATCAATTACAAGGTTATATATAGTATAAGATGATGGTAATATTGAATTTGTAAAAACAGACATCACTATTTAAACTTTTTAGTAATTAGCCTTCCAAATTTTTATATGTAGCACCTATATATTTCTGAGTTTATAATTGCACTAAAATATCTGGAACAAGTTATGGTATATGATTGTGATGGAATACTACTGTGCTATAAGAAATGATGAGCTCGATGATTTCAGAAAAACATGGAAAGAATTGCACAAAATAATGGAGTGAAATGAGAAGAACCAGGAAAACTGTTACTGTATACGATAACAATATTATTTCTAAAATGATTTTGAGCAAGTTATTTTGTCTTTTTATTTTTATTTTTTTTAAATTTTTTTTCTTTTTTTTCTTTTTTTTTCTTTTGTCTTTTTATAAATACCTAAATTAACTATAAAGGATATGTGAAGAAAGACACTATCTACATCCAGAGAAAGTTACTGATAAATAGAGGTGAATATAATAGAATTTTACATACACATACATATATACATATGTGTGTGTATAGATATACATATATATGTGTATATATATATATATACATATATATATATGTATATATATATACACACACACACCTACTTGTGTCTAATGATAGCCATCTTTAGAATATGGGAGAGGGAAAAAAAGAAAAAATTGACATGATAATTTTGTTGTATATTTAAAGAGAATAGCAAGTTGTGCATAGTAGATTTGCAGTTTCAAGTGCAACTGTCTTTTTATTATAATATGTGAGGTTTTACTTTAGGTGCTTACTCTTTGGAACAAGGTTCATGTGCCAGATGAGACTCTGGGTAGCTGTTAAGGAGCACTCCCCATCTCCCTTTGAAAACTCAGATGTTGTTTTCCTTTCTGGTAATTATATATGTATGTAATGGTCCAACAGCTGGATCTGTCTGTTGATCTGTGGGGTATGAATTGCTATTATGTTCAGACAGTTGGAAGCCCTATTCGTTGGTCTTTATTTCTCTGCTTGTATTTTCTCTGTTGGTGAATGTAATTAAAGAAGATTGTTGACCCCTCAAAAGTTGCTTTCATTTTAGAAAAGCAGTTCTAAGAACCTGTACAGCAGGCCCTCCTGTGTATGCTGGGGCACTTGATGCTACAGGTAACCATATGAATATTGAGAAAGGAGAGACATGAGAGATATGGAGATAAAAATTGTGAATGCCACAATGGTTTGATGCCATCATGGGAGATCCTTTACTGAAGGAGTCTCATTTTACACCACCAATATTCTTTTTTTTCTCTTTCCAATAGATCACCTTTTAAAACAAGAGGTAGAGATTCTGGAAAACTCCACATAGCAGGCCGTAACAGTGACAATAGCTCACATTTATATAGCACTTTACAGTTTACAAGAGTAGCTTTCTTGCAATTGTTGCTAAATTGGGTAAATTTGTTTATTGTTGCCTGAGTTACTATTTTGAGTTCTTACAACACTTCCCATCACATCTTTGGTCAGAGAGTAACTTAATTCATGTGACAGGAAAGGACCTCTTGGAAGAAAGGCACTGAAATTATTTTTAATCCCATTTGATGCCAGAGGAAAATGAGGTTCAGAAATATGTGACTTGTCCATTTGCAGGGTTAGAAGGAAATAAGTCATGTGACTCCTAAGACAGAGATCTACACCCCCATGCTTCTCCCAGAGACTTAAGAAGAAGCTAGTCTTTCCCCTTCCATTTCAGCATATATGTACAGGGGCATATGGATATGTCCTCCCCAAACAGGAATAACTGTACATATTTATGTATGTGCAAACACATATATTTACACATATTTCTTTTCCTCTTTAGATATGCACATATATCCACATATGCACACACCAAAGCTGCTTGTAAACTTATAAATGTACATACCCACAGTCCTTTTCAGATATGTATATATACATGTATGTGTGTGTGTATCTTCACATTCCTTTTCCTCTGCAGTTTTATATGTGTGTGAATGTGTGTATACATACACACGCATATATATTTCACATATAACTGAAGAAGAAATACATATTTATATGCATAGCATATCCTGGATGGTTTTTAAAATTTTTTTAATTTATGAAATGAAACAAGCACTTTTATAACATAATAAAAAAACAATTGCACATGAAACCGCAAATCTACTACACACAACTTGCATATAGGAGTATATTTACACTTTTCAGAGAAAGAAGGTATCCTGACCTAGTGTCTCATTAGAAATTAATCAAAGCTTCCCTTAATAGGCTTCAGGTGAGACCTATTAATGGGCAGGGACTATCTTTAACTCTAATTAACATTACATGACCACCTCTAGCCTAGACTCTTCCAAATGCCTCCTGTTTGGACTCCATGTTTCAAGTCTCTCCCCACTGCAATCCATCTTTCACATAGCAGCTAAAATGATTTTCCCTAATGTGCAGTGCATGTTACTACTCAATAAACTGCAGTGGCTCCCTATTATCTATAGAATAAAATATCAACCCCTCTGATTTTTAAAGAGCTTTACAACCTGCTCTTAATCTACCTTTCTAACCTTGTCTTACAAAATGTCCCTTTTCCATAATTGATGGCCCAGCCAGACTGTATTTCTTGCTGTTTGTCAAAAACAATACTCCTTCTGTTCCCATGTCTTTGCAATGATCATCTCCTATATTTGGAATATGCTCCTACCTCATCTTTACCTGTCAGGATCCCTTTTTTCATTGAGAATTTAGCTCAAGCCCCACAATATACATGAAGACTTTCCTAACTTTCCCCAATTGCTAGAACCCCTTCCCCCCAAAATTACTTTGTATTAATTTTGTTTGTATTTTCTATTCTTTAAAGGTACATTTTTGGCTCCCTAAATAAATGTGTATTCACCTTGAGGTCATGGATTTAATATTTTAACTTTTATCCTGAAAGCTTAGCATAGTGTCTATTTTTTGATTGGGTTCTTGATGGGTATTACAGCAGAGTCCAAGCTTATTAAAATAGAAAGGCTCTGAGCATGAGCCTGGTGATTGACAATATAGGTTATACCAGGTTGGTCACACGGTGATGAATTTTCAGTCACAACCTCTCTCAGTGACCATTTACTAAGTTATAGCTGGGTTGTAATATGTAGTGGTAGAGGGTATTTTTGTAGATATTCAAAGTACAGAAGTGAAATAAGAATACTTCAAACATAATTTTTTCCTCATACCTATTTTCAATCTCTGGTCTAGGTCAGTGGAGAAGAATGTGGGTAAAATGCCTGGAAAAATAAATGAAGGAATGTCCTAGAATTTTCATCTTAAGTCTTTAAGGCCAGGGTAAGCAGAATACAGTATCTATGTTGGAAAAGTTTCACTACTCACATATCTTACGAGATTTCAGGTCCCTATTCCCCAAGTCCCACAACCTAATCAATGCTTTTAGCAATATTTAAAGCCATGGCTCAACAAAGGCTTCAGGAAATATGAACTCAAGGGAGGCTGACCAACGAGGCAGCCCAGAGAAAGAAGTGACATTTTCCTGTTCTTTGAATTAGGTCATTGTCTCACTAAAGAAGCAATAATAAGTGTTCTAAGAACTCAAAGTACTAACTCAGGCAACAGTTAAACAAATTCACCCAATTTAGCAAACAATGGAAACAGGGAAAACTGAAAAATAAAGATGTATCACAAAGGAATCTGAATTAATGACTGTGTTTACAATAACATGTCACATAACCGTACCCTCTAAAAAACAGTTTGAACAGCATGTAGTTTCCAACTACATGCGAACAGGATGAATTCCAACAATGCTTTGTATGTGTGATAATTACAATTTAGACAAATTTTATCATGTCACACTGAGGATATGGGAGGTTCTATTCTAAGTAAATATAAATAAATAAACATACTTATTTATATATTTATATAATCTTCTAAACACAGACACATAAAAGCCTATTTAACAGCTCCCCAGTTGCCACCAGTGGGGGGACTCATCCAATTGTATGGCAACAACACTGACCAAGGATCACACATAGTAGAGTAGGGCCTGGATTCTAATGAATTGTTGGCTGAGAACCTGGGGCACAAGCTCCAGGGTAAAGTGATTTGAAGAGGTAGGAAGAGGGAGTGTCTCAAAAGAAATCTGAGATATGAGTGACAACATTGAGTTAGTGACAACACTGGCTGTTGTCACTAACTCCTCCCCACAAACAGAGGGAGCCCCTGAGAATTTGGAGAATTTTTCTTCTCTCTCCCTTGCCTCTGATGATAACCCCAAAATACAATGGGGAAAACCAAGGGGCTCTGCTAGGGTCAGGAGGATGGGTTGTTGGGGATATATTGCCTTCTCTCTTTCTTTTTCATTATCAATGTAGGAAATTAGAAGAGCTCAAATCATGTCTCTACTAGAATATTCTTCATGCCTTTAGACAATTGATTTATTTAACCTGCCTGATTCTTCATTTCCTCATCTGTGAAAGGGACAGAGACAAAGATAATAGTCCTCGTACTACCTGCTTCATAGTGTTATTATGAGTAACATATGATTCAAAAGCATGTATTTCCAAAGACCATATCTGACCATGTTAATCCAGTGCTCAGTAAACTCCAGTGCAAGGGTGGGGAACCTGTGGCCTTCAAACCACATGCAACCTTCAAGATCCTTAAGTGCAGCCTTTTCACTGAATTCAAATTTTACAAATTTGCTCTGTAAAATTTGGATTCAGTCAAAAGGCTGCACTTAAGGACCTAGAAAACCCCAATTCAGTCAAAAGACCACTCTTAAGGACCTAGAAGACCACATGTGGCCTGACAGCTACAGGTTTCCCACCTTTATTCTAAGGGTTCCCTATTATCCCTAAGATAAATACAAATTTCTCTTTAGCATTTTAATTCCCCCCCAACCTGGCTCCAACCCACCTATCCTTTCCAGTCTTTTACACATCCGTCTGTTTAATGCACTCTACAATTCAACCTGATTGCTCTTGCACAGCATACCTAGAAGGCCCTCCCTCTTCTCTTCCTTCTAGAATCTCTAGTTTCCTTCAGAGGTCAGCTTTAATACCTGCTTCTACATGAGGTTTTCCTTCACTGACTCAGTTGTCTCACACAAAAAAACACCTGTTTTGCATTTATTTTGCTTGGATTTTTGTATGCTTATTTATATAATTGCCTCCACCTGAAAAGTTTCTTGAGTATAGGTACCAGTTTGTTTTTCAATCAGTGAACCAATCAATAAACACTTATTAATTGCCTACTATGTACCAGGGACTGTCTTTGCCTATGCAGAATCAAGGCTTATCAGTTGACTGAGTGTCTTCTGTGACAAGGGGAATGATGTAGGACAATGGAAAGAAGTCACATTGGCTGTTGTCACTAACTCCTCCCCACAAACAGAGGGAGCCCCTGAGAATTTGGAGCCTTTGCAGCTCCAGTCTGAACCTCCAAGGAGATCTGTCTTACTCGAATCTCCTACTCTCCACCAACTCCTTGGTTGGTCCATAAAAGGGATTTAGAAAAAGGTTTGGAGAGATTTCTAACTACATAGCAGAAAAGGAAAGAAATCACAAATGCCAGGTTCACTGGGCAGAAGACAGATAAACAGGCGAAGTGTTTACTCTGTCTTAGCGGATCTGAAAGATAACATGATTCAGAAGATGGGCAATATATAGAGTGTTTATTACAACCCTCTCTTAGCAACTCTAATTTCCTTGTTCTCTTCTAAGAGGAGAGAAACAATCATGTTAATCTTCAGCTGCTTGCTTGGTCGAATGTTCCTCTGATGCCTGATGCCTCCTCTTATTTATTGACAAAAAAAACTGAAGAGCAGGGAGATTACGGACCCTGTATCCTGATGTGGGTGAAACGCAGCCACAGCTGGAACCAGAAGCAAAGAGACTATGGAGAACGGCGGCAAGAACAAAAACAAAAAACACCTCACAGGACGTTAAGGAAAGATGACACTCAAAACAAGGTGGAGAGGCTTTCAGAGTCAGGGTGAAGGATCGTCCTTCTACCTAAAATACTGTTTTAAGTCTGAAGAATGGTTTCCCACCAGAGGATGAACTAGTCCATCAGAAGACAAATCTCCCTAGAGGTCCACCACCATCACAGCAACCCTCAAAAGTCACCTCCTGAATTAGACTTAAGAATCCCCCCAGAACTTTACAATTTGGTTTTATTACTGGTTTACGGTTGTACAGTATTCAGTCAGAGGTAGCTCTGTCACTTAACTAGCTATGTGTTAATGGGTACATAGCAGGATTTTGAGTATCGTGGAATCTGGGACTGTGAAAGGGGTCAGAAGTCAAGTAATTACAAAGGAGGAAATTTAGGTTATATGAAAACAATCTCTCCCTCTCTCTCTCCCTCTCTCTCCCCCCACATATGTGTATATGTACATGTGTGTGTGTTCACATGTGTATATATTCACATATATAAGCATATATATACATATATGTATATATACACATTTTTTTAAAAGAAGTCATTTAGTCCAAACTCAGAGCAATGAACAAGTAAAGGAATAATATGGTTTTTTAAAAATTATTTTTGATACTTCAGATCTCTTCTACTCTAGGTTCCAGCACCCTAAGGATAAGAAGTGGCACCAGAACATGGATCCAATTCTTTCTCTCCATTAGCACAGGCCCCCCTCTCAAGCCTTCTCCTGTACATTCTTTAAGAACCAAGATGTTCACTTTCATCATGTTCCTACTCCAAAAGGAGAGGACAGGGAAGACAATGTAGAAATGGCCAATCAGCCATTCAGCAGAGCAAGCAATGAGTCCTCTAAATATCAGAAGTCTATGGACTTCTAAGACAGAATAAGTGAAAAATGGATAGGTACTTTGAGGAGAGACAGGGGAAGGATATAGGTCTGGACCTGTGATTTTATTGGTGAAGGGAAATTTCAGTGGTGAGGAAACACTTTTACCATCTACAGTCTTAGAGAACTGTATGGGATATTGAAATAAGTAATTGCCCAAAGTCACATAGTCTGTGATAGGGACAGAGCATGAACTCAGGTCTCCTGGACATGGAGTTCATCTCTTTATCCCCTACCCCAGAGGTACCAAATAGCTAGCATGTGGTCAACAACACTCTGGGGCATGAGCCAGATTAAAATGTAATAGGAAATATTTTACAAAGTAAATAGAGTGTGGATAATGTTAATGTGTGGTTTTCTAAGTCAAGAGGTTACCTGCAGGTATCCTTATTTAATGGTCCCCATTTCTTTTTGAAATGCCTGGCCTAGAGATTAAATTACCTGACCAGGATCAAACAGTCCATATGGCAGAGGATGGACTTCAGTTCATGGTTTGTTTTTGTTTTCTGACTTCAAAGGTAGCCCCTTATGCAATGTCAGGCTGCCTTTGCTGGGCCAAGAGAAACAGAGCATTAAAACAAGTCAGGTATTCCAGCCCTAGGAATCAGCCAGTACTACTACAAGGTCTATTGACGGTTGACTTTTCTTTCAGAATTTGGAGGGTGAAAGAAAAACACAAGGTATGAAATCATGGCCTCAGTCTATAATCACGATAATTGGGGCCTTCCTGCACCATGAACTCATGTTCTTAAAGCAAGAATAGAAAAGCTTCTGTGAATAATGTCTGGCTGTTTACTTAACATGGTGTTCTAACCTTCTCAGAGTGGGAATAATAGACATGAGTTCTGGAAGAAAGGCCAAAATTTGAAGTACATTTCCTATGCTGATTTTATATATGTGTTATATTTGTTATTATTTAATCATTTCAGTCATGTCCAACTCTTCATGACCCCATTTAGGGTTTTCTTGTCAAAGATACTGACGTGATTTGCCATTTCCCTTTCCAGCTCATTTTGCAGATGAAAAAACTCTGGCAAAGAGAGTCAAGCGACTTGCCCAGGGTCACATGGTTACTAGTTATCTGTGTTTGGATTTGAATTCAGGTCTTCCTGACTCTACGCCCCATGTTATATATATTATGTGTTATATATGCAAGTGTTAACTTTCATCTTGGGCTTGGCATATCCTTGTAATTAGGGTGATAACATCACTATCATCTATATAGTGTAAGAGAGTTAACAACTGAAAAAAAATTTTTTAAGTTACCTGCTCAGTAAATTAAGTCATAGTTATGTTCTAAAGTCAAAATTCTGCCTGTAGTTGTTTCTTGTTTTTTTCTAAGATCCAATACAAATATGCCTCATCTTTTGAATATAATTCATTTCTTTGAAACTAGAGTTTTAATTTTAATTCTGATACTAACCACCTTCCTGACCTTGGACAAATTACTTCGCTGGTCTAGGAGGTTTTCTACTTCTGGAACACAAAATGATTGGTTAGCCGCTTGGGGGCACAGAGGATAGAGGGTAGAACTCAGGATCAAGAAGGTCTGAGTTTGAATCCTGCTTCACATACTTACTGTGTTGTTGGTGGCAAATCATTGTACTTCTCAGTCTCAGTATTCTAATCTGTAAAGTGAGGTAAAAACAGCACCTACTTCATAGGGTTGTTCGATATATCACGAGAAAAAATAACGTAAAGATCTTTGCAAACCTTGAAGTCATCTAAAAATGCTAGCTAGCTACTAGTTACTATTACATGCCCTCAAAAGGTCGCTTTCAGCTTTAAAATTCAGTGGGTTTTTTGTTGCTGTCATTGTCCAACCTTTGCTCCATAGCAGTCATCTTTTCTCATTCACAAGCACTCAAGTTGGCTTGAGTTCTGTCAAGGAAGCAAAGCCAGCCTGACTTTCTCTGAGGTTCTTGTCCGAGAATGATTCTTTGCCCAATCAATAGTCACTTTGGGAGATCCTGTTCCAGCCTCTAAAGGCAAGTGTTCCTTGCCAAACATCTACCTGAGATAAAGAGTTTAGGATCCATTTGTTAGCTAAGTGACACAATTCATTAGAAAATATTGTTTCAAAAAACAACAACCCACATTAATTATTAACAGGTCTCTCCTTACAGGATTTTTAGGAAAGGAGTCTATCCTGATACAATGAAGCCGAGGTAACTGGTTTGCTAGATTCAAGAGATAAGAAATACCTGCACAACATCCCTAGCTGAAGAGCTCCTTGTGTCTGGTTAATGCATGAGGTTCTAGAATTCTGATCGCCAAGACAAGACTTCCAAGGCCCTACTGGTCCAGGAAAGGACAAGAGATTGAGAGACTTCAAGAGTTTCCATAGGAAGTCCCAGGCCTTCCCACCCCATGAGTGTATATGTGTATGCATGTATGTATGAATGTGTACATAAATATGTATGTATCTATATACACAAATCCTGGGCTCCTTAGCATTCCCAGCCTTGCCATTTTTACTTCCCTAAGTGACACTCTCTACTAAATCTCTCTCAATAAATTATATCATAAATTCACTCATGCTAACAAGTAAATGGCTAATTTACTGAATTAAATTGCTGAATATATTACCTCTCCTAAGGATATGTGCATTTTAATAGACTTTAAGTCAAAGGATTAAATTTTAAATTACGGAATATTTTAAGCTTTATAAAACTGGGAAGGGGAGATTAGGAAGACTTGCTAGCCATTGCTGTAATACACTGTCCTCAGTTCAGTCAGGCCTATGTCACCTTCCAGGTGATCCCAAACCAGCATTTCAACATCTCTTCCTCTATTCACGTTTGCACGATATTTTACTTCTTTACAATGCAAACTCCTTGAGGCCAGGGACTGCCTTACTTGCATTTATATCCCCAATACTTAGCACATATAGTGCTAAATTAATGTTTTATCATTCATTCATGGAATCAAGTCACGTTGTAACAGCCTTGGATCTGTACATAATATTGTCTTTAGGAACTGCAGTCACATCAATTCAAGCCAATGGTAATGAAAAGAAGAAAGGCCTTGTGGAATTTTACTTACTTAGTTGGCAAGTAAGTAGATGAGATAGGCCAATGAAAATGAACATGCAAATGTTTTCTTCATTTCATCACTCTAGGGCATCCTGGTCATCAGAATTTGACATGATATCTTATACTGTGGTACTCTTCTGATAAATAGCCCATACTGTATTTTGAAAAATAAAACTGTAAAACTCCTATATCAGATAGAAGACAAAAGCAATTTCCCTGGTCTTTGGTGTTTTCCAAGACTGATCTTCCTGAGTTCAAATCCCTTCTTGGACACTCATTGGTTATGTAACCCTGGGAAAGTCACTTGAACCTATTTGCCTCACTTTCCTCATCTGTAAAATGATTTTGAGAAGGAAATGGCAAAGCTCTGCAGTATCTTTGCCAAGGAAACTCTAAATGGGCTCACAAATTAGAGCAGATGTGATTGAACAGTAACAAAATGAGCCAAGGCTGTAAGAATTGGGGGGCTAAGCCTCCAGATGATAAACTCTCCCCAACTCATTTCTTCTTTTTACAGCTCAGTTCAAAAATATGTTTTCTTCCGCTATCTCCAGTCAAAATTTTTCTCCTATTTTGAAAGCTCCTAACATTTTATATTTCTTTTATTCAACTGGGATTCAGGGGAAAGAGTTCTGGACTGAATTTCAGTCAGGGATTCTGAACCTGGGGCCTGTGAACTTATTATTTTTATATTTTGATAACTATATTTCAGCATAATTGTTTTTCTTGGTAATCCCATGTATTTTATTTTATGCATTTCAAAGCATTTTGTGAAGGAGTTCACAAGCATCACCAGGGCAATAAAGGGAAACATCACACACACACGCACACACGCACGTGCACGCGCGCGCACACACACACACACACACACACACACACACAGGTTAAGAATCCCTGAATAGGAAGATCTGAGTTTGAATTGCAATTTTACCACTCTGTGACCTTTGGCAAGTGAGTTAACCTCCCTAGGAATCCCCTTCCTCACATGTAAACTGAGAAGCTTGGACTAGCAGGCCTGGAAGGTCTTTGCCTGCTCTAAGTCGATGATCCTATTTTGTAGTATTTTAACTTGTGACTATTTTATCTCATCTACTAGATTACAAACTCCTTGAGGGTAAGGATCATGTCCTATCCTATTTTGTAGTATTTTAACTTGTGACTATTTTATCTCATCTACTAGATTGCAAACTCCTTGAGGGTAAGGATCATGTCCTATTTCTCTATCTCAGCACCTGGCAGCAGTTCTAGAATCTGTATTTAATCAGTGCTTACTAAATTGCACTAGTGTTTGGATAACTTCATGCGATCCCTCAGATTGTGAGACACTAGCAGCAGCAACTGTATCTACTTAATTTGCTTTTATACACACACACAGCACAGATGGGTACTTAATGAATCTTGATTTGTGGGTTGATGGATGGAAGGATCACCTATCACTTTCCAAATCTAATCAGCCACTAAGCCTTTGTTGGCTCTAATGATCTGAATGGGAACCATTTGGCAGGATGAATGCATGACAGCTCCCATCAGCCTCCAGCACATTTCCTACCCTAACTTTCTGGAAATCAAGGTAGTCAGGTAGTCACCACCCATGACAGGGAAGCTACACAGGTGCCAGTTGGAACCTGGGATGATTTAGAAAAGTAGTAACATTTCTACAACCTTTTGAGATTGACAAAGCACTTTGCTCGTAACAATCCTGTGAAGAAGGCAGCATGCATATCATAATCTCCCTTTTGTAGATCGGGAACTGATGCTCAGAGAGGTTATTTAGCTTGCTTTTGGTTACACAGCAAGAAATCAGTCAGAAAAAAGCATTTCTTAAGTACCTCTTATGTGCTATGCACTGGTAAGACAAATCAAATGGATGTCACAATCAATCCCCAGTCACCAGGTCCTTGTATTATAACAAGGAAGTATTGAAACAGAACCTTCAGGGAGCTCTTCTGACTGTATTCAAAATTCATTCTCATCTTCATCATCACTGTGACTTTCAGTATTTTCATCCCTCTTTATTTCCCCAATCCATCACTTCTTTTGTGACTGTGTTATAGCAAAGAATTGCCCTCCACTCTTGATTTCCTTACTCCCCAGTCTTCTTGCTATTCCTACCTTGCTAGTCATGAACTCTGGGTGATAGCTAGTATCTTGTGTTCCACCCTCCTGCCTTGAGCTGGTAATGATGGGGTGCTTGGGTACACGTGCTTGGGCCCCAATTCTAAAATCGTATTTCTCTTTAAAAATCATATTTCTCCCTAACCTCAAAACACCTATCCCAGGCAGTTTCTCCCCAGCCCAAGGACCCAGCCTGACCAGCAACAACCACTATCTCCTTTTCTGATACAGTAGTCAGCTATACCTACGAAACTTATTAGTCTGATCTAGCCGTGTACTGGCTGAATGGGCTGTCACTGGGTCATAATGACATTTACTACTCACTGATCAATCATATGTGCGTGTGTGTTTGCCTCTGTTGCCGAAGAAGACCATGCCATCAGAGAAATGATGACATGACTTGCACTTGACTTTGTTTTGAGTGAGGGGGGGCTGTGCAGGTCACCATCCTCACCTCCTCCAGAGCCCTCTGAGTCCAGTGACCAGATATTCATCAAGATGATTAGAGAGGACCCAGGATGAGGCAACTGGAGTTAAGTGACTTGCCCAAGGTCACACAGCTAGTGAGAGTCAAGTGTCTAAGGTGAAATTTGAACTCAGGTCCTCTGTGCTCTATCCACTGCACCACCTAGCTACCCCTCAGTCATATGTATCCTAGACTTAGATATACATATACTCCCTTACATTTATCTTCTAATAAGACATTGATGAGAGCAACCTGGTATTTCTGAACCAACCCTGATCATTAGCTGACTTAGCGACATTTCAAGTCTAAAACCACACCTCCCAGGTAACACCCCCCACCTTGGGCTATTTCCCAATGAACTCTGGGTAAAATACCTGCACAGTAGATACCAAAAGTACATGTTCCTGTAAGAACTAAGCACTCCTTAACCCCTCCCTAATCCCTCCCCAAAACACCTAGTTAGCATATTTGGCACATTTCCTATAGAATATCCTATATAAACTTTACCTGTACCCCTCTAAGGTTTCAGGTTCCCTAAGAACTCTAGTCCCATGAAAAGCATAATAAATCTTTACCTTGACCTCAACAATACTTGAGTCCATGAATTCCTCCAGGCTGCCTGCCACTGGTACCCTGGTCTTTGTGTGGATCTCACCACACCCCCTTCCAGTTCTTATCACTAAGAATAGCTATTCATAGTCCTGACTAGGCCAATATAAATGCATGCAAGTGCTTCATAGAAATCTTTCTGTTAAATTATGATTGGATCCCTCTCACACTCCCCATTGAAGTTATTTCAAATGTCTCTTCTTAAAATACCAAATGCCCCTGTTACCCTTGTTTTAGTAAACCACTTCATCCTTTTCTAAAAAAGACTGAGTCCATCTCTCTGAGTTTCTCACCCCCATTCTCCAAATCTCAGTCTTTCTATATTTTTCACCCATCCCTTCTCTCTTCCCTCACTTCTCAAAGGACAAGGTGGCCCTCTTCTTCATCAAATTTGAAATCTTCTATCTCTTCTGCCTTTGTTTCCACTGGGATTTTGCTCTATGTGTCATTCCCCCTCTCACACCTCTCCCTCTCTACTATCAATTCTTATCCCAACGTCTGTAAATGGATCATTATGAGACAAGGCCAAGAAGGTGAGGGAAGCCAGACTTTAAATACCAGGCACAGAAGTTTCAACATGCTTGAAAGGCGGCAGAGACTCACCAGAGTGTTATGAGGACCGACAGGACCAGATCCATGCAAAATCATTGACACTCTCACAGTCATGCAACTAATTTTAGGGGGAAAACGACAGAGTTAAAGACACAACTTATGAGCCCTAGGACTGGTGATGGAAATGGGAATTGAGTACAAGGGATGAATGTAAGTGATATTTTGGAGGAAAACTGAGAGAACTTGGTAAGTAACTGGGCATGAGGTGAGGAAGAGACAAGGGTCAAGCACAACTCCAGAGTTTTAGATATTACTGACTGACAAAAACAGTCAAGTCAGAAACACTGGAAGATAAATTAATTCAGTTTTCAGACATAGTGGCTTTTGAGGTATTGCTGGAACATCCAGATAGAACATCCTGTGAGCAGTTAAAGATGAGGGTCCAGAACTTAGAAAATCTGAGATCACAGGTGATCAGTAGCCATCTGGGCAATAATTGAAGGTCACTGGGATAGTAATTTTGTAAAAACAGAAGAGAAGTAGGAACACTCACCAATAAGGGACCAGAATGAGGACGGAAACAGCAAAGAAGTCAAGAGAAGCAGTAGATAGAAAGGTAGATAATAGCAGGTATTTTCCCTGTGATCATTCATACCCAGCTATCTCTACTGAAGGCCAGAAACCATGGCAACTGTTTCACTCAAAAGTGATGGTTTCTACTAACTATATTGAGAGCTTGACTTAATGCTAAAGCAATTGACATCAGAACAGGGAGAGAAAAAAACCAAACCTGGAGATGAGTTTTATGATTTAATGAGGCCAGATTCAGTTCTGATTTCAATGCTCTAAGGAGGAAGACAATTGGGGTCTCCAAGGGTGACAGATGCAGAACATTTTGTGTTTGAAAGGTAAAAACAAAGGGAGGGGAAGGGAGGGAAATTTTTTCAGGTTACCAGTCAGGTGTGTCAGCTGCAAAAGGCTAATACTCAATAGAGAATACAGAGTTTTGTTTTGTTTTAACTAAGTATACATTGATACCTACAGTCTTTTATTGAAGACATCTAATGCATTTGTAAGTGCCAAGCCTATAAAGATGCTGAACTATCAAATTTACTTTCCAAGTGATGATTGCCATAGTAGCCAGAGCACTGAAAATTAGGACCATAATTTCCCTTTGCTGCCCTTAAGTTCTTCAGATACAGCAAATAGTTCAGCATCATATTTATATTTCTCATAAATTTTCTGCTTAATGAAAGGACAGGGAAGCATAGCTCTATTAATTAATCAATCAACAAGCATTTATCAAGTTCCTACTACATGACAGGCATTAGAAATACAATTACCTATCAATTAATCAGTCAACAAGCATTTATTAAACTCCTACTATGTGGCAGCCACTATTAGGCACTAGAAATACAAATATAAATAGTTCTCAAGGAGACTATACCCTACAGGGTGATACAACACTTAAAGAAAAATGGAGGCCAAGGAAGAGAATTCTGGTCTATACTTTCACTGGGATTGTAAGTGACACAGGATAGGAGATTACCACAGTCTTTCCTTAGCCATGGTAATGATGATTTGATCATTGCTCCCAGGCTAAGAGGAAAGGAGAAAGGGGAGAAGAAGAAGGAGGAGGAGGAGGAGGAGGAGGAGGAGGAGGAAAAGGAGGAGGAGGAGGAGAAGGAGGAGGAGGAGGAGGAAGAGAAGGAGGAGAAGAAGAAGAAGAAGAAGAAGAAGAAGAAGAAGAAGAAGAAGAAGAAGAAGAAGAAGAAGAAGAAGAAGAAGAAGAAAGAGGAGAAGGAGAGAGAGGAGAAGGAGAAGAAGGAGGAGGAAAAGAAAAAAAAAACAGATTAGGATTGGGGGGAGGGTGTAGGAGGCTGCCAAATGGTGGGAAAAATGTTTATTAAGGCTGTGGGGAACACAACTGGAAAGCAGGCAGTGAAGTTAAACATAGCTGGTCCTATTCTGAATAGTGGGCCAGAAGAGTCAGTCACCAAACAGGACAGTGAGGCCCTAGGTCGAAAGGAAGGGAATAGGGAAGGGGAATAATCATTTACAGAGCCTACTGTGTAGTAGGCAGTGTGCTAAACCCTTTTTATGAACAGCAGTCCTGTTAGGTAGGTGCAACTATTGTACCCTGTTTATAGTTGAGGATACTGAGTCGCAAAAAAGTTAAGTGACTTGCCTGGGGAATCCCAATCAGTTTCTGAGATAAGATTTGAACTCAAGTTCTCCTGACTCCAGGTCTTGCCCTCAGTCCTCTGGACCAACTACCATACAGAGTAGAGATCGAAGAGGCAATGAAATTAACTTCATTTTACATCTGCTGTTCTGGCTAGTTTCAACTCCGTAGAACAAGAGTTCCTCCGGGAATATGGAATATGGAATGAGGAAGAGCTCCTCATCACTTCTAGACTCACCACCATACTATTAACTCAAGTCTTGAATGACACTATGAACCTCAGCCTCCTTTCCCCTTTATTTGGAGGGTGGAAGTACCAAACTCCACCCAATGCTTTCCTTTATAGGGAACAAAAGGTAGATTCTCAACTCTTTTCATTTTGCGTTCACTGTTCTGACCGGCTTCACTTTCAGGAAACAAAAGATCCATGTCCTGGGAAAAAGTGTTTTCCCCTCCACTCCCCCACCTTTTCTTTTGTGTGTTGTCCCTTCCTTTATACTCTAAGTTCCTTGAGGGCAGGGACTATCTTTTTATTAATTGTATCCCTAGCTCTTAGGGCAGTACCTGGCATTCATAAATATTTTGGAATGGATTGAATTATCTGAAGAATTTACTAAGAGACTCCCAACCAAATCAGCCTAGATTTTGATACTCAGGTCCATATAACGGTAGGCTTAGGAAAAGGTTGACAAAAGGTTGTCTTGCAAGATATGATTCAGGAGCTAAAAATGAGAGAGACCAAAGACATGTACTCTTCACCAAAGTCTCATGCCTGTATATCAGGCCTGCACAACTTGTGCTCCGAGGGCCACTTACACCCGGCTGCTTGCGGCTCCCCAAATGATTTCAGGCCAGGCCACCTGGGAAAAAATGTAGAGGAAAACATCTCTTGTACATGGAGGAAATCTCTTGGCAGGCCGCAAGCGGCCTGAGGGCTGTAAGCAGCCGGGCCTACGATATATAATGAAAAATTTCCTTAAGAGAAAAAAATTCTAGAAATGGTGAGCCCCAAATAACATGCCAAAAAAAATGTGAAATGGGTTATATTTTAGCAGAACAAAATACCCGATAAGGTACTTTAATCAGATTACTGATGTTATGAAACAAAATTAATGGTTTGGAGTGACACATCCTTCATGTCAGGTGGATTGTTTTTAAAAGAACAGGACCTGCACCATTAGAAAATAGCATTGCTTGACGGTAACATTTTCTTTTTATATTGTTACCTTTTGCTATTGCCTGCTTAATGTTTTTGTGGGCAATGAGTCAGCGACATGAAAGCTCAGGTGACTGAAATAACAGCCCCTATTTCAATAACTAGAAAATATCGGGAGCAATAATGTCCTTTAGGCTTCAAAATAAATTACTCATTTCCCAGCACTGAAAAAAAAATTGCTCTTAGAGGTAAAAAAACACAAATTGCTATGGCACAGGTTTCCTCATCAATCAAATGCCACCACACTCTTATCTGATTAGTATTAATAGTGGCTCATGTTTTTCTCCAAAATTGAGATTAATTTGTAAGAACCCACAGTTATGTAACTCCTTACAGATTGTACAAAAGCACCTTATGTAGTAGATATTCTTTTTTCTGTCTCTAATAAGCTGGGTTTAAAGACAAGATATAAATATTCTAGAAAGTTCTGGGAAATGATTAGCAACAATATTAGTAGCTCACCTTTATAAAGTGCTTTACCATTTACAAATAGATTGTCTTTACAATATACCTTGCAAGAAGGTCGTGCAAGCATTATGATCCCCATTTATAGAGGAGGAAGACAAAGGCTCTGAGAAGTTAATTGCCAACAGGAAGGGATGTGAGATAGAAAGAAGGATAGATGGAAGTCAGGAAATACGCAGATTCTACTCCTGCCTCTCCTAACTAGCTGTGTGACTGACTCTTGGGCAAGTCATTAATTGCCCTGAATGTGCATTTTCTCCGAGACTGTGAAATGGGTATTAGCAATACCCAGAGTACTTGTTTAGTTTACAGGAATATTGGGAGAATCCGAGTGTAATTTTTTTTAACTTAAAACAATATATAAAGATCAACCTTTATTACTAAGAGATCATTGCTATTAAGTGGCGAAATGGTGACTTGAATGTAATACTTTATGAATATGGATCCTCTTTTTATTGGAAATCATTTCAAAATCCTCCAAATGTGCCTAGTACCATGCTAATTTTTTTTGCAAATACCATTTCACAACTCTGGTTGTTGCATCTGGTAGATGCTATTTCTATCTTCATTTAACTCTTGAGGTAACTGAGGCAGACCAAGGCTTGTCATGCTCACACAGCTTCAAGTGTCTGAGGCCAAATCTGAACTCAGGTCTTCCTGATTCCAGGTCCAGTGCTCACTCCTATGTGCCCTCTAGGTATCTCTAGGCAGATGGTTGGCGATCATATGCCTAGATCTACAAGTCATCTATTCCAACCTTCATTTATCAATAAGGAATATGAGGTACAGATAACTTGAATTTGCCCAATGTCACAAAAGCATTTGAGATGGGATTTGAACTGAGGTCATCTAATTCCTGCCACCATACTGTCTCCCTGGTGATCCAGCTTCTTATGAAGACCTTCTTTGAACTTAATTGAACTGTCCTTCAAAGAAAATCCACTGCCAGTCCCATACTTAAGATCCTTTGAAGCTTGATGGGACCTGCAAAATTTTGCACTTTGCTGGCCCAAATGGGCAGAAATAGCACTCAAGAGAATTACCTTTAATGATTATGCTGCACATCAGAATAATTTTTTCAATTAGTAATCCAGTCCTAATCCTCTTCTGCTCACTTGTGTCTGTGAAAATGGATATGCTCCAGTTGATCCTAACAGATGACATCTTTGCTTGAGAGGTGATGGGTTTTGATAAGCCTTGTGCTCTGGTGACAAAACAGGGAGAACTACTGAGGACAAAAAGTCATCCAAAGGTTATATTGGCTTTGTCATAAACTACACTGACTTAGCAGCCAAGTGTGAATGCCCTAGAGGTAAGTATAGTATGCCAAGATCAATTTTTAAAAATTATTTTAAAGGGCAAGGTCCCTGACCTCCATTTGCTTATTTCACAAAAGCAGAGCAAGTAGGTAGAAATGAATTTGAATGTATTCCCTCTGGAAACCACAGTGGGGATCTCCTAGATGGAGAGGAATATAATAGTTTTGCAAATTTCAATTTAAACCTTCTATAGGACATGAAGTGTAGTAGTGAGAAGAGCAATGGAGTTGGAGGCCAAATGCTGGGGCCTTGGGAAAGCCACTTTACTTTTCCGAGGGTCAATGTCCTCATCCCTAAAATAATAGGGTTGAGATAAAAATAAGCATCCATAAAATTCTTTTATAAATTTAATTATTTTTGTTATGTTTTAAGTTCTGAACTGTCTCCTCCCCTCTCTCCCTATTCCTCAGTAGAGGAAGACCACCATTTAACACAGATATATAGTTACATATGTATGCAGGTATGTGCACATATGTAGAGAATATACATATATATCCATGTAAACCATATTAGGATAGATGGATACAGGTCCTTTAACATGCCACATAAATGTAAATTATTACTTTATGGAGTAGTTAGGTGGCACAGTAGATGAGTAGACTCATCTTCATGAATTCAAATCCAGCCTCAGATACTTACTATCTCTGTGACCCCTATTTGCCTCAGTTTCTTCATCTGCAAAATGAGTTGGAGAAGGAAATGACAAACCATTGCAGTATCTCTGCCAAGAAAACACCACATAGGGTCACAAAGTATTCGATGTGACTGAAAAATGACTGAACACTTTACAGCAAAGAAAAATTCCTCTTAAGGCTGAGCTTGGAATAAGTAGAGGAAACACTGGAAGGTCAGAAGACCAAGATACTGCTGCTTAAAAGCTTCTCTGTTTTACCATCTGTCAAATGGAGATTATAACATATCAACTCACTGCAGATCAAATAGAAATAGTCTTTAAAAACAACCAAAAGAAATAAACAACAAAAATAAGAGAAAAGAAGCTTAATTGGAAAAAGGATGGAGAAGAGCTGGGCCAGTGGCAACACCATTGGGAGGGTGTTAAGGATTGATTCTTAAGTTATCTCATGAAGGGGAAGAAAAAGTCTGGTGCCTTTCTATTACCTTCCCCCATCCATCATTCAAAGAGGGCGACATAGAGAACATCAACAGCTTCTGACCTAAATGTCTAGTGTCCCTTTAAGGGGAAAAATCTATACATATATGGAAAACATCCTTGATGACTCCATGAGATAGAAATAGACAGACTTTAGCATTGTTGTGCCACAAATGACCACATCTGTACCAGAAACTTGATATAAAGATATAGAACATACCCTCCCACAGTGCTTATTGTTTGTTGACCATACCAAAAAAAAAAAAAAGCACCTAATTTGGTATAACAAAAAGACTCTTTAAATCCCCTCTTCCTACAAGGTCAAAATTATGTGAAATTGTTTGCAAGACAAAATGATACAGATAGCCTTGCTCCAAAACTAGAAAGTTATTAATATCAACCAAGGCATAAGACAGGCAGATGTGTGCTCCCCAGAGGTTCTGGCAACTGTCATGGAGGAGTTCAGTCAATCAATAAGCATTTATTAAATGTCTGCCGCTAGTTGGAATAGGTGCTAAAGAGAAAAATACAAAGAATTAAATAATCTCCTCTCTCAAGGAGCTTATATTTTATTGGGGAAGGCAACTAGTGTACATGCAAATCTCTTCCGAATAAATATAAAGTAACAAATACAAATCAATTAAACACAAGGAAATATGGAAGGAGACACATTAATAGTTGGGGGGAACCAGGAAAGGCTTCATGTAGAACAATGGTATTGAACTCAAATAGAAATAGAGGCCACTAAATTGTACATATGACTTAAAAGATCACATTAATATTACTTTTTATTGTATTTTTATTAATTAAAAGGCCACATATTAGTATTATCTTTGCTCATTATGTTTTTATTAATTTTTACAAAATATTCCCCAAATACATCTGTTTCAGGCTACATTTGTGTCTGTCAGCTGTATTTATGATGTACAC
>CM053770.1:130528667-130558006 GCA_028658325.1 Potorous gilbertii
CTTGAGGATAGTTTCAATACCTTTTAAGGAAAAACTAGCCTCACCAAACTGGAGTAGCTATTATGCCTCTAGCACCTTCCCTTTTATGTGTGTTAAATGCCTCTTGACTTGCCTCAAAATAATTTGGAGTGGACAAAAAAAATTGATACAGAAAATGTTTCCTTTTACTTCTCCCTCAGAAATCATTTATTTGCTACTCCTTCCTTTAAGAACACCCAGAGGAGCTCTAGATAAGATGTCTAAATGAATGGTTAGAAGTAAAGTCAGCTCTACTTCATGGCCTAAAAACAGAAACAAACAGAACAAATAAAAAGAACAGCAAAGGAGAGAAAGGGGAAGAAACCCTCACAGGGAAAATTGCCTTGCAGGAAAAAAAACGAAAAATAAGAAAAAATATCCACTACAATGATAAATATTATTGGGTAAAATTAAGTAGAAAAAGTTCTATGAAGGAAAAGAATAGTGCAGCAAGAAACGAACAGAAATCAAAAGGTGAACATGGTGCTAAATAGTCTGTTGAAAAGTCTGTTGAAATTTAATAAATTTATGAATTACCTGAGGAATAGCATAGGTCACATGGAAGACAAAATTGCAGAACTGACAGAATAAATAATGAAACTAAACTGAAAAACAACATAATTGAAGGAATTGAGACCCCTAAAGCTGAAGGGAAAAACTGGAGAGAACAAAGTTCAACAAGACAAGGTAAGAATTATGGATCTCTCAGAAAAGAAGTCAGAAACAAAGAATCTGGATACCATCTTTCAAGAACTCATACAAGACAATTTCCAGAAGGATTGAAAACCTGAAAACACTACTAGAGATGGATCTGAAATTTAACTCACCAAAAATGAAGTCAGCTAAGAATAGCACAGAACACTTGCTTTAGAGTTAGAGGACCTGGTTGCTAAAGATCACAAAGATATTGACAGAGGTGAGATTTGAACTTCAACCCTCTGACACCAAATCCATCACTTTCTCTCCACTGCACCATGTTAGAGAGTGAAATAAGCATGCTTCCTATTATTCATTGTTTGACATAATTCTAGGGGTACTGCCTATCACAATAAGATAAGAAATAGAAATTAAAGGAATAAGTATTGGCAAAGAAGAGGCAAATATTACTGGATACAAAGACAATCCAATGATTTACTTAGGATACACTAGAGGTTTAGAGGGGGGAAATCACTAAAATTATAGTTTTAGCAAATTAGTAGGATACAAAATAAATCCACAAAACAATCAACATTTTTATTACTAAGGAAAAAAAGAAATAGTATTTAAAATAATCCCCCAAATGCATTGAGAGGTAGTGCTATCTAGTGGATAGAAAGCTAGTCTCATAGTCATGAAGACAAGTTAAAGTCCTGCCTCTAACATATACTGACTATGAGTCTTGAACAAGTCACTTAATAAGCTGGTGTCTTAGGCAACTCCCTAATACTATAAATTGCAGAGCATGGGCTGACCTACTTTGATAGAACATTTCAAGTAATAGTTCCTAGTATCAATGAAATCAGAATTCCAGAATCCATTTCAACAAGGGAGCTAATGGACATGAAATACAGAGGCTTCATTTAAATGGTTTTCTGCTCTGCTAATGCTACTACTCCACCTTCCAAATTAGACCAATCCCAGTGACCAACCCTAGGATGAGCTAAACCAGGGGTGGGGAACCTGTGACTTCAAGGCCACATGTGACTTTCTATGTTCTCAAGTGCAGCACTATGAGTTCAAGTTTTCCAGTCACTCTCTGCCCTAAATCCTGCTTCAGTTAGCCCATCATCCTCAAAGAGGGCCAATGACATCAGGAGGGTGATGTCTTGACTTGCCAGTGAATTGGATTCAAGTGAGGTAGAGCTCTGCAAAGTCACTGACCCCACTTTCTTCTCCAGAGTCATCAGAGTCCAGTGGCAACACATGGGTCAAGAAGTCTGGCAATGGCCCAGCAATTAATCCACCTAACTAGAGCTCCAAGGACCATGATAGGGAAGAGCTAAATGACTTGGCTCTGAATTCCCTGGGGGCCCCACTCCTTCCTCCCTGCTTTCCACCTCTTGCTCTAAATAGCATAATTAAATCAACATTACCAGGGCTTCTGGAAATGGAATGTCAATGCACTGCCCAATTTTTCCATTCATCATCCCCATAATTTCCCAGACCAAAACACCCTTCAGGGTCCACCATTACCCCATATCTGCACTCTCCTTCTATTAAGATATAAATATGTCTAACCTTAAAGGTAGAGAGACAGTCTTACTTCAACGTCACAGCTTGATACAACAGCCCTTGACACATAGTAAACAATTAAGAAATAGGTTTTCATTCAACAACCATTTTCATGACTTTTTTTTTTTTTGCTTAAGCTCATTAACAATCAAGGTGAAATAAGCAAGGGTCTAAAGGTATGAAGCTTCTTGGTTTAGGATGGGGAAGGACCACAATGAAACCAACTCCATTTATGTCTCCAAGGGGAACCCATGAGCCAGCCTTCTACTTAATAGCAACATTTTTATCATTATTTATAGTAAGAATTTCAATCGATATGGTTCAATTCAACCAGTGGCATATCAATATTTATACTGCTATTTATAGGTGGCATAAAAATTATGTGATTATCTCCCTCTAGCTCTTCCAGTACCCCTCCCCCCAATTCTATCAAACAGTGAATTGTAGAAAAGGAAGAAGCCCATGTATTAAATACAGAAAAAAACAAACAGCCCTTTTGTAAATCCAAAACAGAGCAACTTTCACAGAAATAAATAAGGATCTTAGAAGTGATAAGACTTGACTTCTGACTGAATGTATGGACTGAGGAACTGGGAAGTCAACAATCACTGAGAGTATAGTAATATCCTCTGCAGATACAGAAAAGTTTGAAGAAAGGCAGGCTTAAGAGAAATGAAAAAGAGAGTTTTTAGAAAAATTCAGGCCCTAACTTGTTAGAAACACCACATGGAACAAAAATAAGAGCATGGGACGTAAAATCAGCAACTTGAGGGCAGGAACTGGTTTTTTGCCTTTTTTTTTTTTTTTTTTTGCTTAGTGTAGCAAAGAGTAGGTTCTTAAATGCTTGTTGACTTGATCTGGATTAGAATCCTGGTTCGGTTATTCACTACTTGTGTACCGTAGGACAAGTCAATTAACCTCTTTGTGCCTCTGTTTCCTCATTTGTAAAATGAAGAATTAGACTAGATAACTTCTGATATCCCTTTAAGTTCTAATTCTATGATCTTATGGGTTACAGAATTGAACCACTATTCAGTATGCATGACTGGGCTGTGCTAATCTAGTAAAAATTATAATGGTTCCCAAAATAATCTTCAATTTTTTTCTCTGCCAATCAAAATATCAATGAAATAATTTCTAGAATTAGAAAAAATAAATATTATAAAATTCTTATGGGACAATAAAAAAACCAAGATTATAAAAATAAACAACAGGAAAAAAAGTTGCAAAGAAAGCATGGCATCACCAAATTTCAAATTATATTCTAAAGTGGCAATTATTAACTATCTTAATGGTATTTTTAAAAGATGAAGGCAGATTGTGAAACAAGTGAAAAGTTGAACAGATTAGACAAGTAAGATTTAGAAGTAAATACATAGTAATAGTCTATTTTTCAGCAAATCCAAGTATACAAATTACTGGGGAAAGAACTCATTATTCATCAGGATCTGCTGAGAACATTGCATAGTAACTTAATAAATTCCAAAGAGATGAACAATATAAATATAAAAAAACCACATCATAACAGTTTAAAGGAAAAAGGAAGGCTATATCTTTCATGAATGTAGAAGAGGAGGAAGAATGCTTAACTACTTGTGACAGAGGCTATTATAAATAACAAAACAGATTCTCTTAATTATAGAAAATAAAAAAGGATTGCAGAAATAAAAGTAATGCTGCTAGGATAAGAAGAATAAAAATGAACTTTGAAGAATCTTTTTTTAAACATTTCTGATAAAAATATGATAGCTGAAATCTAAAGGGAATGAACACATCTCTAAAAAATTAAAAAGTATTCCCTAATAGCAAGTAACCAAAGAATAGGAATAGGCAGTTTCTAGAAGAGGAAATTAATTATGTTCGACTACAAAAAAAATATTCAAAATAGCTAACAATTAGGTAAATATAAATTAAAGCAACTCTGATTATATTCATTCATTTGACAAATATGGTTAAAGATGGGAAAAGTAAACATTGTCAAATCTGTAGGAAAATAGGCACCACTTATCTATACAAGAATATTCACAGTAGTATTATTTGTGATAGGAAAAAAGTGGAAACAGACTATATGAACAAAAATTAGGAATGGAAAAATAAAATTTAGTATATGAATATAACAGAATATTAACGTACCTTAAGCAATGATAAATAATGAAAAATTCAAAAATATGTGGTAAGTTTTTCTAAAGGATATACAATGAAGAAAACAGATCCAAAAGAATAATATAACAAACAACAAAAGAAAACAGGGGCATGAATCAGTCATAACTCTTTTGTGTTGTTTTACTTAAATCTTTTAGAGAAGTTCACTTCGTTTTTGGACTGTTCTGTGTGTGTTTGTGTTTGCATGATGAAAGAAAATGTATTGGTTAACAAAAGACTCAAGTTTCAGGCTTCTCACTGCTCAACATCATGGCACTGTCAAAGTCCTGTCACTTGCTATCTCTGAATATCCTCTTCCCTGGTATTTTTTCATTATTAATGAAACCAAGGGTGGGGAAACTAATCAAAGCAGAATTTCAGTAACATAAAACCAACACTGACTTCTGAAGTCCACCTCTGAGTGGATACCAAATGTCTGCAAACAGGAGTACAAAAAGAAGGAAAATGTATTTATTTCATTTAGTCCCCAAATCAATTACTGACTCAAGCAAAGATTTAGGTGACATGCTTGACTTAGCCGAGAGCCAATCAGGCTCAGAATCCAGGCAGGTGCTTTGGGTGATATCAGTCCACTAAACACTCTGACTTGGACGGTGCAAAATACTCTGAAGCAGCCCCCTTCTCCAGCATCACTTACAGCACTGGCCAAGTCCAAATATGTGCCTTAAGGCTGATATGTCACTACTGTGCTTTTCTAGCTCCTGGCACTGGAAAATGAGTCACTTAAATGTATGTTAATATCCTTAAATATTTCATTAAAGTATCATCTTCCAATTTCATTATAATATACTTAGAACAGTTTGTTTTGACCAAATTTCCTTCTAAACAGTTATTTAATTTAGTCTTCCATGGGTCTTTGGTAGAGAACTAAGACAGCCTAGAAACCAAACAAATAAACAAAAAAAAATCCCCTATGAGCAATTTGTTCTCTAATGTGGAACTGACATACCATATGTTTATTCTTTGAGTCAATAAAGGTCAGAACATGTTACACTGTCGTGATTAACATACTGTACAGTCTGGTACTTATGGCAGCTGAGTGTGATTCAAAGGCTGCTTTTTGTCTTCAAAAAACAAAAAATGAGGGGGAAAATGTGCTTATCCATAATGAATGTGGGGAGATCCCCATGTGTTCTGGGTAGCTAGAACATTTATTCTAAATTTGCTTGTCTTAGTAGCTGACTGCTTTTCTCTATTAGATCTCCAAACCTAACAACCTCATTTATTGTTGTTTAACTTTTAGTAATCGTTTTGTTTTCCTATCACCTTCTTTCTGACTATATGCCTCCAGCCTCTCCTTGTGCAGACAGCCACCCCCTCATAATAGAGAAAAAAGGAGTTCAGCAAAGCTAATCAACACATCAACCAAGTCTGATCCTATGTATAACAGTATAATGTTCTGCACCACAGTCGCCTAAGTGAGGAAAAGAAACACGTTTTCTCATCTCTTCTTCAGAGTCATGCTTGGTCGTTATAATGGCATTACAATAAATAGCATTCAGTTTGGGAAAGGGTGGAAGGATCTTCTTCCATTTACTCCAAGCTACTGCGCTTATTGTTTTCCTGAAAACCCAGTAATTTTCATTGGTATTCCTGAGGTCTTCCACAAATGGAACCCACCTTTAAATTTCCATAGCACCTTTCTCCAGAAATGACAGTATGATTATCTCACAGTAATTTGTTTCTCTTACCCAATCAAAACCTTCTGCTAGGGGGATGGGAATGAGAGGGAGGGTAGAAAGGGGTAAATAGTGTCAGGCAAAGGATTCAGCTAATTGTGTTGCATTAGGCTTGCACTTGCTACAGGGAAGTTTTGAGACTCCTTTTCTGTTTCAAGAATCCTTTTGGCAATCTGTCAAAGTCTATAGAACTCTTCACAGAATAATATTTTTAAATGTATAAAATGAAACATATAGAATTATAAAGGAAACCAAAGATGAGTAGAAATAAATGTTTAATATTTAAATATTTAAGCTTTTTCATGGATACCCACCCACTTTCAAGTCGATCCATATAACCCCAAGGTCGGTGGACCCCATGTTAAAAAGTTCTGCTATTTGGAGACATGACCTGACTAAAAGTATACTTGAATCCATGAAATAAGTCACAGAATGTTAGGGTCCTGTTTTATTTTGAAGATCAGAAATTATCAGCATAATAAGGAGAAAAAATCCTTAGTATCTTGCCAAAGGCCAAGAAGTCAATGGTTAGGCAGGTAAGAGAAAATGTGTTCCCTATCTCTAGGACTATGACCCAATTGTAAAACATACCTGGTCTCCATTCCTGCTTTCATTCAGCTTAAGTGACTCCACAACTTGTCTTAACCCTTGCAAAAGTATTCTAACTCCCAGAGATCAATTATATGAGAATGGCAATCTAAAGGGATCAAAGAGATGGAATTCTACAGTACTTACTTTCTCAGAACAGCAATTTCATTCTCTATGCTGCTTTCCTTGCCCTTTAGAGCTTTCTTAGGGATACATTTCACAGCAAAGAGTTTTCCAGTTGCTTTCTCTTCCGCAAGAACCACTTCCGAAAATGCACCACTGTCAAGAACAAGCGAGAAAAGGGGCTTAGAAACATGAGAAACAGAAAACATACTGGTTTTACAACGGTTCTTTCAATCCTATCATCTGATTTTAAGTAGTAGCAGTAAAAAGCCTAACAATAAGTTTTGCTGTTACTTTTCCCCAGTTCTTTATGGAAAGAAATGTATCCATATGAAATATAGCCACAGAGTAAAACATGATTGTTTGAATGTGTTTGTGTGTGTGTGTGTGTGTGTGTGTGTGTGTGTGTGTGTATACTACTATACTACTACTACTTTTAATCATTGAATTTAATTTAATATTGAAACACTTTTGAAAAGCATCAAAAAAGCTTTCAGAAAAATTTATAGTAGAAAATAAACAAAAATACTGCATCCTATCAACATTTCTAAGGGCTCTCTCTCCTTTAGTTAACTGGAAAATAATAATCAAACTTTTCTCTATGGCAAGAATCCAACCACAGAAACCATCAAAGTGTCAACTCTCTGAGAAATATGAGAACGTAATGACATTGTAAGTATGTGTAACTCCTAACACTGATAGAGGTTAATTAATTGGTTAGCATGTGGAGAACGTTTCTTTTAAATTCAGTCAAGTATTCATTTAAGCACTTACAATTTACCAGGTATTATACAAAATGCTGGAAATACAGAGAAAGGCAAAAGCAATCCTTGTCCTCAAGGAGCTTGGATGTGTTCATCCTTCATTGCCAAAAAAGATCATGCCATCAGAGAAATGATGACATGACTTGCACTTGACTTTGTTTTGAATAAGGGAGAGCTGTGCAGGTCACCAGCCTCACTTCTCCTCCAGAGCCATCTGAATCCAGTGACCAGATATTCATCAGGATGACTGGAGATTACCCAGGATGAAGCAATTGGGGTTAAGTGACTTGCCCAAGGTCACACAGCTAGTGAGTGTCAGGTGTCTTAGGTGAGATTTGAACTCAGGTCCTCCTGACTCCTGCACTGATGTTCTATCCACTCCTAGCTGCCATGAGCTTACATCCTAGTGATTAAGACAATGTGAAAAACAAACAAACAAACCTAGGTTTATGCAAGAAATACACAGATTTGATAGAATGTATTTTCATAAAGATACCAGCAACTGACTATTCTGGGAAAGGACTCTATGTAGGGCCCTGTAGAAGGTGGGATTTTAAGTCTTAAAAAAATCCAAGTAGTCTTAAAGGAGGGAGTAAAGAGGTGAGACAGGACAGGAATATGTGCCAGCATCATAAAGGCATAAAGTTGGGAAATGGGTCAGCCTGTATTAAATGTTCACATTAAACTTTTAATGAGTATATCCATCCATCCATATATATGTGTGTATATGTACATATATATGTGTGTATAAAATATATGTATATAGGTTGCAGAGTACATGATGAGGAATAAAGTATTAGAAGACTAGAAAGATGGAAATGGACCAGATTGCAAAGATTTTTCAATGCCAGGTTACTTTACATTTGATCAGGGGAAATAAAGGAAATCACTGCAGTTTACTGAATGCAGTACAGGACCCACTCAGACCTATACTTTCAAATGGTCACTTTTGTCCCTGTGCAATAATGCCTTGGACAGGAAAGACTTAAAGGAACTGCTCAAATTGAAATTTGGCCAAAGCTCAGAAGGCCAAATGTCATGTTTAACATTACCATAAGAACCTGGTATTGCCCTCCCAGCCAGAAGAGGTCACTCTTCTGGAATGGGGAATAACTTTACTAGCTAATCAATCCCAAACCTCTCTTTTTATTGATAAGGAATTAGAGAACCAGGGTGGATGAAAAATTTGATTAGAGTCACATAGCTAAGAAATGTCAGGGGCAGGTTTTTGTGACTCCAAGCCTAGTGACCTATATGTTCTCTCCAACTCACCTCACCATCCATCCCTTATGTGAAGGCAAGTAACAACAATGGCCACAATTCCCTCTGTCATTCAGTGATAGCTTAAGCCAGTAAGAAGAGCCTCCTGATTCACCCATTCCATATTTCCTTTTAAAGTCTGTCTTTTGTAGCAATCACAGAAAGTGATTTAGGGAGCAGAGGGGGATAATCTAGCTAAATAATGTTACTAAATAATCAAACTCATCATCTGTTAGCTTCTTTTGTTTTTGTCTTCTATATATATCCCTCTCGCTTTTTAAAATTTAAGTTCATCAGATAGTTCTCCATATATCTATATTTGTCTCTTTGGCTTGCTACCCTTTTTTTGTCTTTCATGAAACTGTTTCCTTGTAAATTTGGAATTTTCATTCTGAGTATTCCATCTCACATGAATTGATTTCTCAGTAGGAATTCAGGTCATCAGAGGTTACCTATTCATTTTCTATGGACCTTTGGACATGTACTCTCCCCAAACTAGGGTACATGTCTAATTGTGCCTGAATTTCCTCTCCTCTTTTACAAATTCTAAAATGGGTTGATCACTTTCCCCCAAAGCAACCTGGTCTTTCTTGTTGGTCAGAATCAGCTCCCAAATCTCATTTCCCCCTTTCATTTACCACCTTTAGAAAAATGAAATTATCATTAAGGAAAGCTAAGACTTTCAGGAGATCGCAGCTGGGCTAAGCTGATTGGGTGTCAACACTAAGTTAAGCATTAATATGGTGTGCCTCTGGGAGACTGGGAGTGGGTAGCAGGGCATCGGATTGCCAAAGGACCAAAGAATTGAAGCAGATTGGAAAGTGAGTAGGTCAAAATTCGCTTAACAAAAAAAGTAGAATTGCAGACTGTGAGTATCTCCCTGTACTCACAGACTGGAAAAGATAAGGATACCTAATATTTAAAAAAATTGTTTATTGACATAAATTTTCATTGATCATACAGGTTCCTAGGAATGGTTTGAGGAAAACCCTACAGTTCCAGAAGAGAACACTCACATTCTCCATGCTGGTGAACGTAAACTCAAAAATAGACCACACCAAAAGAATTATACCAAAAAGCCTGAGGGGAGGATTGGAGGATTTCTAGCAAAGGACTGGGATAAAATGGAGGGATGGAGAAATGAAACAGCATGAAAACAATCCCAGAGAATAAGACACCTGGTGACCAATCAAAGAAAACTGAAAGGATTCCCAGAAATGAGAGCAAAGGCATAAAAAGATAATACTTTGGAAACCAATGAGAAAAAAATAAAGAAAACACATGCAGGTCAAAGCAGGTCACACTAGCTCAATTTCAGGACAGAATTACAGGATTTTAAATGTCCACTGAGTCCAGTCTCCTCACTTTCCAGACATAACTGTATGTATTCTCTTTGGGATTTCCCTCTGAACCCTTGCCAATGCTTTCCACGCCTCTCTCTTACTCTAGACTGAAAAATACACACAACAATTTAACACAATCGTGGTCTATGCTATGGAAAATAAAGAATTACTTCATATTCTTCATTTCTATTCAGTCCTACGCATCAAGAACCGTAAGGGTCTCCCCTTGAAGCAAGCAAGTTCCTTAGGTCTAACAAGAGATATATTAAGTCATATACTAAGTTGCCTGGATTCTCAGAATATTTAAATAACCTTGACATCACACTTTAAGTGGTTTAATTGCAAATAACAATTCTGTCAAAAATTTCCTCCCACCACCATTCAGTCTACAAAATAAGCATGTTGGTAGGAGATAGGGAAGCGGAGTCAATTTTTAATTTCATCACTTTTGGGAAAAGTATAATCTTAGAGGGAAAAAGATGAAGGAAATAACACATCTAATAGAAATCCCAATGTTCCGAAAACTGTAATTTTCAAGTTGTGACGAGATTTGTTTGAATTCTGAAGGAAACTATTAAAAGAGCAATACGTAATTTACATCTAAATGAAATCTTCATGACAAAATGTGACAAAGGTCAAATAAAATGACTTTAAATATGATAAATATTTTCTGCACCTAAAGATAAGCTGCAAAAATTATAAAGGCTAGATTTATTTTTCTTTCCCTCTATTGAAAACCTAGGTCAGCCTCCAAATATGAAAGCCAATAACCTTGGTGGGCAATCATCAACCCTATTTGGCTATGGATTTTAGAATAAAACAGGAGTGAAGAACCTATGATCTCAAGGCCACATGTGACCTGTAGGTCCTCAAGTGTGGCTCTTTGACTGAATCCAAACTTCACTGAACAAATCCCCTTAATAAAAGAATTTGTTCTGTAAAACTTGAACTCGGTCAAAAGGCTGTACCCAAGGACCTAGAAGGCCACATGTGACCTTGAGGTCCCAGGTTCCCCACCCCTGGAAAAAATCATTTATCTCTCTAAATCAAGAATCATAAAGAACTAAAACTATTTGTTATTCCATTCAGAATTTCAAGTCAGGCAGAATTGGGTTCAAATCCTGTTTTGCTATTTTGACCTGTGTAATGTAGCGTGAGTTAGTGACTTGGCTTCGCAGAGTCTCAGTTTTATCTTCTGTGGAATTGAAGAGTTGTCCTCCCTCAAGAGTAATTAACCTGGGGTCCATGAACTGATTTTTTAAATACTTGGATAACCATAACCAAAACATAGCTCCGTCCCTAGTATTTAACAAATGCTAGTTGACCGTATTTAATTTCAGGTGGTTTCCTTTATAGTTCTATATAGTGCTTTATTTTATATATTAACAACATTATTCTGAGAAATGGTCTTCATCACACCACCAGAGAGGTCAGTGACACTAAAAAAAGTTAAGAATGTCTGGTCTAGATAAACCCCAGAATTCTTTCCAACTCTGTATCCTATACAGATCTTTAATTCAATTAATACCAAAATAAGAAGGGACAAGTTGGTAAAAGAACTAAAGAAAAGAGGCCTGTTCTTTCCTTTGGGAAAAGAAGAATTCTATTTCTTTCCCACTGGAGAAGCAAAAGGCAAATCACTTCAGTATCATTAACCTCAAAATAGGTCTGAGAAAGGCAGACACAACTGAAAACAACTAAACAACAATAATGTGTAGGCTTATCTTATAGAGAATTTGGTTCTCCCATCACTCCTCTGCTACCGAAGCTCCAGTGCTTCCCTTTTGCTTCCAAGATAAAATTCAAATTCCTCTCTTTGACTTAAAAAGTCCTGGTAGCAAGGTGACCCAATGGATGGAAAGACAACAGGAGTTAGAAAGACAGTTCAAATATTGTCTTAAATACTCTTAGCACTGCAGTTGTGGCCACATCACCTGACCTGTCTGCCTGAGTTTCCTTATCTGTGAAGAGAGGGTAATAACAGTATTTCCTTTCGTGGGGTTGTTGTGGGGATCAAATGAGACACCCTCTGCAAGGTGCTTTGTAAACTTCAAAAGTGTTTACAAACACTAGCTATCATCCTCATTTACAATCCAACTTAGCCTACTTCTCCAGACTTATTGAACACCATTCTCCTTCACACTGTCTACTTTCCAGCCTACCTGGATACCTTGCTGCATCCGGTACATCACATTCTCCTCTTGTCTGCATGCCTTATACAAACTGTTCCCCCTACCAGGAATATGTTCTCTCTTCACCTCTCAGATTCCCTTTTCTGTTATCACTGTTGAGTCGTTTCAGTCTTGTATAACTCTTTGTGACCCCATTTGAGATTTTCTTGGCAAAGGTATTGGTTTGCTTTGCCATTTCCTTCTCTAGATCATGTTACAGAGGAGGAAACTGAGGCAAATAGGGTAAAGTGACTTGCCCAAGGTCACATACCTAGTAAATGTCTGAGGCCAGATTTGAACTCAGGAAGATCAGTCTTCCTGACTCCCAATTCAGTGCTACTTCCTACCGGAAGCCTATCCTGGTGGCTATGTTTACTAGTACAAAAATTACTCCGTATCTACTTCCTACTTCATGCTATCGTTTGTATTTGGGCAGGAGATGACTACAGATTCATTTTCCTGAGAAGCCTGGAAGTATTTCCGAATAAGTGACTTCCCATTATTGATGGTTTTCAAAATTTAATGAAAGTTGTTTGAGAATGCTGTTCAAAATGTCATTGTCTCTCACTTCTAAAATATATAGTCAACTAAGTCAAGTCATACTCCAATTAATAAATAACCAATGGATATGAATAGTCAGTTTTCAGAGGAAGAAATTGATATGACTATATCAATAGTCATACGAAAAATATTCTGTTTCACGAATAATTAAACAAATGAACATCAAAAGAAATGCCCCTTATTTCCAAATTTACTAAGATGAAAAAACAAAGAAAATGATTACTGTTGGAGAGGCTGTGGAAAAACAGATACACTAATGAACTGTTGGTAGATCTGTGAATTAGCCAGCTATGTCCCAAAAGCTGTTCAATTGTTCAGACCCTTTGACCCAGAAATACTATAGTAGGTCAATACTCCAAAGAGATCTTTTTTTTGTGCGTGGTGGCAAAGAGCTGGAAACTGAAGAGATTCCAATCAATTGGCTGAACAAATCAAAGTATATGAATTTAATGGAATATTACATGTTGTAAGAAATGATAAAGGGGATGGTTTCCAAAAAACCATGTAATACTTGTATTAATTGATACAAAGTGAAATGAACAAAACTAGGAAAATAATTAACACAGTAATCACAACACTGAGGATGATCAACTTTGAAAGATTTATTAGATCTGATCAATATAATGACCCACAGCATGCTATCTACCTCTAGATAAAGAACCAATGGACTGAGAATACAGATTGAAGTATAACTTCTTCCTTCTTTTTTTCTGTTGGCAATGCCAACTCATAAACTTGTTTTGTGTGACCATACATACTTGAAATGGGTTTTGTTTTTCTTGCCTTCTCAATAGGTAGGTGAGAGAGAGGGGGAGGGACAGGAAGTAAATATCTGGAAATGAAAATAAAATAACAATGAATCTTTTCCATTCATTATCCCAGAGGAAGATGGCTTGATTTATATTTAAATCATACTTGGTAGTTAACTGTTGCCTAGGGAAAATTATTATTTGCACAATAAAGTAGAGATCAGAAAACATGCCAAAACTTGGAGTTCCCTCAAAAACAAACACACACAGGTATAGAGAGGTAGTCGGTTGGAAAGAAATTGTATTTACCTAGAGAGAAGTAATGGGGGTTGGGGGGTTGGTAGAAAATCTAACAGCCTATGTGGTTTCAAGCCTCTTTTTCTTTGACCATCATGGAGGGAAAGATGCAAGGGCTGACTAGGGCACTTGGATAAACTAAGATCTTAAACAAGACAAGACAAAGAACTGAAGTCATTTGGTTTCTTACTTCAGAGCAGACTATTAATGCATGGCTGCTTTTCTCATACTTTTGAAAAAGAGAATTCAACATACAAATTAGTTTCATTGTTTTATTAACTTCATTTTCTGAGTACAACTTAATAAAACACTGCATAGTATAAAAGGGCTGCCAGCAGATTAGGTCTTTTACTATCAATTAAAATGGACTTTTTTTCACTAATGAGGCAGTGATTCCACATGTCAAACCACAAAAAGTGTTAAGGATGAGCGAGAATAATTGTGAACTGAAATATCCATGCAGGGTAGATACTATTTGCCACTTATATATCGCTTTGAGACTTGAAAAAGTACTTTACAAATATCTCATCTGATCCTCACAACAACCTTGAGAGTTATGTGGCATTATTAGCCCTATTTTACAATGGAGAAAACTGAGCCAGGCACAGTTTAAGTGACATCCAGGGTCACAAAGTAAGTATCTCAGGCAAGATTTGAACTTGGGTCTTTTGGGATCCAAGAAGAACGCTCTAGCTATAAAGCAGTTGAATCCTCAAAGATGATGAGTGGATGAAAGAAGCCAGGTTTAACCTATTTAAGAGAAGTGTTTAATCAGCTCAGTACCCATTCACATGTAATTAAAGGTCCAATTACATATTATCTCTATTCATTAAAACGAGTCGGACATGGCCTTGATTTGGCAACACTTAGCTATTTATTTGTGTTTCTGTATATGCTTGGGTAGAGATAGGGCTGGACCTGTGATTTCTCTGATAAAGGGAATTAATTCCCAAGGAGGAAACTCCATCAATACAGATTGGTACTTTTTTTTTTCAATTTTGAGTCTTAAAAAGCTGACTAGAGCACTGAGAGGAGAAATAACTTGCCTGGGGGCATAAGCAAGTTATCATATGAATTTGCACTTCATATTTTCATTGGGATGGAATCACCACATTTTTATGGGGCTAGTGAGGTGGGCACAATGGATAAAACACCAGGACTAGAACCAGGAAGACTCATTTTCCAGAGTTCAAATCTAGCCAGTATGATCCTCGGCAAGTCACTTAACCCTGTTGGTCTTGGTTTCCTCATCTGTAAAATGAGCTGGAGAAGGAAATGGCAAACTACTCCAGAATGATTGCCAAGAAAACCCCAAATGGGATCACAAAAAAGTTGGACATGACTAGAAAAAAAAAAGACTGACCCTATTTTACATGATGATAACTTTAAATAGAATTCAAATATATGTAACTACAACAGGGGACTCATTATTCACACTAATCAGGACCTGCTTGTGTCAGAAGTAGGAAGATAATGAAATTCATCTTTAAAAATTTTCTATAAACTACACTTTCATTAATTCAGATCACTGTCTTCCAAACAGTCTTAAATTAGGAAGGACACCTCTATTTACTAAGTCACTACTTAGGAATAAGAAGAATCCTATTTGGTACATAATTGCTTCTTTTTCAATGCAATACTCTTAACTTCTTCCTTAACTTGGTAATTCCATGATGACAACCCTCCTCCAAAAGCCTGAAGAACCATGACAAGATAGTATAAAATACACTTACAACTAGTTTAATTTTCACGGAGATCATTTCCCAGCCAAGGTACAATTTACATCTAAATCTCCTGGGGCAGATTTGTCAAATGAAAAAGCATGAATTTCTGGGTATTTTTCCCAGATATGATATTTAGTAATTTCTTGTGACATTTTTACTCTTTTGGATTCTCAAGATTTTCTGTGCTTCTCATTTTTCACTTTAGACAGTCTCTACTGGCCCAAAGTTAGGTAACAAACAAGTTTCAAATGAAAGTATTTTCTTGTATTTGTACCTTCAAGGCCTCATCCAGTGTCTAGCAATCAGTAGGTGCTTAATAAATACCTACTGATTGATTTTAAAATCATTGTCAGGGCAAAGCCAAGATGGCAGAGTAGAAACATGCACATACACTAGCTCTTACCCCACAGCCCATAAAATGCCTGTAAAGAAGAACTCTCAACAAATTCTAGAGCAGCAGAAGCCACAGAACAACAGAATGGAGGAGATTTCTAGCCCAGGGTGACCTGAAAGACCAACGGGAAAGGTCTGTCCCACCAGCAGAGCCCAGCCCAGCCTTGGCCACGTGGCACTGAGAGGAGCAGATCTGAGGAGGCTTCAGGGACAGAATCTCCAGTGGCAGCACAGATCTCTCAACCCACAGGCACCAAAGGTCAGTGAGAGGGTCTTTTTGGCTGGCCAAGAAGGGAGCAGGGTGTCCCCATAACTTGGGTCTTCTCAGGTGGCAGCAGTGGAGGCAGCAGCTGATGGGGCTCCCAAAGCAGGCAGTAGCCCACATCCATTGTTGAGGGTCTCATTGTAAAACCCCCTGAGGGAACTGAGGCCTCTGTGGTGGCCCTGTCCCCACCTGAGCAACTGATCTTAATCTCACACTGACTAGCATCCCTGCCCTGCCTAAAGCCCCTGAGGATTTGGAGCAGCTCGTCTGAATCTCAGACTCCAGTGCTGACTTGATGGAACTGAAGGTGAGGTAGTTGTGGAGAGGAAACTCAGAAGTCAGGTAACTGGCTGGGAAAATGTTCAAAAAAGGGGAAAAAAATAAAACCATAGAAGGTTACTTTCTTGGTGACAGGTGTCTCCACTCATCCTTTTCAGATGAGGAAGAACAAGGCTTACTGTCACAGGAAGTTAAGACCTCTGCCTCCAGGGCCTCCAAAGGGAACTTAAATTGGGCTCAGGCAATAGAAGACCTTAAAAAGCAAGTTAGCAGCTTACTAAAGGAGAACCAAAAACATGCTGAGGAAAATAACACCTTTAAAAAGAGGCTAACTCAATTGGAAAAAGAGGTCCAAAAAGCCAATGAGGAGAAGGAGGCTTTAAAAAGCAGAATTAGCCAAATAGAAAAGGAGTTTCAAAAACTCACTGAACAAAATAATTCATTGAAAGAGACAATTCAGGGAAATGAATTATGAGTTAAACCAATCAGTTAGTAAACAAAACCAAAAGTTTGAGAAAATAGAAGATAATGTGAAACATCTCATTGGCAAAACAACTGATCTGGAAAATAGACCCAAGAGAAACAATTTAAAAATTATGGGACTACCTGAAAGTCATGATCAAAAAAAGAGCCTAGACATCATCTTTCATGACATTGTCAAAGAAACTGCCCTGATATTCTAGAACCAGAGGTCAAAATAAATATTAAAAGAATCCACCAATCACCTCCTGAAAGAGACCCAAACAGAAAAACTCCTAGAAATATGTGGCCAAATTTCAGAGTTCCTAGATCAAGGAGAAAATACTGCAAACAGCTAGAAAGAAACAATTTGAGTATTGTGGAATTACAATCAGGATAACACAGCATCTGGCAGCTTCAACATTAACGGATTGAAGGGTTTGGAATGGGATATTTTTCAAAGGTCAAAGGAATTGGGATTGAAACTGAGAATCACCTAACCAGCAAATCTGAGCATAATACTTCAAGGGAATAAATGGTCATTCAGTGACATAGAAGACTTTCAATCATTCATATTGAGGAAAAGACCAGATCTGTATAGAAGATTTGACTTCCCAAGACAAGAATCAAAAGAAGCATGAAAAGGTAAGCAAGAAAGAAAAATCATAAAAGACACTTTAAAGCTGAACTGTTTACATTACTACATGGAAAGAAAATATTTATAACTTTTGAATCTTTTCTCAGTATTTGGGTAGATGGAGAGATTGTACATACACACACATACACACACACATTCACATATATAGATAGAGAGTGCAGGGTGTGTTGAATCAGAAGAGATGATATCCACACACACACACACACACACACACACACACACAAAATAAAATAAAATAAAAATTAAGGGGTAAAGGAGGAAAATACAAAGAAAAGGAGAAATGGAATGGAGCTGGCTGTAACTCATAAAAGAGATATGAAAAATCTTGTTCAATGGAGGAGAAAAGGGAGAAGGGGAAAGGGGAAAAATGAAACTACTCTCTCCATGTGTGGCTGAAGGAAGGAATAACATGCTCACTAAATTTGATATGAAAATTTATATCACACCACAGGAAAGTAGGGAAGGAGGCGACAAATGGGGTGAGGGGAATGTTAGAAGGGAGGGCAAATGGGAGAAGGGAATTACTAGAAATAAACATTTTTGAGAAGAGACAAGGTCAATTGTGGGGGGGAAAATAAAGGGGGATAGAGTAGGACAGAGGGCAATATGATAAGTATTACACAACATGATTATTATGGAAGTCTTTTGCAAAAGATGCATATTTAATCTGCATTGAATTGCTTGCCTTCTCAGTAGGACTGGGGAGGGAGAGAAGCTGGAATTCAAAATATTAGCAACGAATGTTGAGAATTTTTATTGCATATAATTGAGAAATAAGAAATACAGGGAATGGGGTATAGAAATTTATCTTTCCCTACAAGAAAAGAGAGAAGATGGGGATATGGGAAGGGTGGGGTGTGATAGAAGGGTACATTGAGGGAAGGAATAATCAGAATGCAAGGTTTTAGGGGGTGAGGGTAGGGGAGAGATGAGGAGAAAAATTTAACATGTTACACAGTGATGTAAAAGCAATTAGTATTAGAACAATTGACTGAATTTATTACTGAGAATACATCAATGACATCTTTTGTTTGGGGAAAAGAATTTTAGCCTAAATTTCCTAGAGGAAGGTAGCCTCGGATAAAATTTGGTATTGATGGAAAAGTTAATGTTTTAATGGTAAATTTGATTTTATGATTGCTATTTAATCAGGAACTAGAACATGTATAGAAAGGCATGTAAGCCACTTAAGACTTGCCTCAAAAGATGTTCCTTAGCCAAAATGAAATTATAATCATATTTGAAACCTGGTTATTGGAACTCGCCATTTTTAGATTCTATGGGACTACTATGACTGTTCTTCTGAGTCTAACTCCAGGTATGGATAGCAAGAAAGGTGGTCTGAGCCTCCAATCCATGATGCCATTAAGCACGTGAGATGCTGGTATGAACTGAAAAAGGTGATCTCATGGGAAAGGTGGGAGAGCAGCTGTTCAGCCTGGGCTTAAGTAGGATTCTCCTGGCTCAGTTTCCCCACTGACACCTGGCAGACTTTAAGCCTGACTGAATGCAAGTGGACAATCTAATCTTGCCTGGAGTTGACATGAAGTTAGGGAGATATTGTATCCCTGCAATGTCCCTACTCTTGGTGGCAATTTCCTATATTAAACTGTAGATTATTGGTAGGGGAACATTTGAGGTTAAGCCTAAAATTAAGCTACTAGGCATAGGACTTTAGACCAACAACAATAAGTCAGAGTCCTTTAATTCTTAGTAATACTGTGGACACAAGTAGGTCAAGAGCTTGTGAAGTTAACAACATAAATATTATTTGTGTCTCAGTTGGTTAATGTTTAAAAAAAAATTCTTTTGTGGTCCATATCATAAATGCTTTAAAAAGAAATATCACCTGACCAAAAGTTTGAATTGTTTTATCTGTTATAAACTGTGTTAAAAATGAAAAATTAAATTAAAAAAAAATAAAATCATTGGCAGGACTGATAGGGCAGTATCTATTTCATACTATAACTGTTTTTTGTGACCAAGGACAGTAATTCATTTCTACTATGCTCAAATTATTTGTGAGACATTGACGGTCATGGAGCCAAAGGGAGCCAGTCATTGGCCATTACATATGCTTCTTTAGCAAACATAGGAAAGTACAGATAGATAAAACATTTATTAAGCACTCTGCTTGAGATACAAACATAAGTCACATAATATATTAAAGGAAATCTGACTGGATGTTGAAAGTTGGAGATTTAATTCTTCTGAAAATGAATTTAGCTTCATTTTAATATAGATGCAACTAAAAAAATAATCTATGACTGCAAGAATCTGAAGTGTTCACATTAAACTTTAAATAAATACTATGTACGTGTGCATTTATTAATTTATATGTTTTAACAGACCTATGATTTCATGAGTATAGACCAATGTTGTTAAATTCAAAGGTAGCCTATTAGTTTTAAAATGCAATATTCTCTGTTTTATTTTTATTTTGTTAAATATTTCTCAATTACATTTTAATCTAGTTCTGTCTATAACAAGAAGTGTTGCTGGCCCAAAGCAACCCTCAGGCCACACATTTGGCAGCTCTGGGATAGTGTAGACACCAATGTAGTTCAGTACCTTTGGTCTTTAGAGAGTAACCAGGGACACTGAAAGGTTAAATTGTAGTTCAGTACCTTTGGTCTTTAGAGAGTAACCAGCGACACTGAAAGGTTAAATTACTTGCCCAAGGTCACACTGCTAGTATGTGTCATAGGTACAAGGGAACATGGGATGGGGGATTGAATTCACTGGTCTTAGTTTCTGAAGACATGAGATTAGATAGCTAGATAGATGTAGATTTGTCTGTAAGTCTGTATGATGACTTGCATATGTGACATATTAAGTAATGTTTATATAGTATTTTATGGCTCACAATGCACTTTACATATGTCCTCTTGATACCTTCTTACTAAATATACATATATAAAAATGGCTATTTTCCTAGTCTCCCTCATTAGACTATGAACTCCTTCAGAACAAAGACTGTGCTTGGGGGAGTTTTTTTGGTTCATTTGTGGGGCTTGGGGCCTTTTTTTGTACTTCAGAGTTTAGCATAGTGCTTGGCATTAGGCAGACCCTCAATAAACACTTGTGAGACTAACAGACAAAAGCAGAATCCTGCCTTTGGGAAATGACATAAAAGAATTGCTGTATCATAGCTAAACCCAACTAGGTAGCTAACTGCACACAGAGATCCTAGGAGCATCCTTATTTTAAAATTAATTTGTCCTGGACATAGAGTAGTAACTAAGAAATGGTGGGCAAGACTTTGTCTAAGGGCACCAAAATTTAGAGGCCTTGGCAGGATTTGCAATCCTTCAGCATCACAGAGACTACTGAATTCAATCAATCCCAATAATTCATGGAAACAGGAAGCTATTGGATGAACTGTACTTCCTCTCCAGAGGCCACAGCATCTCCTGGTTCTCCCCTTCCTTATTATCTCTCCTGCTGTGGTATATGGGATGTTCAGGAGGCCTGCCAAGCAAGCCCTTTGCAGGACTGTTCATCTACCTTTGTTGTACACTGGATGTACCCCACTCTCCCTGACGACCTCTAGAATCTGTAACATGGGCAGTGGTCACCTCCAGGTAAACCGTCGCAGCAGATTGGGTAAACCGGGTAACTGACAGACCTCAAACCTGTCTCAAAACTTGTGAGTTACAGGGATATATACCTCAGGCATATGAAGACTTCCCCAGGCAGAATGGGCATATGAAAACCATTCTATTGGTCATGAAGGCAAGCTGAAAGGCTCTAAAACACTAAGACCTTGGTCAGGCATCAGAGACACCATGTTCATTCATGGCATCCTGGATCATAGCCAGTCGTCCTGATTTTCGTCTTGCCACTGAACTTCTACGATTCAGAGTGAAGCTTCAACTTGGTGCAACTCTTCCTCACTTATATGCAATTAACGTGCAAGTCAAGACTTCCCCTGTCATGACGATGGTCTCCTCAAAAACTATATACCAACAACCTCCCCCACCCACCCTTCCTCAGTGGAAACCTCTTCATAACCTAAGGACTAGCCCTCCATAGAGTTGTTTTAAGGGTTTATTTTCACTCACAGGAAAAAAATGAGTAGATACAGTTCCATTTGGACAGATAGTAAAATGGTTAACATGACAGTAAATTTATTCAGCTCCTACTCCAAATGCAGTCACCTATAAACCAGCTGTATTGGCCTGCCTAGTTCTCAGTTACCTCAGTTCCCCAATAAGACCATCAGCAGAGTCCTACATATAAACTTGACTCAGAAGGATGGAGTAGTTATATTTAAAGAGACATTTGACATCTCCAACATGAGCAATTAACTAATAAGTGACTACCATTTGCAAGGTAGCGTGTTAGACGCTAGAGACCAAAAGATGAAAATCAATTCAGTTCTTATTCTCAGGACATTTATAATGTACAATGGAGCCACAATACAAATAGATAAAGAGTTTCCTAGCTATCTGATCACAGGACCAGCAAAGACAGTTAATCTGCGTAAAATAGAGGCTATTTTTTTTTAGCATGACTGAACAAGGCATCTACACTAATTGAGTTAACTATATAATAACCAAATTGTCTCTTCACTTTGAGCTGGCTAGACATCACTTTGGCAAGGTTAGCACTTATTAACTGGCAAACAGGGCAGCGCCTATGTGACCTTGGTGGGCCTCAATTTCTGGACTAGCTGACCTTTAATGTCCTTTCCAGATCCAAATCTATGATCCTAAACTACTATATCTATAAAACCTGGACATGAGATGAAATGAACTGAGAAATCTCAGTCAGTTCCAAATTTTCTGCTCCTACCAGTCCTAAAGCCTTTCAGAGATGTAAACCTAATTCATAATTAGCCCAAACACCCATGTCAAACAAGAAAACCAGCAGCCTTAAGGGGAAAAAGAAGTTTTCTGGCATCGCTGCAGTCTTTGTCCAGTAATCCAGCATACAAACAAAGAGCATTTACAATTCTCAAGGAAAAGTCTATACAAGCTGGATTTCATCAAAGCTAGTAATCCAAGCAAATCTGCATCAAGTTCTGTTATGTGGCCCTGAAGGGAAAATTCCAAACATAAGAATCACTTAAATAGGGAAGAGCAGAAGTTTATGAATGAATTACTGAGATGTCTCAGTGACTTTTTGTTGTTGTAAAAGTCATTTGTGTCTGAATCTCTGTGACCCCATTTGGAGTTTACTTGGCAGAGACAGTAGAGTGGTTTGCCATTTCCTTCTCTGGCTCCTTTTACAGATGAGGAAACTGAGGCAAATAGGATTAAGTAACTTGCCCAGGGTCACACAGCTATTAATTATCTGAGGCTAGATTTGAACACAGGAAGATGAGTCTTCCTAACCCTAGGCCCAGCTCTGTATACACTGTACCACCTAGCTGACCCAATAGTTAGAACTGAGAAAACTGTAAATAAAGATGCCTCCTTTTCCCCAAAAAAGCAGATCCCATCAAAATAATAAGAAATAATAGGTAGCGTTTCTATAATGCCCACTCTATGCTAGGCACTGTACTAAGCACTTTACAGTTACTATCCTATTTGATTCTTACAACAACCCTGGGAGATAGGGGTGATTTATTACTATCTTCTTTTACAGTTGAGAAAACTGAAGCAGAAAGAGAGTAAGTGATGGCGAGTATCACACAGCTAGGAAGTTGTCACTGTGCCACCTAGCTGCTACTTTCCTTTGTGTTATCCAATGAGAAACTTCAAAAAGGCTTAAGGTTTTGGTACAGAGAAACAGATTTACATGCACAGGTAATAAATCAAACCTTCAAATTTCGCCTCTGAGGAACTTTTATTTGAAATCAAAATGACCACATTTCACCAGGGAAATTGTTTCAATATGTTCCTATAACTTTGCTATAACCTGTCATTTTCAGTTCAATCAAATAGCAGAGCAGGGATGGATGTGTGTACGTTTGTGTGCGTATGTGTGTATGTGTGCATACATACAAGCTTCTCTAAGTCAAGTCCTTACATATAAATTTTGCACTAAAATGAAAATGCATTTTCCTTTTTAAAATAGTCAATTTCCATCAAACAAAAAAAAAAAACCAACCCATGAGATTTTTTCTGTGTTTGTACTTCTCTGTCACAAGTGATGAAAATGGAAATATTTTATTTCATCCCACCTTAATAATAATTCTAATGTCTCTCTTAAGTTTGACTTGTCAATTTTCCTTACCTGGCTAAAATTCACAGCAATTAGAACTACTTTCATATAGATTTTACTAACTGCATTTTAAAGCCTCCCTTATTTAATGCATCACACATTTGAAAAATAATTATAACATTCAGTTCTCAGTCGTTCTTTAAAAAAAAAAAAGAGTTCCATCTGAGGAATCAATATTTTATCCCAGGAGGACAAAGTTTCAGTGATTTGCAAAGTGTGGTCTTCAGCAATCTCTGGGGGTCCTGGAGCTTCTTTGGGGGAATTTGCATGAAAAATCTAAAACTATCTGCATAAATCATTGGAATTTCTAAAATAGTAAATATCAATAGAGATAACTCATGTTAACAAAAGCTCTTGGGGAGGTAGGGGGTTATTAATCATTTTTAAGAGTGTAAAGGGGTCTTGAGACCAAACAATTTGATAACCACACCTTGAGGCCACAGGCCTTCTAGGTCCTTGGGTCCTTTATTAAGGGAATTTGTTCTGTGAAGTTTGGATTCAAAGGGACACATTTGACCAAACTATTTTGAAAGACAGTTTCCTATTCCAAACCATTCAGACTTCAAATAAAGGAGTAGGTTGGTAACAGGGGAAATACTGCATTATTATTTGAGGTCTTTGAGGGAGAAGAAGTTATTTTCTCTAAATTTTCATAGTAATTTTAAACTCCATGCTGTTTTTTAGTAATGGAAACAATCCTAGAACCACTATAGCTTAGCACAGTGCCTAGAACATAGTAGGTACTTAATAAATATTTCTCAGTCATCGTTTCTGATCCCTATAGTCTCTGTGCAGTCTTGCAAAAGCCCAGAACAATAACATCAAAGAGGGGACCAAGAGCCTGGGTGGAGGACCCAACACCAGATAGTTGCCAAATAGGAAAGTAGATGAACCATCTCAGAGTCCCAGTTCACTCATCTGCAAAGGAAGGTGGATTGAATGAGATCATGCCTTATATTCTACCTAGTTCTGATATTCCATGATCCTTATATATCACAACAGTATAATTTTCAAAGCTAAACTGCACTGTAGGCAGTCTTTTTCAAATCCATATTTCTTAGTTATGTTAAAATGAGGCTATTTTCCTTCTGGTCCTTATTCTCCCCACAAGGGCACACAAAGAAGAACTTCTTCCAGCTCACAGCCCTCAGACACTCATTAGCTGTGTGATCCTGGGCAAGGCATTTGCTCTTCCATGCCTCAGTTTCCTCATCTGTAAAATGAAGTAGACAAATTCAATGACCTCTAAGGTCCCTCCTAGTTCTAAATCTGTGATCATAAAATATCTATAAGTGGAGTGGGCTTAAATTTTACCCTTCATATAACTCCTCACCTGTTCTTTCCTTTATCAAACTGTTCACATATCTCATTATGATTCATTTTCTATTTAACAGCACCAGCTTAATCTTCAAGTTCAATTCACAAGCTCTTTTATTTCAGAATAGAGTTATACTAACACTTCTTGAGCTGAAAGAAATGAAGAGTTTAGCCATTTGTGAGCTTGTGGGTCTTTGAACAAAACTTTATTCTTCTTTCTATCTTCCACATACTAATGGCTAAGAAATTTACTGTGAGGTGATGATTACAGCATTATTTCTATCAGAACAAAATGGTAAATCTTTCTTGGTGGTACAGTAGACAGTATGCAGGATGTGGAGTCAGGAAGACTCATTATCCTGAATTCAAATCCAGCCTCAGACAATTACTATCTGTGTATCCCTGGGCAAGTTACATAACCTTGTTTGCTTCAGTTTCCTCATCTGTAAAATGGACTGGTGAAGGAAATGACAAAACACTCCAGTATCTTTGCCAAGAAAATTCAAAACTGTTTCACAAAGAGTCAGACGCAACTGAAAAATGATTCCACAAGTCTTTCATCTGGTCATTTGTGAAAACAGGAGCTCATCATCTAAAATGACTACGAAATGAGCAGACCAAAACATACTGATCTGTTCAAACTCTTCAAAGGGGCCACACATTCATTTTGCAAACTTTTATTGTGTGTCAGTATCTGGAATAGAGAGTCAAAAAATGACAGTCACTGTCTATAAGGAGTTAACAACTTAAAGGGATGTGATCGACAATCTAGCCATGGCAAATGGTATTTGCTCATCATAATGGCAGCTAACGTGAGTGAATACACTAGGCACTGTAGATTCCCATAACTATACAGACATGGCTTCCATCTCAGCTCATGGGAATAAACTGATCTGCCTATCTGATGAACCTAGGACCTTCGTAGCTTAGCTGAGGAGCTGCTCAACATCTCTGGAACAAGCTGTATCCCTGAATAGAGAAGATTTTCATTAAAGCACAGAAACACATGCAGAACATCCCTGTCTCTCTTCTGGCAAAACCGATTATCATGACAAGGAACACAGTGATTCTCCCCTTTGATTCTGTGCTATGGTTATTCATAGAAGGAATGCTCCTACAAGCTGGGATGTATGGGCAAAATTAGACCCAACTGTACAGCAGGGCTGTCCTTACATAGCACTGGGGTGGGTTGATTTGAAGGGCTTCTGCTCCCCAATACCCATTTGACTGGCTAATTACAGTGCCTGAAATTCTTAGCAACTGTAGTCACTAATGCCATTAAAATGTTAGCAGAATTCAACCTTAAGATATCACAGAGCAACCTCCCTGGGTGACTCTGGGCAAGTCACAACCTTTAGGGGCTTTGGTTCTTTCATCAATAAAATGAGGGTGTCAGATCCAGATGATATCTAAGCTGTCTTCCAGCCTTTAATCTATGATACATAAAGAAACTCTCAAAAGCTCTCAATAAAAAGCAACTATATAACCTTGGAGAGTAATATGTTAATAATTAAGCCATTAGCACCATTTAACCTTCACCTAACAGAGCAGGTATGTGGTGCAACGGATAGAATGCAGGGCATGGAGTCATCTTCCTGGTCACAGACACTTAGTAGCTCTGTGGCCCTGGGCAAGTCACTTAATCCTGCTTGCCTCAGTTTCCTCACCTGTAAAATGAGCTGGAGAAGGAAATGGCAAAAAATGGCAAAATCCTGCAGTGTCTTTGCCAAGGAAGCCTCAAATAGCATCATTAAGTGTGAGACATGACTGAAACCACAGAGCAAAGTCGTAAGGGAATGGCACAGTACAGACTATTTAAAAAAAAAAAACCTGCTTAGCTCCGATTCCCAAAAGTAATCACAAAATACAGTGAGTTGTCCTTTGTAAATAAGATCAGTAGGAAGTATACTTTGAGTTCCTTTGCCACTAGTAGTCATGATGGGTAGCGCTCAAGTATTCACATTCTCCAGCAGCGTCTATGAGCAATTACACTCCTTTGTGAGACACTCCTCAGTGTGTGACTATGGAGACAGGTTTGTTGTTGATGCTGGTTTCTCTCTGCTGACCTAAATGTCATATTCAATCATCAAGCACACTATTCTGGCTTCAAGAGCACAATAGACTAGTGTCTCCCCACACCCAGTCTACACTCCAAATTTTTGCCAACCATCAAGACCTTAATTTTTAAAACAAAATTAAAAAACTGAATCCTCAACCAAGAATGCAGACAATGGCTTTCCTTGAAGAAAATCTTTTTGAAGCTGCATATGATACCCCTGTGGTCAATCAAAGGGGCTTCACTTGGGAGACACCACTGGAAGAAGGGGACTATTCAGGCCATAATAAACTGTATTCCTTATCTCCCCTCATACAGTCCGCTAAGGAGCGCCACCTGGGAGGAAATATGAACAGAGGCACCTTCACAACAGTAAGCTAACCTTGAGGACAATTTAGTCTATAACCTCTTTACATGGTATACTCCATACCCAATGGATAGCCAATTCCTATCTATTACTCCTTAAACCCAAGGATTAAGAACCACCAATCTTTTTTATGTATCTTTTAAAAATAACATTTTTAAATTATCTATGAAGACAAATTTTAACATTCATTTTTTTAAAAATTTGAGTTCCAAATTTTCTCCCTCCTTCTCTCCCTCAGCTCTCCCCTCCCCTATATCAAAGGCACTTCGATATAGATTTTATATGTATAGTCTTATAAAACATTTCCATGTGTGTTGTGAAAGAAGAAACAGACCAAAAGGAAAGAAAAATCATGAAAAAAATAAAGGAATTAAAAATGGTAAACTTTAATCTGCATTCAGACTTATCAGTTCTTTCTCTGATGTGGATAGCATTTTTTTATCATGAAAGAACCACCAATCTCCATAGACATAGATCTAGAGCCGTCGGAAGCTATGTAATCCAAGCCTTCATTTTACAATTGAGTAAACTGATCCAGAGAGGGTGACTTGCCCAAGGTCATACATGTGGTAAGCATCATAAGTAGGATTTGATTCCAAGTCCTTTGCCCCTACAATCAGAATTCTTCACACTGGATCCTCTATCTGAAAATGCTAGCAGGGAATGAGAATAGGGCTGTCATCCTCCATTTCATGGTCAGATCCAGTGAGTGTTGGATTTGGAGTCAAAGGATCTGATTTTAAATATTAACTCTGACCTTTCCTACCTATGTGACCTTGAGAAAACGGCAGCCTCTCTGGGATTCAATTTTGTCATCTGTAAGAAGAAGAAGGTACAGACAATTGAAGTCTCAGAGGTTCCTTCTATCTCTATATCTATGATGTTGGGATCTAATCATTAAGACATTTATATCTCCCCAAATTGGCCTGTGGGTGTCACCTCATCAACATGGCTGGAGGTGGGGGAGCCAGGGTAAAGCTGATGAGCCCCAAAAGGAAGTGAGTATGCCAGTCCCTCAGAGCAAAGGCAGAGAATAGTCCTTTCACCAATAGTCTCTCAGCAGACCTCTGGATTGCCATTCAGACTTCCTTGGTTCAGAGCTCTCACTCCCTTCTCAGTCCCTTAATTGCAGACAAATTCTAATTGGAGACTTGGCTCAAGTTTCATGTTTACATTGTGCTTTAGATACTGTCCCACTTTCCTCAGAAGGGGTTTTCCCTCATGCCCAGTGGTTACTTGAATCTTCTGCCTGTACCAGGGAAGAATATTTAATATATACAAAAATCATCAAGATTCAGCAAAGCCACAAACAGGAAACAAAACGACCAATACATATTCACTCATTTTTCCCATTTTTCAATGCATGTGTACATAGGTGTTGCTCACAGATATGCTTATTGATATGGAACATTTCAGGTAAAGGACCAGAATGAGTAAATCGGGCACCTCACGACTAGCCCTAGCTGCAAAACAGGCTCCTGTTCCCATTTCCCTCACTGCTTTACTTACAGGAACAAATCAATATGTCTCAACTCTCATCTAGCTTCATCATAGAAATTTTAGAGCTAAAGAGTTCCTGGCATCTTTCCTGGGTCTAAATAGCAGGGACAATTTATAATGGATTTTTCTCTACTTTTTTTTTCTTTTTCTAATTTTTTTTTAAATTTTTATTTTATTTATTTATAAATGTTCTACAATCACTTCCTTAAAATTAAGATTTTAT
>CM053770.1:130558506-130646150 GCA_028658325.1 Potorous gilbertii
ATTTTCTAAGGCAAAATGCCTTCCACACTCAGAGAAAGAAATATGGAAGTCATTCGCAGAATGTAGCAGATCATGTTTGTGTGTCTGTGGGTTTTAGTGTATTATGTTTTGATTTGTTATATGATTTCTTCTACTTTTTTTTTTTTAAACTAAACACATCAGCCCGCCAGAATTCAAGGCAAGTGTACATCTGTTTTTTATGGTCTGTGTTAGTCACTGAAAAATAGTACTTTTTATTCCCTTTGCACCTCAAGAATAGTTAAAACAAGCAAATAAATTGACATGCTTCTTTAAGAAAGATGAAACTGTAAATAGAGAAGGAAAGAAAAGACCCAGTGAATGTCATCTCACTGATGAAGTATCTCCTACAATACTCATGCAAATTTTAGCAGGAAGGATAGTGAACTGAAAGGAAGTTATCATGATTTTGCCACTAGCTAGCCATATGATGGAGGAGAAATAATTCAGCCTTTCTGAGAGTCACTTCAATCATTTGTCAAATGAAGACATTGTTCCAGAAAATCTCTAGTACCTTCCAACTTTAAAAATTCTAGGCTTCCTAAATGGTGCTCCAGCGCCAGCTCATCAACTGACTGCCTGGTAGACATCTCCATCCAAATGTCCAGGAGAAATTTCATCCTCGGCATGTTGAAAACATAATTTGTTATGACAATTGCCCTGTTTCTGTTGAGGACACCACCATTCTTCTATCTCCCAAGTTCATAATTCATAGTCATCCTCAACTTGTCACTCTCTCTCCCTCCCATATCCAATCAGTCGCCAAATTTTAGAAAATCTACTTTCACTATATCTTTCGTATCCATATTCCATTCTCTCCACTCATACTTTTGCTACTATAATTCAGACCTTTGTCACATTTCATTTGCCCTACTAAAAGATTTGCTTAATTCGTGTCTCTCTCCTCTCCATTCCCTACATAGCTGCCAAAACTGTCTTCCCAAGTAACAGTTCTAATGCTGCTACTCCTCTCCTCAAAAGTTTCTGTAGTTCCCTCTTGCCTTTGACAAAATACAAATGACTTAATCTGGCATTTAAATACCTTCACAAAACTGACTCCAGTCTATCTTTCTAGACTTTTTTTAGATCATTTTCCTTCCTGTACAGAAACGTTCTCACCAAAACAGCCTTCTTGATTTTCTGTGAACCTGATACTCTACCTTTCCCCTTCAAACCTCAGTCCAAATTGTCTGCCATACCTAGAATGTACTTCCTCTTCCCTTCTGCCTGTTACAGTTCTTGACTTCTTCCAAGTTTCATCTCAGGTGTTACTTCTTTTGTAAGATTCTTTTTCAGATGTCTCTGGCTGCTACAATACTCTCCCTCAAATTCTGTTGTATTTACTTATCTGTGTAAATGGTATAGCTTCTCAATCAAATGTAAACTCCATGAACAGGGATATTTTTGGCTTTGACTTTGCACTCCCAATATATAAAATACTCAATTTTATATATTGAGGCAATGGCTACAAAAGCTTACATCATTCTCTCCTCCAGCTTAGAATAAGGAAAGTGACGAACCTAAATGCAGCCTTTATTTTCCCCCTGAGCATCAATGCTTCACTATAGTACTTTGGGGAAGCTGAGGGTGACTCCTGAGGTATTAACAGTGTAAAGGGGAAGTGAAGACAATGAAATCAGGATGATACAATATTAAACCCAATTATAACAAGAATGAATTCATTAGTGGTCAGTATAAGAAGAAGCTGGAGACTTAGCAGTGGGTGATCAGTGACTACTCTTTTCATAGTATAAAGAAAAATTATAAAATCATAGGGCAGAGAAGGATATACCCATTTATAAAGCACCTACCTAGCACCGTGCTAAGTAAGCCCTTTACAGAAATGAGCTCATTTGATCCACTGACCAGGGAGGCCAGTGCTATTGTTATATTCATGTTACAGTTGACAACCAGAGACAAGTGGAATTTAAGTGACTTGCCAAGGATCACACAGCCAGTAAGTACTTGAGGCTAGATCTGAATTGGAGTCTTTCTGACATCAGACTAAACACTCTATCTGCTCTGATACCTCACTTAACCTTAGATTACCACCCTTTTAATCACAATGATTAAGAATTGCCAATCTTGAGATGAGCACTCAGAGATCATTTAGTCCAAACACTTTTCCAAGGGAGGATTCCTTTTTACCAAACCCTCAATGAGAGAATATCAGGCAATTTTCACTTGAATATGGGATACTTCTGGTAAAATAACCCCATGGCCAGGAAAAAAGCCAAAACAGAGGGTGACAGCTTCTGGCAGGATAGTGGCAAGCGCTGGGAATGTAGGTCAGACAGATGTGTGTTCGACTCCCAGCTCTGCCACTTATGACCTTTGTGACCTTAGACAAACCACATTTTTTCCGGACCTGAGTTCCTATATGATCACCAGGTCTAAATTCTATGGACTTAGAGTTAAGAACAGATGAAACCAAATATAATGATGATGAAGAGTACCCAGACTAGAGTCAGGAAGACTCAACTTCCTGAATTCAAATCTGGTCCCAGACACTTACTAGCTGTGTGATCCTGGGCAAGTCATTTAACCCTACTTGCCTCAGTCTCCTCATGTGTAAAATGAGTTGGTGAAGGAATTGCAAATCACTCCAGTATCTTTGCCAAGAAAACCTCAAATGGGGTCACGAAGAGTCAGACAAGACTGAAATAAGTAAACCATAATAACAACACCAAATGATGGTGAAGAGAGAGAGGGGCCAGTTTTGGAAACAAAGTCAGAAGAGCTATATGTGTATCTGGTCCAAGTTAGCATGAGAGGCAGCACAGGTGGAAACATGGAATCACAGTATCTGAGTTTGAAATCTGCCTCTGCTTTTTACTGCCTATGTAATACTGGGCAAATCACTTCCTCTCTCTCTGAAACTCAGTTTTACCCTCTGTAAAATGACTAGATGACTTTTAAAGTTCAGATCCAAATTGAAGGTCCTATAACCAAGCTGCCTAAAACATCAAAAATACCCCAAAAGAGAGAGGGGCAAAAAGTTCTAGTTATTAAAATACAGAGAAAAAGTAAATGAAGAATGGGAAAATCAGGTTTTTTTTATTGAAAGAATTTAATTGTGAGGCAGTCTGCTAAAGAGAAATTTTAGTTTTCTGTCAGGTGAGAATAAAGAATTAACTGAGAAATTTTGTCACTTGTGGTACTAGAAAGAGACAGCCTTATAAATTACAATTGTGAGTATCTCCAATTCTACAATAGTTATTTCTTGTGATTAAGTCCAATGACCAAATCTATAATTTCACTGGTATAGGAAACTCCTTGGTGAGTAAACACCTTCTACTAATGCAGGTCTATCTTTGCTACCACTCTGGGTCTTGGAGAACCACCTAGAGAAGTTAAACAAATGACTTGACCAAAGTCGCAAAGCCACAGAGAGGCTAGACTTAAATCCAGGTCTTCCTGGCTAGCTTTCTATCCCCCCTTCCTCTTTCCTTGAAATTAAAAACAACAAAATCTTCTTATTCTAGGATCGTTCTTGTACCATGTGGAAAGGTCACCAACTCTGGAATCAGAGCTCCAGGTTCAAATTTCAGAACCTTAAAACCTTGAAATTTACTAACTTTGTGACCTTGGACATGTCACAATCTCAGTTAAAAAATTTGAAAAATAAGTTGGCCTCTGAAAAACCCACAAAGTCTATGATTTTGTGACTATTTTCAAAGTTATGATGTTAATCTCTGCACCACCAGCCTGGGGGAAAATGCTTCAGTTTATGACTTATTTGATGAAATAGTATTAATAGGGGAAATGAAAGGAGAAACAAAAAGAAATTTCAGGTGACAGTAATTACTCTCCGTTATATAGCTTAACATCTGAACATTGGGAATGAATCCCAGAAGCATTCAGTGCAACTCGTCTTTATGTTCCGCAGGGTTTCATTTTGGGTTTTGTTCTAATTCTTAGAATTCATTTTCGCCTCCTCTGCTCTACTGTTATTCACAATGGTAGATGCTGTAAGCCATTATGCTTATCTTTCACAGGACTCTCAACAATTGGACTTTGCTCCCAGACAATATGTATAAGCAAGTGTTCTGCATACAGATGAGATGCCACCCTGGAGGAAGGCAAGTCATAATTAGGTATCTACCAGTGCTGGTGCCACTCTCCATGCTGCTTTTGCAACTATCAACTTATCATAGGAAATGAAAAGGATGCAGGTGGGTTAGATAGAGTTTTACTTACTGAATGTCTAAATCCCCAGTTGACAAAATGACTTCCATAGAATTTTGAGCTGGAAAACTCTGGAGATCATCCATTCAAAGGTCCTCATTTGAGAGATGAGGAAATAGACTTAGAGAAGACAATTGATCTACTCAAGGTAGGTTACAACCTGGACCATAAGCTAGATAATGGTACCACCAGAATTAAAAGTCATCTCCCAATTCCCAATATTGCCTCTTTTGCACTGAAATGTTAAAAGTATTCCCTAGAAAACATTTGTCTACCAATGTCCAAAATAGGAGAAACCATGTTAATGTCCGTGTAATGTAAAGCTCCTCCCACAAGGGATAACTAAGGGAGGTGGGCAGAAGGGTTGTTAGGCAGTTTGAAATCAAAGATGGTGGCGATTTGGGATCAACTCTGCTCCTTCATAGTTCTACTCTCTCCCAAACTGTACTTGAACAAGATGTCTTAACTCCTTCTGCTCCAAGATATTATCTCATCAATCCCTAGAATCTTTCTAAACAATTGTATATTCTCCACTTCCCATTTTCTCTACAAGACCAGTGACACTTTACTGCTAACTTCAAGGTCCATGATTTGTGACTGGTCATGTTACAGCTGAAAATACCTTGAAGAGGAGTAACTTGGGAAATTAAACCCAAGGTAGTGAGTTATGGGAGGTAGCACACTACAGTGGAAAGAGAAGTGGCTCTGGAGTCAGAGGATAGGATTTAAACCCTGCCTTTCACATTTACTAGTTTGGTGACTGGGTGCAAATCACAAAACCTCCTGGGGCTTCAGTTTTATCAACCACAAAGTGAAGGAGTTGAAATAAATGACTTTTTCAGTCTCTTCTAATTTTAAATCTGATTCTTTGAATTCTGTTCTGTTCTGTAGAGAGTGCTCTGTCCCTGAAGACAGCTCTCTGAGACAAAACCTGCCAACATCACCCCACTCTCTTTACAATTTTCTCTAATGTGCTGTAAAGTCTCATTTCAAGCTTTCAAAAGTGATTTGTTAAAGCAGCATCCTATCCAAACATCAGACTTGGAGCATTTGATTTAAACAATCAATCAGCAAACATTTACAAAGCTCCTAAGTGGCAGGCACTGTGCTGTGTCCTAGGGATATAAATAGAATGAATGACAAGCCCCACTTACAAGTTGATGTTCTAAAAGAACAGACAGCATGGACCCATATAAGTGAAACAAGTATAGGGTGTAGTGTCTCACTTCTCTCACAGATGGTATGTGAGGATACCTATTCATTCCCTAGACTGGCTTACCACTCCAACCTGCAGTCACACTGTAAGTCCTAGGTTCTCAGAGGGGGACCACCATCACATAGTACATTCAGACTCTTCCAGGGTACTCAGAGCAAGCTTATACTCTACTGACTACTTCAGCTTTTGAGCCTCCACTGGTGAGTATTCATTTAACCAATCCATCCACTTACAACAATGACACTTTTAGATCTTAAATATAACCTTTTACTTAGCAGCAAAGAAAACTAATTTTACAGGTACTCATTTTTAAAGCAAATGCAGAAATAATAGAAACATTACAATCCACACATAAACTGAGATCACTCCTTCCTACCATTGCATTGCATATCTGTAAAAGAGAATGGAGATGAATTTACAAAATTCTGCCAGTGAGGCACATGTGTGAGGAAACCCTACATGTTCACAGTAATTCACAATGCTGGAACTATAAATTTTAGCATACTCTCCTTGTCCCAGGAACTGCCCATGAAAGTTCCTTGACTAAATTAGCTCCTATATTGAACAGATGCTTCTTCTGCTAAACTGAGTCAATCCATGCTGTACTCCACCAATATCCCTGAGTATGATATCTCAGCTACTACAGGTGACTCCTCTGATGAACTGCTATCTAACTCTACTTAGCGAGACTTATTCTTCAGCAACGGCTATGGTATCCATTGCTCCAGATCCAAACTTAGTTGATTAAATTTCAAATTTCATTTCCTCCCTCTCTCGCTGCTGCTGCTCCCCCTCCCATGTCTGTCTCTCCACAAGCCCACTTTTGCTTATGGACAATAATGAAAATTCCAACTTCTGTTAGCACTCACATAAATAATATGTGTCCCTTTGTTGTATGACCATGCTGGTGTCCATATCTCACCGCCATAGTATTTTAAAAACTACAGTTTTCTCAAAAATCCGTATTAGAATAATTGTTTCTCTTAGAACTCTGAGCAAACTAGTCTCTATGAAAGGACAATACCTTAAAAAGAAAGTACCTTCTATAAGCACCTACAGAACACATATAAAGAGACTGTACAAATAAACACAAAGTAGTTATTACTAAGTATTTGAGAGGAAAAGCACTGGTCATTGAAGGGTCAAAGAAAGGCTTCAGGTAGAAGGTACAATGTGAACTGCATCTTGAAGGAATAAAGAGATTCTGGGAGGTGGAGGTGAAGAGGGAAGGTTTTCAAGGTATGGAAGACATCTAATGATGCAAAGACACAAAGATGGAAGATGGAGCATGAAGAACATGGAGAATGTTACTTATACTCTCAGAGTATAAGAGGAGAAGTAATGTACAGTGTAGAGGTCTGAAAAGATCAGCTGCAGCTAGTTGGTAAAGGGCTTTAAAAACTCAGCAGAAGAGTTTCTATTTCATTCTAGACACAATAGGCAGCCACTAGAGTTGACTGAGTAAAGGGTTGACATAGTCAGAACTGCACTTAAGGAAAATCACTTTGACAGCAGTATGGAGGATGGATAAGTGGGGAGAGACCTGAGGCAAGGAGGGCAATTAGGAAGTCACTGTAGTAATCTAGAAGGAAACGATGAGAGCCTAAACCAGGGGTGGGGAGACTTGAGGCCATACATGGCCTTCTAGGTCCTTGAGTGAAGCCTTTTGACTGAGTCCAAGTTTTACAGAGCCAATTCTTTTATTAAGGGGATTTGCTCTGTGAAGGTGGCAGCTTTTTGAGAAGAGAGAAGCAAATTCAAGAGATGCTGTGGCGGTTTTAAAAATAATTTAAATTTTAAAAAGCAAGATTTGGCAAACCAGTGAACACTATTTTGCAACTCAATCTACAATAATACCCAACTCATTTGCTCTCCTGTGTTAAATTTTCACAAATAGGAGGGAGCATCTTCATTGTGTACTGACAACTGTTCTTGTATCAGTATCAAAACCCTTCTCAGGAAAGTAAAGCTTCCTTCTTCGTTTAGCAGATTCCTCTCTCTCTCTCTCTCTCTCCCTCTCTCTCTCTCTCTCTCTCTCTTTACAATCATATTGGCAGGTGTTGGTATTTAAGTTGTTTCGGTTTTTAAAGCCTTGACTCCATGCAGCATGTGACAAATAGAGTTTATTTATCTTCATGTAATATGGAGGAAATGCCATTTCACTTCTACTCATCCATATTTAATAGTCTTCAGCCAGAAAAAAATAAAAGCAGAACACTTTCATTCTGCTCCTTAATAATTCCCCCTAGAGGAAGCCTATATGGTGTGTGTATCTATGTGCATATTAGCTGAGTGGGGTTTATTTTTCCACTTTTCATATCATTCACAATGTTCATTGGTGACATTTGCTTACATGAGGTTGTCTTTTTGTTTGTCAACAATCAGTCATCGCCATAAGCCATGCTTTCACATTCTTCCCCACAAAACACCGCATGGTTATTTAATGAGAAACCCAGAAGAGGCTCACTACATCTCATTTTTTATTATTTGAGAAATCAGTACAAGAGGATTTTGAGATAAATATCCTATACCCTGGCTGTTCAGATTATATTAAAGCTTTTTAAACATTTTTTAAATTCAGATAAAACATGTAAAAGGTGTTTCAAAAGTCTCAGTGAAGTTGTAAGAAGTTATGGCTTAAAACTAATATCCTTCCTGCCTTTTACTTTAGTGCATGTAAGTTAAAAAAAAAAACAATAATAGTTTAATTTGCTTATAATAGTATAAAACTTCATTAAGAATTCTGGGACACTCTGTATTAATTATGCTCTCAGGAAGGCAGCATGGTACAGTGGAAAGAACATGGACTCAGAAGTCAGAGCATCAAGGTCCAAATTTCACTTCTGACCTTTGCTACCTGCATCAACTGTTGGATCTCTTCCAATTCTAGGTCTACGGTCCTATCACCTACTAAAGAAAAGCCAGTGAACATCTATCCATTCCACATCATGGGGATACAGGGTGCAGCACCCTTGCAATCTGGAAAATCCAAGTAAAATTTTTGGCCCTCCCTTCATACTAAAGAAGAAGTCTGAATTATTATGGTATTGAAAGATAGAATATGTTGATATTATACAACATTATACATACAATTTATGTATTTCTGAGTTTCTAAAATTTTTCTATGTTATCTGCTGACCTTCAAATGCTGTGTGTGATTACCACAAAACTCCCCCAAAATTTCCATTTAATTTCTTATGCCGACCCGAAATGTATTCAAACTGCAATGGGGAAAGTCTTGATGTGGAAGAGCAAATTACAATTTATCAGAAAAACGATTTGTACAAAGTCTTAGATTCTATTTCCTTCTATGCTATCTGTATCTCAGGCTACTTGTATATAACATGGGCATGGTAATTTCTACCTTAGAAGCATGGACTAAAAGAATATTTTTTCCTGTTTATTTTTTTTTTCTCTCAAAGGGAATGATCATCAGACTGAGAAAGACGGAACACAACAGATGAATGGGCCAATGAAACTCGAGGTAAATTATGAGAAAATAAAGACTATGCAGCTGTTCTCATCAGATTCTCTGGTGAAATCAGTCTTGCACAAGAGCCATTTTGGAATCCTAGCTGCACCAGGAAAGTTGGTCCCCAGAGAGCTGCTATCTTTCTTCATTCTCTTCTCCCTAAACTCTTCCCTCCCAGGGGAAGTGTAAAAACCCAATGGTGGCAAAGTGACAAGACCATCTTGATACCAGCCTCTCCACCTGTATGTATCTAATCCATCCTCCACATGCCATCAAATCTGGCCTCAGACATTGACTAGTTGTGTGCCCCTGGGCAAGTCACTTAACCCTGTTTACTTCAGTTTTCTCATCTGTAAAATGAGCTGGAGAAGGAAAGGGCAAATCACTCTAGTATCTTTGCCAAGAAAACCTCAAATAGGGTCACAGAGATTCAGTCAAGACTGAATGAATGGCAGTAATATCTTATGACATCTCTTGTGTCCTATCTTTAGAGACATCATGGCACTTATCACAATATCTGGCATATAGTAGGTGCTTAATAAATGCTTACTGAATTGAACAGAATCATGTAGTGAAGAGTACACTAGATTTGAAGTCAGAAAACCTGAGTTTAAGTCTCAACTCCAGCACTTACTACTTGTACCACTGCAGATATATCATTCACCTCCCTTAGTCTTCTTTCTTATTTGTTAAATAAAGACATTATTACATTTACCAACTATTTCACAGAATTGTAAAGAAAATGCTGTTAATAAACCTTAGAGGACTGCATAAATTTGAGTTTTTGTTATAACAAATTTATACGCCATCAATGTGAATATTTAGGCATTTCTGTTTTGCATACTGTATGCCATATACGGTGTATAATACACAAAAATAAAAATAACTCACATGTATAGAGTGATTTAAGGTTTGCAAAACACTTCAGATTTTTTCTCACTTGAGCCCTGCAGCTGCCCTTTAGGGTAAATGCCATAATTATCCTAATTTTACAGATGAGGAAACTGAGACTGAGAAGTTAGCCAAGTTCACACTGCTAATAAATATCTGAGCCAGGATTTGAACTCAGGTTTGTTTTTTTTAACTTCAAGTCTATAGCTCCATTTAGTGAAAACACCACACACCCACACCCACACACATACCCTTCCTCCATTAAAATCTTAATCCGTTACCTCATGGTGGCGTGGAGGGGATTACGGATTCTTGAAAGTTTTACCAAGCACAGTACAAGTTCCAACAGGTCCTACGAATCTGGAAATGCTTCCTGAATGATCCTAGTAACCAACCAACCAACCAATCTGTTGTAGCTCAATTAGAAAAGACTCATCACCCAAGAATTGGAGACCCGTTTGGAGCCACAGAAACTCATTAAGTCACTGACTTTCTCTGTGGAAGCCCCCTCAGATCAGGAACTGTCTCTGGTCTTTCTGACCATCCTCAGTATTAAGCACAGTCCCTGGCACATAATACGTGCTTAATGTTTGCTGACCAGCAGCATTAGTAGATGCAGGTAAAATCATGGGTCTTTGGAATCCTGAGTTCACAAATATAGCGTCTGATGGGGCCTCAGAGGTCATCCAGAAGGAAACTGACTTGCCCAAGGTCACACAGGAAGTAAGTAGATGAGATAGGCTTAACACCCAAATCTTTTATTTTTTGCCTTACTTTGAGTCCTCATCATCTTCCACTTGGATATCACAGTAACCTCCTAGATGGTCTCTCCCCTTCTCCAATCTATCCTCTGTATTGCTGACAGTTTGATAATCCTAAAGCACAGCTCTGGCTATGAATCAAGAATCTTCAGAGGCTCCCAATTATCCCTTAGATAACTTACACAAATGTCCCTGTTTGGCATCCAAAGTCCGTCATAATCTGGCTCAGCCCATCTTCCAAGCTCTTTAGACATCACTCCCCCACAGGCATACTACACTGTAGCCAAACAGGTCTAACTGTTTCCTGCATATGCCATTCAATCTCCTGACTCCATAACTTTGACTCGACTGAAAATGTTTAGCTCCCTTCAAAGCACTGCTCCAGGACTTCTGCCTTCAAAAGCCCCTTGCTGATTCATCCAGTCTTTTACTTCTCCACTCCCACAACAATTACAAATTACAAAAAATAAATACAAACAATTTTGTTTGCATTCTCCTGGATTTACTTATCTGTGAATAGGACTTATTTGTCTGGTAGAATATAAATCATTGAGAGCAGGATTGTCTTGTTTTTATTTGTGTATGCTCACTGCTTAGCCATTTGGGGCTAGAAGGGTAGTAGACCCTTAACGAATGATTATTGACTGATGGATTATAGAGATGGACACAAGCTAAATCATCATAGGTTCATAAATTTGGGGACCTAAAGTTTATCTAGTCCAAACCTTTCAGTTTAATATGAAGAAACTGAGGCCCAGGAAAGTTAAGTGACTTACCCAAAGTCACAAATCACAAAGAATAGACCTATGGAACCTCTGTCCTTTGACTCTAAATCTAGCACTTAAAAAAACACAACTACCCAATAAGACCTGATATTCCCAAGGTAAGCCCTGAGTAGGGCTAAACTGAACCACATTCAGATATTTGGTGGGGACACAATCCAATGAACATGACTATTAAGAATCTCTTAAAATGGAATTTGAACCATGTAAACCCAGAGCTTAACTTCTATGTCCATGAGTGACATACATAATAGGTAAATAGATACTTGGCTTTCCCTCTGGTCTTCAACATCTGTAACATATTTCCTTGTTCATATGCCTCATAATTGAAGTAGTGGCTAATTGTATTAGAATTGTGTTCTCTAGGACAAAAGACTTTTTTTTAAATTTGTAAACACCAGTACAGAATTACAATTTATAATCTGTCAACAAACACAATCTATCTCTCCCACTTAGGAAGACTGTAATTGAAATAAAATGCTTTATTTGAAAACAGATAAACAAATGTACAATCCACTCAACTTTATCTTTGGACTTTGATTTCATTCTGTCGATCTTCTCTAATGATCTTATGCTACCACGCAAGTTTATCATATGGCTTACCTAACTGGTGATTTAAACATTGAGGACAGAAGCAGAAAGTCCTCAGACGTGATGATGCAGTGTTTTCCTTCCCTCTGCAACAAACTTGGTATTTATATACAGGCCCTCTCAGCCCAGAACCTCAACAGTGTGACATGTGATTTCCAGGCCAGGACATTGTCTAGCACAGTGCTAGACACAGAGTAAGTGCTAAAGAAACGACTGACGACTGACGGGGGTTTTCAGGGAGTCAGCAGCACACCAATCTAAAGGCAATAGAACTTCAGTGCAAATACAGACTTAGTCTGCAGCCAGGACAGCTTGCACAGTAAACAGTGGTTTAGTTAGCACAACAGGCTAGATGCTTAGAGCACATTCTAAGCTTGGAAGGGGAGTAGGGGTGGGGATGAGGATAAACTCATAAAAGAAGACCAAAAGATGACTGATCTATATAAAAGTTTGGGTTGGGAAGCTGCAACTAGAAAGTATCTCATTTCAGAAGGAATGCTTACAGGAAGTAAAAATTTGCTCTGGTCTTTTTCATTCCTACTCTGAGAAGTAAAGTCAGCCCGGTCTCTACAATGTCCATATGAACTCAACATCAGTGGGTCTCTTCCACTGAAGTAGTTAAATTACAGTCAGGGGAAGAAAATAAAAGAGAAGCAAAGTTAAGCAAAGTCTGCTTTCTTTAGTCTAGTTATTATGGAAAGGGTCAATATTAGCCCAATTCAGTTTGTTTGGTTTTTCCCTCATGTTCTCTGTACAGTTTGAAATCAACTGGGCCAGCAAAGTGTTGAGTGTTTTTTTTCCTCTGAAATAAACAAATTGCCAAATTTACCATCACAAAGACAACTGTCCTGGGGTGTTTAATAAACCTCATACATCTGAATTAGTCATTGTAACGAGCCTGTGCCTGGAAGAAAGTTCTAAATGGAAAACAGAAAAATGAGATGTGACGTTGGATACTCAGGAATATTTAAACAACCAAAATGAAGTTTTAGAGGCATCTAGCTGGTGCAACAGATAGAGCACCGGACCTGGAGTCAAGATGATCTGAGTTCAAATTTGTCCACAGACAAGTCAGAGCTGTTTCAGTGTGGGCAAGTTAACTTCTAATTACCTCAGTTTCCTGAATTGTAAAAATATGAGCAATAATAGCACTTAGCTTCCAAGGTTGTTTTAAAGATTAAATGAGATATTTGTAAAGCAGTGCTGGTATATAAGGCACTTAATAAATGCTTATTTGGGGAGGCAGGTAGGTGATAGAGTAGATAGTGCACTGGACCTGGAATCAAGAGGATCTGAGTTCAGATCCAGCATCAGACGCTAGCTGTGTGATCTTGGGCAAGTCACTTAACCCCAAATGCCTCCCCCAAAAATGCTTATTTTCTTTGTTATATATGAAAATAAGTGCAGGATTCATTATCTTTAAAAATCTCACCAAAAAATAAACTTTTATCTTTCTTCACTTCACCCATGACTTTAGGTACAGGAATAAAATTATATTGGCAAGGACACTCATATAGGTAACTTGGTGATAGAAGAACCATTACCAAGTGTTCTCCATCAGGTGTTCTCCACATCCAAGATCTCAGGCACTTTGAAGAACAGCTTAATGAACAAAACTCTTCCAGAAACATAAAATATAAGATAACATAAAAATATAAGATCACACGACTCTGTCATGTCCACAGCCATTATGGATATATTATTTCCTGTTCTGCCTACTTCTCTCTGCATAACTCCTCTCAATCTGTCTCTCCTCCTTCCAACACATGTATTATCTCTGTAAGCACAATATAATGGGCTATTTATAGCAGCATTTTTTTCTATTAGAAAAGAACTAGAAACAAGAGGATGCTCATTCAAGATGCTTTCAGAAAAACCTGGAAAGGCTTATATGAACTGATGCAGAGTGAAGTGAGAAGGAAAGCACTGTAGACAGTAATAGCAATACTGTGCAATAATCAATTGTGAATGACAATTCACAATACAAAGGATTCATGGTGAAAAATGCTATCTATCTCCAAAGAAAGAACTGATGGAGTCTGACTGCAGATCAAAGCACATTATTTTTCACTTTTTTGTGTTTCTTCATCTGCATTTTCTTTTACAACTAATATGGATATGTTTTGCATGATTGTATATGTTTAACTTATACCAAATTGCTTTCTGTCTCAGGAAGGAGGGAGGGAAGGACAATATTTGGAACTCAAAATTTTTTAAAAAAATATTTGAAATGGTTTTACATGAAATTGGAAAAAATATTATTCAAAAATGTAAAAAAATGCTCATTGATTGGAAAATGGCTAAACAAACTGTGGTGACTCTTACCATACTATAAGAAATGACAGTATGATGAATAAAGAAACATGGAAATACTTGAATTCTTATAAAATGAAATAAGCAAAGACAGGAAAACAATATATACAATATTTACATTGCCTACAATGTAAATGGAAAGAACCACAAAACAAAACCAAATTTTACATAATTAGAAGAACATGCTTGGCCCCAAATCAGAGATATGAGAAGACATTTTCTTCCTGTCCTTTACAGAGATAAAAGGTGTGCAGTGTGGAACACTGCTATCCAACAAGGTTTAATTACTGATCTATCCACAAGTCTTGTAGCAGCTAGGCAGTGCAGTGGATGGAACACTGTGCTTGGAATTAGGAAGACTCATCTTCCTGAGTTCACATCTGGTCTTAGACACTTACTAGTTATTATATATGACCTTGGGCCAGTCACTTAACCTTGTTGGCATCAGTTCTTCATCTGTAAAATGAGATGGAGAAAGAAATGGCAAACCATTGCAGTATCTTTGCCAAGGAAACCAAAAATAGAGTCTTGAAGAGTTGGACATGACTGAATAAGAACTTTCTTTCTTTCTGTGTGTATGTGTATCTCTCTCTGTATTTATATTTATATATATATATATATGTATATACGCGTGTGTGTATAATAGATATGCATGTGACTATATTTACATGCATGTATGTATATATTCTATATTTTTAAAGTAGAAAACAGCCCTAAGCTCAAAGAGCTCATATATTGCCTTGCTCAAAAAAATCTGACAGGTTTATCCATGAGTGTAATAAAGGAACAGTTATAGTGAAACATATGAGCAAGAGTTGATTGTGCTGAGGGGAAAGGTCTTAAAGTTTTGACCTTAACTGTTTCAACAACCCCCTCTTCTAATCTCTTTCTTTGCAAATTCCAACTGTACACAGTCCTTCCCTCTCTTTCAGAATAGAAGTGCTCTTGTAAGGAATAATTTTTTTAAATGTGTACACACTGCTGAATTAAGGCTTTTCACCATTTGTCATGACAGGAGATCTGCATGAATTTGCATTCATTTCCCAATGTCTTCTACACACAAGGAATGCCTCGTAATCTAGAAAATGTCAAACCTCTGAGTTTCCCTTCCCACCACATCCTGTAGATTTTCCTTCAATTAATTTCAGATCATCAACCTGAATTTTCACTGAGCTTGTTACCTTGAATTGCAGGATGATTGGGGAGATCTCATGCAGACCACTTCATCTGCACGTGTAAATGGCATTGCTCATTTGGGCAAAGGACATGGAGGAGCTCTTCACTTAGCATAAAGGGTTATGATACTGTGAATATATTTGTGTACTTACTGTAGTATCTATGCCAATGAAGGGAAATGCTGCCATGCATAATAGAAAATTAAAAATTCTGGTCAATTGATTAAAGGGCAATGCAATTCCAATTGCATGTGGTTGATTCAAAATGTAAATAACCCTCAAATACATAATAAGGAGTTAATGACAGGTACTCCAAAATAATTAGACTTGGATGTCCAAAAGTTCTATTCATGACCTATGGTTCTGGGTTCTCATGACTTAGGATCATAGGATAGGCTGCTGTAATATAATAATAGATTGCTGGACTTAAAATGAAAAAGATTTGAGCTCTAATCCTGTCTCATATACTTACTAGCTGTGTGACCTTGGGCTAGTTCCTTAACTTCTTTCGGCATCAGGTTTCCTATCTGTAAAATGGAGATGACAGTACTACCTACTTCACAGGCTTTTTGTGAGGATTAAATCAAATGAAATAATACATGTAAAATGCTTTGGAAAACTTAAAGAGTTATATAAATAGTAGCTATCATCATCATAGGATTTAGAATTAAAAGATACTTAAAGATCCAACTCCCTCTTTTTCAAGAGGCAGAAACTTGAGTTGTGACTTGTCCAACATCATGCAAGTAGTTATCCAGAGGTGGAATTTGAACAAAAAAAAAAAAACAAAAAAAACCATAACACAACTGCATTATACAGTAGTGTCAATCATCTTCAGAACCCCCTACTCACAGAAGAGCTACATAAGTGAAAATCACTATCAGAGAAATATTTTTTAAAAAATCATTTTTCACCCTGCATTTGTGAAATTAAGTAAATTGCTGGCATAATAAAGAAGTAGACAGGATATACTACAGCTATTTTTGAATTGTAGGTATTCAAAGTATGTAGTCAATGAGTTGATTTTACTTCCATCAGAGGCAGTGTGGCATAGTAAATAAAAGACTGGTCTAGAAGACAAGAAGACCCAGGTTCAAGTCTTCCCTGTGATTCATATTAGTTATGAGACTACTGGCAAGTCACTTTGCCTCTGAGTGTGTCAAGCAACTAAGACTAGAAGTGACTCAGTGAAACGGAGAACTGCCTCTAAAACTATGATTAAATCACAGAGCTAGGGAAAAAATAAAGTGTAAGGGTATATAGGAAAAGAGGGTGGGCGTAAAGACAGGAAAACATCTTCCTGAGTTCAAATCCAGACACAGATATTAGCTGTGTGACCCTGGGAAAGTCACTTACCTCTGTTTGCCTTGGTTTCTTCATCTGCAAAGTGAGCTGGAGAAGGAAATGGCAAACCCCTCCAGAATTTACCAAGAAAACCTTAGAGTCATGAAGCGTCAGATATAACAAAAAGTAACTGAATATCAAAAACATAAGGACAGCTTCCTATCCAATATCACTAATTCAATCTGGAAAAACACAATATTAAGAAAAACAACATTATAAACACTGTCTGTGTTTGTCCTTCATTGCCAAAGAAGACCATGCCATCAGAGAAATGATGACATGACCTGCACTTGACTTTGTTTTGAGTGAGGGAGGGCTGTGCAGGTCACCAGTCTCACTTCTCCTCCAGAGCCATCTGAATCCAGTGACCAGATATTCATTAGAATGACTAGAGATGACCCAGGATGCACTGGGAGACCTTGATCAATTCAGGTAATAGTTGGTTCTATACAATTACAATAGGCAGGGTCAAGAACTACATTTCCCATGATGTCTGGGTTCTGGTATGTGAGAATAAGGACACCATTTCTCATGAAGCATATATAGCTATGACATAGTTTGATTGCATTTGGAAAGCTTGATTGCATTTGCATGAGATGGAGAATTAATGAAGGTCTTTGCTGGATTGAAGCCACATTGGACAAAAAAAGCTGGAAGTTGAAAAGAGATCAAAGACAGCCTATATCAACAGAAGCAGTTTTCAGCAGGGCCCACTACAGATTCCAACCACCTCATTCTACTTACAAAGATCAGGCATATGCCTTCCTATCAGAGGTAGTATGTGCAGAGGCACTGGTTTCCCAAACTACCCCATGGAGAAGGAGGATAAAAGTCTATTTATTTTGGAACATGTACTGGTAACTACTTCCGGCTAGTGGTGATGGTGTTGACAGTGGTGATAGTAGTAGTAGTAGTCGTAACTAGCAATCGTATCACACTTTAAGGTTTGTTAACAGCCTTATCAATATTATCTCATTCCATCCTCACCACAATCCTGCAACATAGGTATAATTGTTACCCTATTTTACATTTGAGGAAACTTAGATAAATAGAGATAAAGTGACTTGCCCAGGGTTATGACTTTAGCAAGCATCTAAGGTTAGTTTTGAACTCAGGTTTTCCTGACTCCACCACCACTTTGCCTCTTTACTATTCATTTCTATAGTTTTCATTAATATGATTACTATTTCATATTTTCAATGCTATGCTTTGCCTGGGTCTATTAGCTGGATAAACAAACAGATATCTAGATCTAAGTTACTTCAGAAGTTCCCAGTTGTTGTTGCTGGATAGGCCTTGAGCCAGAGATGTTACCCCCTAAAAATCCCCCATTGATTTGAATGTAAGTCCATGAAGGTCCAGAGTTGGTTGAAAAACAGGCCACATAACAATATTATAAATTGATAATCTGCCAAACATTATTCAGGGTTCTTGGATGTTTCCTCTGGATTTAATTATAATAAAATCACATTAACAGAAATGATTTTTGAGAAATAATTTTGGAGCAAAGTTATATAAATTATATCTCTTTACCATAATTTTGCTCGTTCATTGAACAAGCTCACTCAGTCAGTAAGCATTTATCAAGCTCTTGCTACATGCTGGGCACTGAGCTAAACACAGAGAACACAAAGAAAGACAATAGTTTCTTTCCTCAAGGAACTAACATTCTAAGGAGAAGACAACATGTAAATAACTATTTATGTATAAGATATGTGGACAGCACACAGTCTGAGAGGGGAAGGTAATTATGACTGGGGACATCAGGAAGGGCCCCCCATAGTAAGTGAGATTTGAGCTAGATGTTGAAGAAAACCAAGGAAATTAAAAGGAGGAGAGTGGATAGAGCATGGTAGGCACACACCCAGTGCAAAGGTGTGAGTGACAATCAACATCTAGAAAGAAAGAGAGATGACAGTTCTGCTACAACCCATCCTGGTCAGACCACAAAAAGAAGATTGTGTTGGATTACTGATACTACATCTAAAGAAGTTCACCCAGAAGCTGAGCTATCTCATGTATTCCACATGTAAAATACTCTAAAAGAAAAGGCATTTTTGTCGCCTTTTGTTCTACAGTAGAGAAATTGGCATATCTAAGAGATATCTGCATTCCCCGAGAAGCTGGATCTTTATGGACCCGGGCCCAGAAAGATGAGACAAAAGCTTGTCTGTAATCATTGCTTCCAGCACAGGGTTTGCTTACCACTCAAGGAAATGATTCCATGCATGCACAGAGACAGCCAGATACAGAACTCAGAAAAGGGGGGCTTCACAATAAACATTATTGACTTACTGATCCCTCCTCTCCATTTATACTTAATTTCTATAAACAGTTTCCTTGTGCCCTACCCTGGTTCCATATTACTTTCTCCTGCTGTATAACACCTCTGAACCCTCTATCCTTCACTGTAAAGGAAAAAACCCTTTCTAGCCATTAAGTATGAAAAGAGAATGGCTATTTGCCATATATTCCTACAAAGGTCACTAAAACCTCAAGTAAAGGGACAGCAGGACCACCAGCTGGACTGCTTCAGAGGACTAGAGTTCTAGAAATAGTTCCACCCTATGCAGTATCCCATGGAATAATTGAGTCCATATGCCCACAAACCTTAGCACAATTATCTAATTTTCTGGGATTTTTTTCCAAACAAACCAACGAACTGGTCAAATGGACAACCTCCTCCATAAAACACATGTCCTTTCCCCATACCCTCAGATATCCTTCATCCATGATACCATGTTTTCCTTCTAGCATTTATTTTCCTTCTTCACTGATGGTCTCCTGGTGGCCCTTCGGCATAAGAAGCAGTCATGAGGAAAATGCCCTGGATCTGGAGAGTTCTAGCTCACACAAATCGCTAACTTCTCAAGGCCTCACTACTCTCTTTTATAAAAAGGCAAGTTGAACTAAATAATTCTTCCAGTTGTAAATTCTGTTTCATATTCTATAAACTTCTTCCAATGAACTTTGCTTCAAAACCTGAATCCAGTGGAATAATGGAGCTGATTCCCAAAAGGGGATTCCCTGAGTTCCATAGGAAGCTTGTGACATGCTTTTTTATTTTTTTATTGAGGGATAACCATAGATCCCAGATGTTCCCACTGAAACTCTCTCCTTCATCTCTGAAGACCTTGTGATAAAGCTATAAATACACTGAAAAGTGTATTAATACATCTATCTAAAATTATATTCCAAGTTCAGTAGAAAGGCTAGATTACTTGGGGGACTTACTTTCAAATACTGGTTCTATTACTTAGAACAATGTGACCATGGGTAAGTCTTCTCAATTCTCAGGGTTCACTTTCCTCATCTACAAAATAAGGTTAGACTAAATAATCCCAAGGTCTCTTCCAGCTCAGAATCGATGGTCCTTCCACACTATAAAAAATTCCATTTTTTGGACGACCTACTATGTCCTAAACATTGTGCTAATAAGCAAAGGGCAGAGGGACAATTAAACCTAGAAAAGCCACAAATATCATTAAGAGGAGGTCTCTGCCCTCATGGAAACCAACACGTCTCTATCAGGTTCAGTTTGCTATAAATAACAGTCACTTTCAGCCTGCAGCTTGTTAGCTTATGTGCTATAGATTCAATTTAGGCCATTATTCGGATGCCCTCTGAATGTTTCTGCAGACTGGTAGCTAGGGAAGATAGGTAATGCACTTGGTAAAAGAATATTAGAAATAAAGTCAGCCTATTATTTCTGACTGGTATTTCCTAAAAGGACATGCATGGTGGAAAGATTTCAGACAGAAGACATATGCTACATAGTATATAGGTATATAGTATATACATATATATGTATACATATATATACACATGTATACATATATATACACATATATATGTATATACTACACCTAATAAACCCATAGGATTCAGAAATCAAAAATTCTAGTCTCTCTTTCCCCCCAGTCACAGATTTTCCAGAACCTTAAGGTCTTCCTAACTGCAATGGATTTCCAGTATCTTGAATCTATGCAACTGAATAACTTATAATTTGGTGAAGTGGGAAGAAAAAAAGAGAAGAGAACAGAAACAAGGGCAGTGGGAAAGAAGGAAGAAAGAACAGTCTAGGTTTCTAAAAGGAAAAGCACTGCTTGCCAGGCAGGATGAAAGAGATGTAGCTGACTCCTTCAAAGTCTGAGGAAAGCAAAAAACATTTGAGTTTCCACAGTAGAAACTTATTTTGCTCTGTAGATAGCTTCAAGGACTTTTAAGTTCTTTTTGGTGCCTCCACTGTCCTCATCTGAAGGGATCCAAACCCTGCCAATTTAAAAAAAAGGGGGGGAGATGTAAAAGAAAGTCAAGATAATGGTCTAATCTCAACATTCATGGAGATAAATTTAAGTGTTTTAAAGCAGAGGTGTCAAACATGCAACCCATGGCTACATATATATATGTATATATGTATGGACACATATATACATATATAGAGATATATGTATATATATATATCTCCCACACCAAATTAGGATGCAATTTGGAAATAATTTTAAATAAAAACACAATGAAACACGAATAACATTACATTTTAAAACTAGTCAATGTGTAGCCCACAAGGATCCTTACATAAGGTTTACTGGTCCCCATTTCTATTTGAATTTTATGCCATTAGTCTAAACTATTTAAGGTTCTGCCTTAAACTCCTTCCAAGAGAAATGCTATTTGCACGAAATGCTTTCATCCACATCTGACTGTACTTGCTTTCCAATCAATTTGCTTTTAAAATGTTATTGGCTCATTCAATGTTAAGCAAGTATTTATTATGTGCCTGTATATGCCAGCCACTGTCTTTGGTACGAAACTAAAAAAATTAAAATATCTGCCTTCAAGGAGGGAAGATTCTATTGGTTCTGCATATATATTGAGAAAATTACCAGAATATCCTCTCATCTCCTCTCATACAAAGGCTAATTTGTGAGGAAAGTAAACTTTTTCTTGCTTCGTGAAAGTGCTTGTATGATTTGTTCAGAATCAATATTTATTAAAACCTCCTACACAAAATTGGGAGAAAAGGAGAAGACTAGACTGAAAATTTAATACTGAATCTTTCCATTGAATTATAAGCATCTTAGTAAGGAGAGAGTTTTCCATCTCTCTTTCATCTTGCTCTCATCTACTATGATCATAACCTTAGAGCTGGATGAGACCTTAGAGACCACTGAGTCCAATTCTTTCATTTTTCAGAAGCAGATAGCAACATAAAATAAATTGTTCAGGATCACATTACTTGTAAATTTCTGAATTAGGATGCTGATTTTAGGTCTTCTTGATTCTAAGTCAAGAATAATCAGTAGTGGTGGTGATGGTGGTAAACTAGGTCACATAGGTAGTACTTTCAGGTTTACAAAAGCACTGTCCTCTTAACCCTTTGAGCTAGCTAATGCATGATGTCTCAAAAGTATTTCTTTCTCCATTTTATAAGTGAGGAATTTGAGATGTAGAGACAAGGGTCCTATAGTTATCATTAGACCTAGAATTCACTTCTATGTCTCCAAAGCTCTTACCACTCAACTTTCCTATGTATTACATTTTCCAATTAATTATAACCTTTATAATACACTGCAGCATCTTAAAATCAGTGAGAAATCAATAGCTGTTGACTGACCTACAATAAAGAAGTTTAGATAACGTGGACAAAGTAGATTTCATTGTCTACAGTGGGTTCCTTTCTAATTTTACACATGAGAGCTTCAAAGTGAGCAGGCTCTCTAGGGGTCCAGACGCCATGTGTAAAGCTACTGTCTTATTTTGACCATTCTCAGGATTTCCACTGCAGACATCCCCACAGCTGATATGGGAAGAGGATTCCTTTGTTCTCTTATTAAATCCAGGCCTATGCCCCAAACAGGGACTACTAATCCTTTAGTAAATTTTAAGCAGTACCTACTCTGCCTACTACAATTGTCTTGCTTACCAAAAGACTAAGTTTTTAGAGCAACACTAATATAGGCCAACCCCCATTATCTTCACACACATTACTTTCCAGAGGATCTCGTGAAGGTCAATAAGTCAGATCAGAATAAGGAAACCAGAGAATGGGAAACTAGTTTGGAAGCTACAGACATTAGTTAATACAAAAATGATGGACAAAAAAATATGACTTTTTAAAAGCAGAGAGCAACAAATAGAGCAGAAATATTAGCATATGAAGATTTGGTCTCTTTTTATAATTAATTTCAGTGTCTAACATTTTTTTCATAAAGTATAAAGGGAGGATAGGGCTAATTTGTCTAAGACCTGTGTTCCCTCATTTTTCTTCTTATTTTCCCTTTCTTGCCTGTGTTTCTCATATGCATCTGCACTCAGCTGTTTTCTCTCCTTCTATCCTGCTCTCTCCCCTCCCTGTCTCCTTGCCTCCCTTCCTCCTTCCTTCTCTAGTTAAAAGCAGCTAAGGTTGCCAGACTGCTGGAGCTGCACACCCTCTGACAGAGGGATGACTATGCTGCTGGAAACCCATCTTCCAAGAGTTCTTTTTTGGCTCACACATATCATTGAATGTATTTAAATACATTAAATGCAGCCACCTGGCTGTATCATGAATTGAGGGAGGCAAGAGCACGGGGTGAAATCCCAGGAGTTCACAGACAAAAAGAAGAAAACTTAAAGGAAAACAAGCACCTTGAACATCCTGCCACCCAAAGCTGATGAGGAAGAGAAAAGATTGATAAAAAAGAATTGGTCAAAGGAGAGCTCTGAAAAGCTGGGGATCCTGAACGAAGATGAATATCCAGTCAGCCAGCCAGGCTCTGACCATTTTTCCTTCATTTCAATTCAATATTTATTAAGCAACTTTGGGTGCAGAATACTGTGCTAATAATCCCATGACAGATATGAAATATGGGTTAGACAAGATTCCTCCTCTCAAGGAGTTGTTAAGAGAGGTATATCTCATGTACACTACAGTACAAAATAATACATAAGTACCTAATAGAGATATAAATAAAGCAATATATCAGATCCAAGTCTTTACTAATGCAGTGGGGCTGAGGAAAGAGAGAAGTGGGTTTAGCTAAAGATTCCTGGAAAAGATGGCATTTAAACTAGGCTTTAAAGGAAAAGAAGTAATGCAAGAGACAAAGAGAAAGGTCAAATCAGAGGATAGAAACAAGAGAATGGGAAAGCAGTTTGGAGACTACAGCAGTAACCCAAAAGTGAGGACATAAGGTCCTGAAGTAGGGCAATTATAGTGGAATTGGATAGGAAGAGGTTAATGTTTGAGACAGTACAGAGGAAGAATCAGTAGGATTTGGTGACTGGTCGTGATTCAGGGAGGGAGAAGAATCAAAGATTATTTTAATGTTTCAAGATTATAGAAGCCAATTTGGAAGAAATAATGACATCAGTTTTGGACAAAGTGAGTTAGAAAGTGCCAGGATATTCAAGTGCAAATGGAGGTCTTCAGTCTGGATGACCTCTTGTCAATTGATACAGTGGAGAAGCTTTTGAATTAGGTGACCACTAAGAGGCCTTCTAGCTCTGAAATTTCACGGTTCTGTGGCTTGTCTAGACACTTCAACTTGGAAGACAGAGACTAGACCAGGAATATTTGTAAGGAATGATGCAACAGGAAGAAAGCAGCTGAGTTCAAATCCTGACTCAGGCTGTTACCTTCAGCAACCCAGGCAACTCTAAGATGATCCATTGTAGAACAGTTGCCAGTGTGAATGAATTATGAGGGAATTCTTCCTACCGATGAAATCCCAGGTATGGACAAAAATAAAAACAAAAATCGCTAGTTCAACGTATTTATTTTGTCTCTAAAAGATTCCTGTATGATAAATTCAAGATAGCATCAAAAAGATTCAAGAAAGAGTTGGGAATCTGAGGGTGGTAATGTAGGGGAAGCTAAGGCCTGCAAACATCTTAAATTTTGGAGTTTGGACCTGGAGTGGAAATACCTGATCAGGTGTAGGCATAAAATTCAGCATTGCTAAGTAAGCCCCTGGCACGGGGGAGGGGAGGAGAAGAGTACTACGTTATTTAAGGAAGGGTAAACTGTCCAACATCTGGAAGAATAAATAGGTCAGAGCTCCTTCACCAGTCAGCAATAAGACTGATCAGCCACTGTACTTTCAGCCTGAGTCAGGTCAGGAGACATAGTCTCCCCCCAAAAAGAGAATTGTTATACTTGAGAATATTTATCACCTAATGGGTGCCCAAGCTTCTGACGTTGAGCCTTTACATGCTTAGTCAAGCTGGCCCTCCAAAGAGGCATACATTGTCATTGGACATATACTTCAAAAAAAATAGGGTAGCACAGTTCATAGAGAGCTGACTCATCTGAGTTCAAATTTGACTTCGGATACTGATTAGCTATGTGATCCTGGGTGAGTCACTTAACCCTGCTTGCCTCAGTTTCCTCCTCTGTAAAATGACCTGGAGAAGAAAATACCACTTCAGTATCTTTGCCAAGAAAATACCAAATGTCGACACAAAGAGGGAGACATGACTTATCAGTAACAACTGGGATCAGGTGATGACTGCCCTTGTACTTCTAGCCTGGTTAAGACGGGGAGACTTAAGAGCCTTAAAGTCTGAAAAGTCTGAAAAAAGGGAGGGGGGAGGAACAATTTTATAGCGATGTGATAAAAACTGTGTTTATTCCCACACCTGGGACTTAAATTTATTTTTTTCCATAGATTCCAATTGGCCCAATTGTCTAATTATTCTCAGCTTTTTATTTTTTTAACCTCTTCATCCTTCAGGATTACATCAGCCCTAGAGCTCACACTTAGTCAGGATCCTCTGCCTCCAGGGTCCCTCATGTCCCCTGACAGCAGGGCAAAGATTTCTCTTCCGAGAACCTCCAGCCCTCTCTTCATTTCCCACTCAGTGCACTCCTCAGGAATTCATCATGCCTCCATGTACCTTTTCCCCCTCCCCTCCCTTTTCTGCTTCCTTTCCTACCTTTCTTTAGCTATTTGATTGTAAGATACCTGAGGGCAGGGACTGTCTTTTGCCCTTCTTTGTATCCCCAGCATCTTAGCACAGTGCCTGGCAAATACAGATGCTTGATAAATGTTTGTTGACTGAAATATATAAAAATTGTTGGAAAACTGAATAATACGTTTACATCAATTGTGGAAAAGACCAAAAAAAACTCCTTTACATAGTAAATGTTTAACTTGGGGGACCATTGTAACTCATGGCCTGAGGAAAAGTATAGTCATTAGTTTGCTAATTCCTTGGAACCATGCTATATCCACAATATTGCCTCGCAGAATACCATCTGTAACATAATTATCATGGTTTATCTTCCAAAGATAAAACTGAAAAACTGCACTGCTACTGCATACATACATGCCTACATGCATATTACATGTACACACAGAAAGTATGTGCTGATACATTGAATAAAATCACAGAAATACAGGTTGAATTTTAGAATTAAAGTATACCTTTTTGTCAGTCACCTAGTCTAGCTCTCTCATTTTACTGATAATCAACATGAAGAAGTTCATGATTTGTACAAAATGACATAATAAGTGTCAGGGCTGGACCTAGGATCCAGGACTCAAGGCTTCTCCTACTATCACCACACTGTCTTGCCAATGGCTAAACAAATAATACTTTTCCCTTCTCCAATATTCTGTCTTGAGTTCCCAAGAGCTTTTTGGGGATGCAAGAATTTACAATTGGGCTTTCATGCTACCTAAAGAATATGATGTGTGAAGTTTCTAAAAAGCCAATAAAGTATAGTATCTCTGAGTTTCATTGGCTCTATAAATAATATATCCTAATGTCTCCTAGAAAGAAGATGAATTGACTAATTAATTAACCCATATGCCATGTGTCCCTAAAGCAAGAGTTCTGTCTGTAGGACAGAGTAAGAGCTCCCATTTGTTGAACATGTTATGGCTTACCAAGGACTTTCTTCATCGACAACCCCATGGGATAGGTTGTATATATAGGCATTACTACTTTCATTTTTAAGATGAAAAAAGTGAACTACTGTCAAAGGTCACACAACTATTAGCAGCAGAATTCACACCTATATCTCCTGACTCCCAGGCCAGACTACTTTTCATTCTACCACATTGCCCATCAGTGTGCAATGGAAAGAAGACAGGAGGCCTGAAGATTATAGAAAATACTCCATCTCATACAAAAAATTCTCAATCCCTGAGTTGGTAACCTACATCTACATTTTGGCTATTACCAGAAGAAGGCATGATGTGAAGATAGATATCTAAACAATACATATCTGTAGGCCAACACACTCTTCAGGTAATTCTAGATAAGGTCATCAATCTCCAGTGAAGACTAATTGTGAGAGCTGGACAGTGAACTATGCTGATATTGATGAAAGGGTAATGAAAGAAAGGGTATGAATCACTATCCTTTAACTCCACCAAAAAAATTTCATCTTCCATGTGCTGGGGAAAAAAAGTACCATTTCATCCTGGCTTTGCTATTAAACTTATTGAATGACCCTGGGCAAGCCTTTTTGCCCTCTCCTTTTGTGACTCAGCTTCCTAAACCAGACACCAGAGCAAATCAGCTTTTCTCAAGAAAGAAAAGGGATTACAGCAATGGGCACTCATCCCTTAGCAGATGTGACATGTTCCATAATATTGCGGCTAATTCACCTTTAAAAAAAAGTCTTCCTTTAAAAGAGGTTTTTCCCTTCAGAAACAGAAAAACAAGAAACAGCTTGTCAGGCCAAGGAGTTATTGTTTCATCTTCTGAGTCTGCTTGCTCCAAGGGGAAAAGCTCCCTTTTAAAGTATACCTTTATTGAGTCAGGTAATAGCCCCTCATCTGTGTCTGGTCTCAGTCTGCCTACAAACCTATATAGGGTAGCCCTTCCGGAGTCCTAATAGCTCCTCCTTCAGGGACTTGAAAAGGGGGAGGACCCTTGGGAGGAAGAGGGGTGGTGAATAATAAACAATGCCTCAGAACCACTTGCATGCAAGTTTTCCTTTACTATCAGCACTGACACATCACTGGGCTTTTCTTTTTTTCTTAGTAATAACTGGAAGGTAAGAAAATCATGAAATATGTATGTAGAAATAGATTGTAGGCAGGGAAAATAATGCCTGAAAGATTATCATCAATATAAAAAGAATATAATCTACTGGCAGAGAAATAAGACCCGTAAAAATATTTCAACATGGTTTGGTTATTGGTGGCACACTAAAATAACCGTATCTGGGTTGCCTGCAAATGTCAAAATTGCTAAAGAGGACACAATATATAAAAGAATCTATCTTGGGGTCATTTCCTTACTGGCTCCCTTCTTTTGTGTCTCTTGCTTCTTTCTATCTATTGGAACAGCATTAGAGTAGGAGTCCAAAAAATGGAGCAGGGGGGACTGGTCTATGGCTGGTGGCATGTCATTCCTTCATCTATACATCAACAAAATGCTGCTCGCCACCAATATCCTATCATGAAACTGAGGTTTAAAAAAAAGCCCTTTCCTTAGATGGCATTTCTTGGGAAAAAGAACAATGCTACAAAACAAAGAAGCATTATTTCACCTCCTTTTACTATTTTACAATAATCAAATCACCACCACCACCAAGAAAAAAAAGCACAGAAACTGAACCACAGTTTGAAAATGTTAAGGAAAAGAAATACAGTCCTTCAAAAGAAATGCTCCTCTGCTCACATTTCTAAAAGTCTAAAAGACCCAGTGCTGTACCAGAGGTACAGAAGTCTCTAAGACTGTCTCTTTTTTTTTCACCTGCTTATCCTTAAACACTAATCCAAAAAGAAATAAAGAAATAAACAGAATTCTTGGGGAACATCATCTCAGACAATAAAATCCCCAGGCATCCTACTCTCTGTTCAAAGTTTCTCCGCAAGTGTTCTTTAAATGTGAATCTTTAATTAGAATGTTGGCTACACCTAAGCTTGATGAAAATATGATGCCTAGATAGCAGTTTTTCCTCCACCCCACCCCCACCACTGCTAGTGCCTCTTCCTGAAGTGACCATCCATTTACTCTGTATCTCATACATTCACAATTATTTGCAAGTTATAATATTTCCCATTAGCATGTGATCTCTGAGAGCTGGGACCATAAATTTGCCTTTCTTTGTATCTCCAAGGCTGAGTAGAATGTCTGGAGCATATTAAGTATTTAATGAATGCTTGCTGACTGATTTATGGTACCCCTGTATACAGAAAACTAAGGAAGAAATCATTGGAATAGCCCCATTCATTCAACAAATATGTATTGAAAAACTACTGCACTACCTACAAGGCACTATGCTAGTCCCTATGTTGGTATATGTGATTTTAAAAAATCCACCTTCTACACTATTGTGTAGAAGTACACAAGGATTTGGGAGATTCTTGAAGCATCTAGGTTTGGGGACATCCTATACCCTCCTCAGTGCATATATTCAATGAGACTCTATTTGTAAAGCTCTTTGCAGACCTTAATGCTAGCTATTATTATGAAGACATTGCTAATAATATATTCTGAAATCAGCTGCTTGGAGTTTTCAAAAGGTGCTCTACTCCACACCTACAAATTACACATAGGTAGGCAATGATAAAGACAGAAAGCTGATCAGATCCTACTACCCTTTATTTAGGAACTAAGTAGTATTTACAGTTAGGATCATAGATTAGGGGATTAGGGTGGAAGAGTCCTCTGAGGTAAGCCAGTCCAGCCCCCTCATGTTACATATAAGGAAAGGAAGAGTCAGAGAGGTGAAGGGATTTCCAACATCAGACAGGTAATGTCAGAGGTGTTGACTCCAGATTCAGTATTTTCATTTTAGTTGTAAATATCTGTGCCGAGATTCTATCACATTGCTGTCCCAGGTTCCTTTTTCTGAATATATTTGAGAACTCTATCTTTGCTCAGATGGTTTTTGTTTGTGGTTTGGTTTGGTTTTTTATGATACCCCAAAATCACCCAGAGAATTAAGATCTTCTGGCCAATGAAGAGCCAAGTCTTTTAGAGCTTTCTTTTCAGGATTCTGCCTGGGTCAGGGCCACAGTTTGAGCTTCTGAACTTTGAGTCTGTTGGTTCCTAGCTTTCACAGAAATCTCTACCATTCTGACTTAAATTCATTTTTTTCTTCTCTCATTCATGTTGGTTTCTCTCATAACTTTTCATTGTTGTGCTGATTTAATCGTCTAGTTTTTTTGTTCTCATTTGAAGTGTTCTTGGCAGATACTGAGTTAGATAAAATCATGTATTGGGTCAAGTTTCTGTATGATTTATTAATTGCATATATGTTTTTGCCATTTCCTTCTCCAGCTCATTTTACAGCTGGGGAAAACTGAGGCAAATAGGGTTGTGACTTACCCAGGGTCACACTGCTAATAAATGTCTGATGCCAGATTTGAACTCAGGAGCATGAGTCTTCCTGACTCCCAGGTCTGGTGCTCTCTCCACTATGACAACTCACAGCTCATAACTTCTCTCATCTTTTACTCCTCCCTCAAAATTTCTTTGATTCATAATTTAGGTGAATCTAGACATCTTTTGGTCTCATCATTCTCAGTTTTTTAGCTTCTCCTCACCTATTCACACTTTACAGTTAACATTTAATCAATGCATATATTCAAGGTCTTTATAAATTCCTTGTACATGTTAAAACTCCACTAACAGGTTATAGGTGTGATAAAAAACAATCTGAAAATGGCAATTAATCTATTAACATTTAGGACGACTATATAATATGATCGTCTGCAATGTAGTCTTATTTTAGATCCTATGAAAAACATAAAAAGATTGTGCTAGACAGAAAAGAAAAAAGAAACATACTTTTAATGAAGCACCTACTAGGTGCTAGGCACTATGCTAATATTATCTCACTTAATTTTCACAACACCCCTGGGAGGTAAGACCTATTACTATCTCCATTTTACAGCTGAGCAAGCTGAGGTAGAGATTAGTTTACTTGCCCCTGGCTAGTAAGTGTCTGGGGCCAAATATGAACCCAGGTCATCCTAACCTCAAGGTCAGCACTTTATTCATTGTGCTACCTAGCTGTCTTGTGTTTAATAAAATTTATATTCACATCAGTTATGAAAAAATGCTTTTCTTTGCTTTTCTATGCTATTTAGAATTTCTTTTCTTTCCGTTATGCTAAGTTTTTTCTAATCCACCTCCATGTCTTTCATACTCATTTCCTTTTCTCCTCTGCAGCCCCCAGTCTGTTAATTCAGGTCTCAACAAGTCTCTCCTCACTCACCGCAATGACCTCCCAGTGGAACTGAAATGCTAATCCTACTGGCTAACAGAAGGAGAAACATTCCCAGAATGCAGGCATTAGCCAACAGCGTCATAAAAGAGGCACCCCAACCCCTCTGAGATACTCTTAGAACCCAGAGGTGGAGATAAAGGAGACTGACTGTGGGATGGTGAAACCAGAACACAAACTCAACTGCAATTGGATTTCATTAGTATAAATAAAATATTTTTGAGAGAGGGGTACCACAGCATCAGCTGAAGAGCTGACCTCAGTCAAGAAGAGTTAAAACTTTGTTTCTGATATCAACTGGATTTGTGACTTCAGACCAGACATTTACCTTCTCAAGTGCTCTCCCCACCACTCCAAAACCAAGACTAGAGATGGTGTCCCAAAAGTCTTAGAGTAGTTTTAGGTAAAACTGCACTAAGGCTTTTGGGACATCCTATATAAGTTTTAGAGACAGTTAAAAAACAAAAACCTGACCTAGAACCCCCTACATCCATGAAATCACCAAGCTGGCAAAAATAAACAAATAATTGAATGACTGTATAAACAAACAAACAAGTAACTTGTTGGATTAAGCATTATGTAGGATCTAATATTTGCACATTGTTCTTTTTCATCAAAATGAGCATTTGTGGGAGCAGACACTCTAACTCCTTTGATAAATTTGTACAATTAGATAGCTATGTGAGGCTCAATGTTTTGTTTACTAAATTAGGAAATCTGCCTTTGATTTTAACAAAATGAAGATATGTAAGATAACTCAAGAGGTACTTAGATAATTGGCAAGGCTTTGCCAGTGTGAGGATGAAATGGAAATACTCCATGATAATACTTAGTACAGTCTCAAAGTATGACCTAGAATAGATGTAATCTTTCCATCCTAAATTATTAAGCATAAAATTATTAGTTCACATGATACTCTGAAAAAAATAACAAAAAAAGACTTTTTGACTGCATCTAGAAATGTTTTAGAAAATAATTACCGACAATTAGAAACTATAAATAAATTGACAACATTTTTCTTTTTAATAAAAGCCAGAATTAAACTGAGGCAGCAATTTCCTGCTCTGACAAATCCATGAGATTCTAACGTGATATGTTTGCTACAAAATTTGCTTTTGATGAACTTGTGAGAAGATGAGACCTAAACTTTTAGTCTATTAAGTTAATGGTCACATGTTTATTTAAAACTAATTAGGGATTTTGAAGAGCAGGGCTTTGGACTCCCGGGTATGAATTGTCTTCAATTCAAAGAGGAATTTTAGGTCCAAGACATTCACTTGGCAGCAAAGTTTGGCATCAAGCAAACTAATGGAAAACAGAGATGGAGTATATAATCCAAAAGTAATTTATGTTTAGTTTTGTAATCAACTAGAGTTGTTTTGGGTTTTTTTTCCAGGGAAGGGGGACAAATAAGTTCACCCTCCTAATTCTGCTTTTCCTAGACTACTATTCAAAAGTGGACATTCCCTGGGCACCCATCAACTAAGGGAGATCAATAATTCAAATACATACTGACCTACAGAAGTTGGTCATGAGAAAACTGCATTTATCCATATGAATTGAGAAATGTTAGTAAATGAGTTAAATGTTTCTATAATAGTCACCCTTCTTGTTTAAAGAATATTATTATGAAGTGAGATTGAACTGATAAACACCATGTGAATATGCTATGCAAAGGGTTGTAAGATCATAGATTTAGAGCTGTCATGGACCTTAGAGACTATCTAGTTCAATCCCCTCATTGATAAGGAAATTGAGACCCAGGGATGTTAAGTGACCTGTCTAAGGTCACACAGGTAGTGATATAATATATTATGACCAACCAACTAAAAGAACAGTTATCCATCAAAGTATTTCACAATGCACCTTGACTACATGGTTAAGGGAGGAAACTGAGCCTGAAATTTCAGGTCTCCTGATGCCTAGTCCCAGACATTTTCAATTATACCATACTGCAATGGATAGGTACCTACTCTGTTCAATCTACACTTCAAAGACAGGCATTGATGTTACATTAAGATAGGGAGGGGATTTCATCATGTTACTAGAAATCTCATGCCTAAATTCAAGTTCCTTAATACCAGGTCAGCCATTCTCACTATGCCACCATTTCACCACACTGTGGGGTACACATATTAAAAAGAAAATCCATACTCTGTTGGTTCTTATAAATCTCATATTAGATGCTTCCAACGCAAAAGCAAAGATGATCTAATGCTAGCTGCTAATCTTTGTCTAACCACCAAACTCATAAAAATGTGTAACTCTAAAACAGAGGTATAAGTAGGCTGATGTCATGTTCATCCCTCTTTGTATTAAAAGGTCTAATTAATCCTTCCTCAATGAGAAATCAAATGAGCCTATGAATTTCCCATCTGTTATGGGATTTTTTTCCCCAATGTGCTTATGCAATCCCCAGGTGTGTGATTTTTCCATTACCAAAGAAATACAATCAACATGGCTTATGAAAATGTATTTCAGATACATAGATCATCCCCATGGGTAATCCAGAAAGCAGAGAGGGACTGGATCTAATAGGGGAAAGTATTGATTTTCTTCCAAAGTCTGAAGGCAAAATGCTAAAGATGAAAATCCCAACAACCCAGTGAATATTGCTAGCCTTCAAGAAGCATATTCCCATTTGTAATCCTGGGGTCATTTGTTGCTATCTATCTTCTTTGCTGCTATTCCTGAGATGCTGGAGGAAGTCATGAAACTGTCAACTGGATCCACCACAAATTTAATCTCAATAGGGCTCCTACTGGTAGAATAATCTTATTCATTCTGATTAATTCTTGGGTCCATTAATACAGACAACCATGGTCATGGTCATAATCTAAGTTTGGGGCATGTAGGTGATGCAGGGAGAGAGGGAGGGATGGAGAGGGAGAGAAAGAGAGAGAGGGAGGGAGAGGGAGAGGGCATTTATTGCTATGTGCCAGGCACAGTACTATTAGAAATGTATACAATGGGATGGACTCCTTCACATGTACCTTAGAGAGGAATTAATTTCAAAATGGCTTTTCCCTATTGCTTTAAAGATACCAATTGTCCTCTCATGCCACAAAAGAATGCATTTCATCATCTCTGAATACATTACAAAAGACAATTTTTTTTTTACTACTTCCACTGGAGAGCCTCAAGATGCCATCAGCCTTTGTTCTTAGCTTGATGACTGCTCTGCCCACCATGATAAACTCCATAAGTCTGTATCTGTTACTTCACAGCACCAAGAACTGAAGGTATTTTCTTTCAGGGGCATAAAATTCTGCCTTTCAGATAAGGGTGCTTCTGTTCAAAGAATCTGAATCAGTACCATGGGATCTATGAAATATGGTTTGTCTCCTGCCTACTACAATGAATAAACATTTATGAAGTGTCTACAGCTCCTTAAGACCATTCTGCTACCTATAGCTTTCCATTCTGTATTTGAAATAAGGCTGGTCATATCTCTCCATCACAAAAAAAGAATAAAATAAGGACTTTCTGTGCCTCAGAGAGACCCACATTTTATATGTGCCTTCATTATCCTCAAAACTTTCTCTTGTGGAAAAATTGGGACACTAATACACTGTTGATGGAACTGTGAATTGATCCAACCATTTTGGACAGCAATCTGGAATTATGCCCAAAGAGTTACATAAAACTTCATATACCCTTTGACCCAGCAATACCACTATTAGGTTAGTTCCCCAAGATGATCAGGAAGAAAGGAAAAGAACCTCCATGTTCTAAAATATTTATAGCAGCTCTCTTTGTGGTGGCAAAAAAAAAAATAGAAATCAATTAGGGAATGCCAGAAAAGTTGTGGTATATGGTTGTGATGGAATGCTACTGTGCTGTAAGAAATGATGAGCTGGGTGATTTCAGAAAAACATGCAAAGACTTGCATGAAATAATGAATAGCAAAATAAGCAGAACCAAGAGAATACTGTATATAGGAACAGCAGCGTTGTTCTAAGAATAACTGTGAAAGACTAAGTTATCCTGAGCATTATAAAAACTCAAATCAACTACAAAGTAGTAGGAAGGAAAGTGTTATCCACCTCCAGGGAAAGAAATGATAAATAGATGTATAATATTACAGAGTACACATATATATACATATATATATATATATATATATGTGTGTGTGTGTGTGTGTGTGTGTGTGTGTGTGTGTGTGTGTATGTGTATGTAGGAAGATATACATATATAGGTATATAAACATATGTGTGTGTAATATATCTCTGTCAAATGGTGATCTTCTGAGTAGGGAAAGAGGGGAAAAGCTCAGAACTTAAAACATAACAAAAAAATTAAATTTAACTAAAAAACTTCTTAACAGAGGAACTTAGCAGGCTAGGACTCAATTAAATATATGGCAGTAACATAGTCACTGAAAGCTTGATGACAGCTTTAAGTAGAACAACTCTGTTTCACAACAGTTATCACCTTTCCCTCCCTACCGCCACCACTACCACCAGTTAATTTTGAAATGGCTATCTCTCATTCCTTGCCTCAACAGAGATAATAGCAAAATATCCAATGTAGCACTATTAACAGCTCCCTGTCCCAACTAATTATTCCTTGAGGTTTCAGCAGAGTTGAGAGACCTAGTATTCTGAGGATGCTATTTCCATATGAGAGAGAGGGTCTGTGTTACAGGAATACAAATGTTTAAGCTTGGAAAAACTTTCTCAATTACCACTAGAAGAAAGCTGGTAGAAGAAAGAGCTTGAGGATTGAGGGGGACTGAATTAATTCACTGTATGACCTCAAGCAAGGTCCCTTCCCTCCTCAGATTTCAGTTTTTTCTTTTGAAAAATGAAGGGAGTGGAGTTCATCTATATGATGTCCTTCCAAGCTCAAAAAGTCTGTCACCCAAGCAATGTTTTTCCTTGCCCATCAGGGTATGTGGCAGAATTTCTAGAACCTGGAGTGCTTCCCACTCCACCTTCTATGGCTGTTCTGTGTTATCTAGTTGGGAAATGTCCTATCCAGCAACACATTCCTGTTCCTCTGTATACCAGAAGGCTACTGCATAGGTGTCCAAGTTTCTGGCACCAACAGGGATATGGGTACATCTATTTTCATAGGACCAAGCTTTTCTGTTAAACAACTTCTCCAGGAAAGATCAGTCTGAGGCAACCTCACATGACATTCTTGAGACAAACAAGCTTTCAGCAAGCATGTGTTAAATGTTTTCTTTCATTGTGTTATCAGCTGAGGATACAAAGACAAAAATGAAACAGGTCTTGTCTCCAGGAAGTTTATATTCCATTTATTGAGAGAGACAACGTGTAAATAAATGGAAAAATATGAAGGAGTAGAAATGATTGAAAGTGTGATAAAAACCTAGGTGTGGAAATAACATGTAAAATTGCATGCTAAGACTCAAGTAATAATTATCCTTCTCATATCTAGTGTCTCAAGAGAGGAGAGGGAAAAAGAAAAAGCCTGTTTGGCCACTGTAAGAGAACCTAATGCAGACTCATTAAGATGCCAAACCTGTTCTTGTCTCAATAATCCAAGACAACTAAAGGAAAAACTTTTTTTTTTATTTTAACGAGACATATACAAACCCTTGTCCAATTCATAAATATGCACAGTATTGGCCAGTATTTGATGACTTTTTCAACACAAGTTGAGTGGATATCCCAGAATAACAAACCACTGTCAGAGTGTTCAAGAATGACTGAGAAGACTAATCTTAGCTGTAAAGTAGGAAAAGGTGATTTCCCTAGGCTAGGAAAAAATGCCTACATGACACTGGAAAAAAATGAAAATAACCCTCTTTTACTCATTAATAATGTCAAAATTCTACTCTGAAGCTCCTTCCCTTCAGTTGAAGACAGTGAACCTTGTTTAATTAGAATACCTCTGAGAAGGGCAATACAATCTACTCTCAGTTACTGGCTCCTCAGAGGAAATGATTTTAAAACAAATTTCAACAAAATAAGAAAGAATAAGAAGGTATTTCCAGAGGTGGGAAGGAAGGGCAATAGAAGCATGAGAAGGGTACAAAAGACTTGGAGACCAGGGCTTATTAAAAGAAAGAAAATGTTTGTGTCTAGCTATTTTGTGCAAGGCTCACACTAGCAACTGAGGATTTATAGAAATTTTGGGTCATTCAACAGGTATTTGCCAACTTACTAGTTGTGTCGACATGGACCCATTATTACTTATTTAGCCATTGTATTTCTAAAATTTTTCTTAACATTTTTTATACTTGTATCATAAGCATTTCTGGATATATTACCTATCCACTCCATGTACCTCTCTTATAGGGATAAAGAGCTCCCAGGGAAGAACTTCCTCTACCAGTTGAGATCAGCACCTTCTCTCAAGCTTAGTCGTGGTTAAGTGAGTTGTCTAGAGTCACACAGCCAGGAGGGAAGACTTGAACCCAGGTCTTCTTGGATCTGAAGTCAGCTATTTATTTACTATATTATATTGTCTCTCATTATGCCAATGAGAAAAAGTTAAGCAAAAGCAAAATCAACTCACAAAGCAATTCCATTTCTCAATATATACAACATTCCTCATCCATAATCAATTCCTCCACCTCTGCAAGGAAGGAAGGGAGGTATTCAACCAGATTTTTGTAAGGCATTTGTGGTAAATTAAATAATTAATAATTTCCTAGTCTCATACTCACCAAAAGAAGTAAAAGATTTGACATTCCAGGATGATGGATTTTTAAATCTAAGAAATGAGAGGCCATGAATCCATCAACTCATCAAACTGATGAGTAATACATGAAGGAGGTAGTGCTTACAGTGCAGCCTATTTCTTTGCAGGAAAGTTAGACTTTCAAATTATGATATCATCAACATTTGCTGGGTACTGTCAATGATCCAATGGAACATAAAGTCCAGTCTTTTGAGCAAAGTGACACTCTATTGCCATCTACATGTTAGTTCAGTTTCTTAGTCCTACCAAAAATAGCTAGCAGAAACAACTGTGGTTAAATTTAGAATCAAGATTTTTGCTTCTGATGTATATATTATGATGACCTCAGATTACCTGATTGTATCTCTAGCATAGTTAAAGATATTGAATAATTGTTTATAATATCAAAGCCAAACCAACACACACATTCTCTCTCTCTCTCTCTCTCTCTCTCTCTCTCTCTCTCTCTCTCTCTCTCTCTCTCTCTCTCTCACACACACACACACACACACACACACACACACACACACACACACTAAGACATAAGACATACTGCTAGCTATGTAGTATCTGCGAAACAATAATTTAATCTGGTGGATTTTTGTAGCTTTTTCTTCTTTTAAATAAAAAAATTATAATCAATGAAACAAGTCAGATTATAATCTATATAAACTGACTGATATGATTGATCACTTACACAACATTAAAGGTTGGAGATACAAGTATTTCTCACTTTATGTAATTCATGTGTGCCTGAAAAGGTATGTACAAATCCAAATTTTATAAACTGAATTACACAATAAAAGAGCCTTGATATTTAAAAGAGTCTCTTTGCAAAAGAAAGAATTGCAATATGAATAATCAGTCCCCATGTTTCCATTTTTTAAGTGTAGATTCCATAAAGTAGGACTTCTTAAATTAGGGTACAACTGTTTCAAACAATCTGAAAATTCTGACCCACTGGCCAAGACACAATTGTGTACACATGCAGTAAGAAGTCCAGAGGTTGACAGACAATCCCCTTTTTTGCAATATGCATTTCATTTTTCCATTTACTCAATGATGCCTAAATAGAAGTCTTAGCCTTTAATTCCACTCTCTTTACCCGCTCACTCACCATTTCCACCAATGACACAGAACATGTCCAAACAGATAAAAGTAGTCACAAAGGTTTCTTTAGGATGTGACCTTGTGATGATACACAATGGTTTATAGGAATTCAATGGGACTAAAAACAATAGTTTCCTATGCTGTCCACAGTGATGTCAGTCTCATTGCAATACGCTTAATGTCTTTAGACATGAATGTCAGTAACTTAGGCAGAAGAGCCACAGGAAATAAGGGTATCCATACCCCTAGAGAAATGAGAAATAACTCAGGACTTGGAGACACAAGACCTGAGTTCAAAGCATACAGATCCCAGAGACTTACCACTTGTGCAATTATGTGCAAATCACTTATCCACTCTAGGACAGGGATAGGAGATGGCTCAGTGACTTCACTGGTCTAAGAAATTTCTAAATGAGGAAATTTTCTCAATGAATGCTAGTCAACACTTTCTCCACTACTTCTTGTCTTGGAGAAATGCCTGGAGCAAACACATCAGACAAGCAGCCCATCCTGGCCCCAACCTAATGAAAACGTAACAAAATAAATAAAAATATAAGAAAACAGATGCTATTATATTTTAAAACCAAGTCAATAAGATCCTTAAGTACAGAGTAGCTCCTGCCCTGCCCCTCACCCTTTTAATTTAAAGGACAGGGAGGTTTAAATGCCTTACTCAGGGACACACAGTCAATAAGTGTCAGAGGCAGACTTGAACCCAGGGCTTCCTGGCCCAGATGAAGACCAGTTCTTTATCTGCTGTGCTGCCCTACCTCTCCAAGTTTCAGTAGAATGGGGATAACACCGGTGTCACATACAATCCCAGGGCTGTTATTAAGAAAGTGCTTTATAAATTCAAATGTATCACATGATTATAGATCATGCAAGTATTGGCTGATTATATAATACTGGTTCTAAGCGGGGCAATAGATTTGGCAACAACCTGGGATATGCATTCTGGCAAGCAGAAGGAAACAGGCAAATACCTACCATATATCATGCATCATGCTGAACACTTAACAAACATTACCTCATTTGAACCTCCCAACAATACCGGGAGATAGGTGCTATTATTCTCCCAATTTTGCAAATGAGGAAACTGAGGCAAACAGAAGAGACTTGCCCAGGATCACATAGCTAGTAAATGTCTGGGGCCACACTTGAACTCATCGTTCTGACTCCACACCTGGAGCTCTTTCCATTGTACCCCACAACTGGCAGTCAAACCTAAACTCCTCAAATAGGATTTTAGTATGTTCATCCTAAGTGGCCATGTTGATTTGTTGATTAGGTCAGCCATCTGATTCTCTAATAACCTCAACTGCAGAGGAAGAACAAATTTGCCTGACTTCTGAGGTATATGACACATAGAGCAAAGGAAGACAAGGGCCTGTAATCGGGAGGGTTCCTGCACTCAGTATTTCCCTTGGAGAACCACACCTAAAACTGCCCTCTTTCACATGTGAGTTCGTCTAACAAGCTCAGGTTTCCTTCCAAAGGATCTATAGCCCATAGTTTATTGTTTTCCATTTTTCTTTTATTTGACCTGACCTTTAACAACAACACAGTAGAACAGAAAGAGAGGGATGGACATAAAACTTCAAATCTCTATCATGTAGAGGTTGCTTTCCTTTTTAAGTATATAATAAATTCAACATGTTACTCAAAAGCTGTCCAGCTTATCTGTTAGTCCTTCTGGCCTCCCTTCTGTTCTCTTCTGTGCATTTCAAAAACATGTTTCAGTGACACTCTTTTTCTTTCCCTTCCTTTTCTGTCTTTCAACCCTATCCCTTCCTCCTTTTTTCCTTCCCATTAACCTTGCCATCCACTGAGGGAAAAAAAAGCAATTTCAACGTGGATAGTCAAGGAAAATAAATTCCCATGTTAACCACGTCCAGAAATATTTACGTCTCATTCTGCACTGAGTCCATCTTCTCTCTGTCAGGAGGTGGGTACTATGCTTTATCACTGGTTCACTGGAATTGTGCTTGGTCAGAGTTCTCAATAGAAAGAACTCTGAATCAGGAAACATCTATCCATTTCACCAATCAGAATTCTTAAGTCATTTCAATGTTGCTACTAAGTAAACTATTCCCAAGTTATATTTTTCTTCCTACACATCAGTTTATACAAGTCTTCCTAAGTTTCTCTGAAGCCATCTCTTCTATCATTTATTATAATATAATAATATTCTATAAGTTAGATATCATACTTGTGTATGTATGTTTGTTATCCATGTAGATTGTGTCCACATCAATCTGTCCAAATAAGCCTCATAAAGAAGCATGAATCTCTACTCTCCTATGCCAGATCTTCTACTAGGGAGATTTTGATTTCTAATAGAAAGGAAGTAGGAGATTGGCCATGAAGCTGGTCACTGTGCTCTCTTCAGATAGAGTGGATACGAGACTAGAATTGTATCTATCCCTCCCTAAATACTTTAAATCTAGGGAAAATAATTTTTAGGATCAAGCTATGCTCCTGATCACTATTGCTTAGTGAGAAAGGAGAAGCCTCAAGTTAGAGAGATAGATAGATAGATCTCCAAGACTCAACTCCCTTTCCACCAAATGCAAGCTACACAAAGAGTGAATAACCAATAAGCCTGTTTTTCTTTCCAAGTTGATAGCACAAAAAATATAAAATTTATAAAGATGAGAATGTATCACACAATATATAGTGCTTGAACTCTTTCACTGGGAGCAAGATAATCTCAACTCAACCAAGGAAGTTTCCTGAAGTCTTTAGGGTGCTATAACAAGAATAGATACATGATCATGGTCCTTAACCCTCTACATATTGACTTCTTCCCACAATTCTTTTCCTTCAGGAAATAGTTCCTTTATAGAATCTGGATCCATGTGTTTCCTCTCTCAAACCTAGAAGCCTGAAAAATAAGGATCTCTTTTCTCCCAAGTCCTCACCAGCTCTGTCCCTTCAAGCAAACACAGAGCATCAATCTCCACCAATGAGGAAAATCTTATGTTAAAAGTCTTGAGCTCCTGGTTAAGCAAAATTTGTTTAGCTATTCCCAAGTTAATGAGCACTCTCTTGTCTTCCAGTTCTTTGCTATAAGAGAGCTACTATAAATATTTTTGTCCATGAGTCCTTTTCCTCTTTTCTTTGGGGCCAGAAGTATTACTGGGTCAAAGGGTATAAACAGTTGAGTGACTTTGGGGGAACAGTCCAAATTGCTTTTCAGAATGCCTGAACTAGTTTCCATCACAACAATTCATTAGTGTGCCTGTAGTTTTCATTTTACTTTTTTGACATCTTTGTCAATCTAATGGGTATAAAGTGGTACCTCAGAGTTGTTTAAATTTGCATATTTCTAATCATTAATTACTTGAAGAATTTTTTTATGTTTGTTAATAGTTTGGATTTCTTCCCCTGAAGACTTCATATCACACCAAATGGTCAACCCAGAGAATGGGAAGCCATAGTTTATGCCTTCTCCTTTTGTCCCTGGAGGGCAAGAATACCTGGCAGGATGCCTACTTCTCAGTGTTTGTCTTTGGGTAACAAGAGTAAGACCGAATCACCACTTGTGCTATTGGAATGTTGGATGTTATCTGGCCCCAGGCTCCAGTCACTTGGCACATGCCTGATTTTGATTTTGTCCTTCAGAAGACTTCACAAATCTCATCAACAACGAACAGTGTCAGGGAACAGAGGCAGATTTTGAGGGAACCTCAGGATAGATCCACCTTCATGCCAATATTGTCATATCAAGGTACCACTATTTATATGGTTGTCATAGGTTAACTCTAAATTTGTTTTAAACCAGAACTCTATCATTACTGGACAAGGGAACCCCTAAGGAGGAAACACCTTCTACCAATGCAGATCTGTCCCCAGTCTCCAATTTGTAATTTTAGAGAGTAGCCTAAGGAATGGAGAGGTTAAGGGATTCACCCAAAATCACACAGACAGTATGTGTCTGAGGTGAGATTCAAACCTAAGTCTTTATACAGTATACTATGACTTCCTCAACCCCAAATTAATAAGAAAACAAATTAAGTAAATAATCTATGCTTTTAGAATCTATTTTCTCCTAGAGAGCTTAAATATACCTTTAACTGTAATTTTATTTGTATTATAACGGGGCTTCCATTTCCCTATCTGCAAAGTCAGTCTAGATAACCTCAGGTTTTGTTTTTTTCTAGTTCCAAATCCTATAAACCAACCTATAAATCTCTGTGATACAGACATTAAGGAAGCATTTACCATGCCCATTTTGTAGGTGGGGAAATAAAAACCCAGGACTTAAATGATCTGTCTGTGCTAACACAGCTTTTCAGGAATAAAGTTGGTTCTAAACTCCCAAAATTCTATTTTCTATACAATTTGTTTCCATTGGACTTAACTCAGAGTCCTCCAATTGATGTTCCATGGTTTATTCATAGATAGAGCCAGAATGGACATTAGAGGCAATTTAGTCCAACTCTCTCATTTTACAGATGAAGAAACTGAAGCCTGATGAGGTTAAAAAAAACTGAAGTCACACAAGTAGCATGCAGCAGGATTTAAACCCAGGTCCTATGATTAAATTCAGCATTTTTTTCTTCACTATACCACACAGTCACTTGACCAATCCCAGTACTTGTAATGTTATTTTTTTTAAAGTTATAAACAGGTAGCCATGGTCGTGGTGTGAGCCTTTCTCCAGAGCCTGGATCTGCCTATTGTCTCTTCCATGTCTATGTTCCATCCATTGGATTCACAAGCTGCCACGACTTACCCACTTCCCCAACAACTGATCTCTAGGGCAGCTTTGCAAAGGCTGGGAAAACTGGCAATGAGAGAGAACCTGGGAAAAGTAGCCCCTCAGTAAATCATGAGTACTCTGAGAGTTAGTCCCTGGCAAGAGGTTCTGTAGATCACATCAGTCTTTCAGCTCTCGCTGGACAGCTGAGAGGTTGCTATGTTTCTGCACCCCTAGTACTGTGCCTTTCCTCCCATTTCAATCTCATAGCAATAATCTGCTTTCACCATATTTGCTAAAAATACACTTCACATTTCTGTTACACTTGCCGATACTATTTCAGGCTTGTTTTCATTCGGTCTTAGAAATGCCTAGATGGGGAACATGAAAAATGTACAATATATTACAATATTACTTTCACAAGAGTCCACCTTCTCTTCTCGTGGCACATAAATCTGAAAAACATCTCCACATTGGGTGATAATAAATGATTGAAAAGAAAAAAATGAGATGAGGGAAGGAAGGAAGACATTACTAAGAAAAATGATTTCTCTAGTCACCAAAAATAAGTTAATATCCGTTTCCTCACATTCCACCCCCATCCTCCCCTCAATAGGCATAGGAAGATGCTGGAAATCATTTCGTTACTGCTCAAGCAGCTACAAAATGCACTTTCTACAGAAAACCTCTTGACACATGTTCAAAACCTGGAAAAGAGCTCAAGAAAGCCACATGCTAGGGTTTGACTCCATGTCCATTCCCTAGAAGACATTTTTCATGTTGGAGACCAGGGAGAAGGCTGTAGGAGAGTCATTAAGAGAGCTGAGCTTTACTATCATGGTGGACAGCGGTCTCCTTGTAACAGAGTTCCTACTCCCTCAGATTGGTTTCTCTGAGTGGCATCCCTCAGCAGAGCTGAAACTGGCACTGAACTTTCACAGGGATATCTTGGAAGAAAAACTGAGTTTGACTGCCAGAAACTCTCTGACTTTCCTGATGTTTCCAAGAACTTTGGCTCTCTATAATTAGAGAGGAGGATAATGACAGCTCTCCATCCCTCATCTTTGGTATCCCTTGGGCAAGAAGGTGGAGTGACTATTGTAGAAACAATTTATCCCCAAAGGCCATCATTTCATGCTTTGTTCTTTGGGTTTTATTCTGATCAAAACATCCCTCCATTTGCCTTTTCCTTCTATTAATAACACATCTGGTGTCAGAGAACACCAGTGCAAAGCTCAGTCCTTCGCATACTACTACCTTTGTGACTCTGGGTGTTTAACTCCCACTGGGAGCAAGATAACTCAACTGAACCCAGGAAATTCCCTGAAGTCTCTGGCCCAGCTTTCTTAGAAATTTGAGAAGGTTGTTCCAGATCAAGAGCTCTCAGCGTTTTCTATAGCACAGATGTCTTTGGCAGTCTGGTAGAGCCTATGGATCCTTTCTCAGAATAATGTTTTATGCATGAAATAAAATACATAGGAGGACAAAGGAAAACAATTATATTCAAACACATGATTCAAAAAAATATATTTTTTTAAAATAACGTCAGAGGAAGGTAGGTGACATAGTGGATAGACCATTGGACCTGAAGTCAAGAAGACCTGAGTTCAGATGTGCCCTCAGACACTGTGTGACCCTGGACAAGTCACTGACCTTCTGTCTGCCTCAGTTTTTTCATCTGGAACATGAAGGGTAATAATTGCACTTCCTTCCCAGCATTGTTGTGAGTATAACAATAGAAACAACAACAATGTATCAGGGATAGCTCAGTGACTCAGTGCTAGCCCTGGAGTACAGAGAACCTGAGTTCAAATCTAACTTCAGACACTTACTAGCTGTATGACCCTGGACAAGTTATTTGATCTTGCTTGCCTCAGTTTCCTCATCTGTAAAATGAGCTGGAGAAATAAATGGCAAACCACTCTAGTATCTGCCAAGAAAACTCAAGAGTCAGACAAGACTGAAATGACTGAACATCAACAATACAGCGTAGTAAACACTTTACAATTACCATCTCATTTGATATTTGGGAAGTCCTTTGAAAACCTTGAAGTCTATCAATGCTAATTACTATGATTAACTATTGGGAAAAAACAACTTCAAGGACTCCAGGGTAACACACCTCTTGCACCAGAAGATCTCTGAGGTGTCTTCAATATCTAGAGCTTTTATCTCATGATTCTTGGGTGATTGAATTTGAAGATGGTGTTGAGAATTAAGATGAATGAGTATTACTGGCTGAAGAAAAAGGGAGTATAGGAGAGACAATAAGGGCAGAAAATGGAAGGATGAGGGAGGGCGAAGAAAGCTAAGCTATGGAGAAGCTAATATCTTGGAATAGTCTTCAAAGTTCCATGTCTAAAACATAAGCCAGGCCAGCATCTCTGCCAGTCCTATTTTAGACCATTTCAGACAAGAGCAGTGGATGAGTGCAGATTCCAAAGTTCTGAATCTTAAGCTGGTACTAAATGGGAGTTGCTCTGTGCCCAGGCCCTTAACAGAAGGTGAGTCTCCCTCGAATTTTAGGTCTTAAAGGCTGTCTCTGACTGCCACAGCAGTCACAGGAATAAAGGCCAAACTAGGAGAGGAAGGACTCAAGAGGAACCCGATACAATGGAGCACCATTTTACAAAACCCAACACCCCAACAAAAAAACAGAAAAAGGAAACAGAGGGTTATCTTTTTATCCTACTTGCTTTTCTCTCCCTCTCAACTAGTGGAATTATAACTTAAAACTCTGAAGCTAGAGAGCCTCTAACCTGAAATCTCCTAAACCCCTATCCTACTCAGGGTGACCTTGGAAAAGTTTACAGAGTTAGATTATCTGGGTCTCAATTTACTCCATTTTAAAAATGAGTGTTGGACTAGAGCAGGGGTTCTTAACTGGGGTCCACAGATAGATTTCAAGGAGTCAAGTCAACAAGTGCCCACTAAATGGTTACTATATGCCAGGCACTGTACTAAGTGTTAGATCTCTGAACCTGGATTAGGGAAAATTACATCATGTTTTTCATTAACTTCTAATTGAAATTTACTATTTCCTTCTATTATTGAAAAACAGTATTCTGAGAAGAGGTGTATAGGCTTTACCAGACTTCCAAATGACTCCATGACACACAAATTTTTTTCCAACTTTATTAATTTATTTGTTTTCAGTTTTCAACCATCACTTCCATAAATTCCAAATTTTCTCCTCCTCCCTCTTCCATCCCTCCTCAAGACAGCATGTACTCTTATATGGGTTCTACACATACATTCCTATTAAACACATTTTCACATCAGACATGCTGCATAGAAGAATTAAAAAGAATGGGAGAAACCATGAGAAAAATAAAACATAAAATAACGAAGGAGAAGTTATTCTGCTTCATTCTGCGTTCTGACTCCATAGTTCTTTCTCTGCATGTGGATGGCATTTTGCATCGTGATTCCTTTGGAAATGCTTTCAGTCCTTACATTGCTTTGAAGAGCTAAGTCTATCAAAAACTGTCCTTGAATACTATGGATGTTACTGTATACAACGTTCCCCTGTCTCTGCTTATTTCACTCAGCATCAGTTCCTTTAAGTCCTTCCAGGCCTCTCTAAAGTCTGACTAATCACCATTTCTTATAGCACAATAGTATTCCATTACATTCATACACCACAACTTGTTCAGTCATTTTCCATTTGATCGGTATCCTCTCCATTTCCAATTCTTGGCTACCACAAAAAGAGCTGCTGTCACCTTTTCCCATTTTTTTATGATCTCTTTGGGATTCAGTCCTTGAAATGGTATTGCTGGGTCATGACACACAAACTAGAAAAGGTGAAGTCCTCCAGCCTAGATAATTTCTAAAGTCCTTTTCCATCTTCTAAATTCTCTGCTTCTATGATGCTATGACTGATTTCCCCTACCCACTAAGAAAAGATATTTGTTATGAACAAACTGAACCTCTAGCATCAAATATTCTTCTACTTTCATTCAAAGGCTAAAAGTATTCTTTGCCTCCCTAACTGTATTTCATAGTTGAATGGAATTTATGTTCTTGTAGCAGAAAACACTTTGACTATGTCATTCTTGGAATCAAGTACTGTTTATACTACTTTGCACCTTTTTTATGATAAAACATCTTAGCTGAATGAATATACACATTCATGTATAATCTGTGTGAGAAAAAAAAATGCTAACATTCTTCTCCACCATTCTCTTTGATCACATGTAGTCTGGAAGACTATTCCTGACAAAAAGAAAAGCCCCTTTCTTTTGCTTAGAAGGAGAAAAGGATTCTATTATCCAAACATTTTTTTCCCTGAGAATGGGAAGGGGGAGTAAGAGGGTAAGGAGAGAAGGAGTGGAAATGGAAAGTGAGATAGGGAGATTTCCTTAGTTGGAAGAAAGTCAGTAAGCACCTGCCACTTGAATAGAAATGCAGAGTAGAAATATCCAGTCACCGTGACCTTCTCAGATCCCATTGGATTCCAAGCCTAGGTGCTATGTGACCTTGAAACAACGACTTGTTATTACTTCCTGTTTTCTCTCTTTCCCTGTTATGCATCCTCTTTTATTTTTTTCCAGTGTTTGATTTTTTCCAATTTATTTTTATTTTTCAACATTCACTTTCATAAGTTTTAAATTTTCTTCCTCTCCTTCCCCAATCTGATATGGGCTCTATACATTCCTATTAAACACATTTTCACATTAGTCATGTTACATAGAAGAATTATAATGAATGAGGGAAACCATGAGAAACAAAAAAAACCAAAATAAAACAAAAAATAAAATGGTCTGCTTCTCTCTGCATTCTGACTCCATAGTTCTTTCTCTGGATATGGATGGCATTTTCCATCATACACATCCTGTTTTAAAAAGTAGGGAAGGGGGAGTTGGAGAGGAAAACTTGGTAGAGAAAGCATTGGATAGTATGTCATTCCACCCCACCCCCAAGGGATGCTGTGAGAATTAAAGAAGTAAATGTTTATTCCCAGCATCTTGAGCTCTTCAGCAATAAACTACTCTATAAATATCAGTAACTATCTACTCTAGGAAAAAAGAATGTAGTCTTTTCATCACTGCATGTATAATGTATTAGACTGCAGTATATATCAAATCCAGAAAGTAAAGTTTTTATCACATCCTAAGAAGTTTGAAAGTATTCAGGACTAATCAAATGTGGTAGGTAGCACATAAAACCTCCATTGTCTTAGCTGTGGCCTTCCAAGTCTGATGTTTGAGACTTGCATGTGACTCAAAGGTGACCCCTACTCAAAATTATTCTATCCTACAAGATGTAATACAGAGTATTTTAGAATTGGAGTCAAGAGACCTAGGTTCATGTGCAGAGTATCATTAACTAAGTATATGTCAGGGCTTCATCTGCCTGTATATGTGTAGGAAGTCATTAATCCTCTTTGAACTTTAATTTACTCATTAAATGGAATCTGTCAGAGGTTCCTTCCCAACATGATAGATACAGGCATGCTTTGGGTACTTCTCACTCCTTTGACTTTTTACCCCAACCCAGGTAAAACCAGGAAATTCAGTATCTAGAATTATTCTAAGGTGAGTCACCAATTTCATTTATCAGCACCCAGGCTGTTGGGGCTGTAGGTCATGAAATAATTTACTAGGTGTCAGTTTTAGTCATAAGATAAAAAACACAGAAATTATTCACTTTTAAGAATAGAGAGACTGAAAAGACATCTCTCCTATGGAAGGTTGCCTTCTGTCCCAAGGGTCTATATAATCCCTATGATTTGTAGCACTGCCCTGGATGGAGCCCCAGTGAGGGAGAAGGTTGCTCGTCCACATGAATACTCCTTGGTAATCAATTCTTCCAGCATTAATTCTCCTCTGCCCGTACGTTCTTGGCAAGGTTGTGGGGAGCTTTCTCATCACTGTAACGGATGAGATCCACTGTATTGCTTCCTCCCTATTCAGCTCTCCTCTAACAAATGAGACTAATGTCCAAGCAGTTGAATAGTACTGAGATTATAATCTCAGTTGACAACCTTAAATAGCTTTCTCCTGTCTCTACAAAGGTTTCTTAATCCAGAGATCTCTGAATTTACCTTGTTGTTAATAACTTTGTTAACTACATCTGAATGTATTTGATTTACTTTATAACTCTACTATTATATTTTATGCATTTGAAAACAGTGTTCTGAGAAAGAGTCCATAGTCTTCACTAGATTGTAAAAGGGTTTGTTGAATTGTTGCAGTTGTATCTGGCTTTTTGTGATTCCTTTTGGGGTTTTCTTGGTTTCTTTCTCCAGCTCATTTTACAGATGAGGAAATTGAGGCAAACAGGGTTAAGAGATTTGAACAGGGTCACACAGTTAATAAGTGTCCAAGTCCAGATTTGAACTTGTCTTCCTGACTCCAGACCCAGCACTCTATCCACTGTGCTACCTGAGGCACATCATTTCATGATAAACTATTCTCACCTTTTGTTTTTCCTTTTTTGTTTTCTACCGCCACCACTATATTCCCAGATTCTAGTGTAGGCAGCAGAAGGGTCACTTTAATATTGTTTCAGCAGGTTGTCAAAACAACCATTCAGATATTTTGCCCTGTTCTATTACAGAGTCTCCCTAGGAATTTACAGAATTTCAGATTTGGAAGGGACTAATCAGTGCAAACAATGTTCTGATTTTTAATTTCAAAAATGATGTTTATTGTTTCTTTTGGCTATCATGTTACATTTTTAAAACATTTTTATTTAAAGTTTCTGAATTCTGTCCCTCCCTTCCTCTTCTCTGAAACAGTAAGCAATCAGATATAGGTTATACATGTGCAATTATGTAAAATATTTCCATATTAGTCATTTTGTACAAGAAGACTCGATTAAAATAAAAAGATGAAAGTGACAAATACCATGCTTTGGTCTGTATTCAAACAATTTCAGTTCTTTCTCTGGAGGTAGCTAGTATGCTTCATCATTAGTCCTATAGGACTGTCTTGGATCATTGTGTTGTTGAGAACAGCTAAGTAATTCACAGTTCTTCATCATATAATATTGCTATTACTGTGTACAACATTCTCCTGTTTTTGATCACTTCACTATGTATTGTTCATGTAATTCTTTCCAGGTTTTTCTGAAATAATCTTGCTTAGCACAATAATATTCCATTACAATCACATACCACAGCTTTTTTAGCCATTCCCCAATTGATGGGTATCCCTTTGATTTCCAATTTCTAGCCACCACAAAAAGAGTGGTTATAAATATTTTTGTACAAATAGGTCCTTTTCCTTTTTTTGGAGACATTTTGAGGTATAGATCTAGCAGTAATATTGCTAGACCAAAGGACTCTTTTGAGTTCTTTTACAACTCTTTGGACATAGTTCCAAATTGCTCTCCAAAATGGTTGGATCAGTTCACAACTCCACCAATAGTGCATTAGTATCCCCATTTTCCCACATCCCCTCCACCATCTAATATTTTCCTCTTTTGTCATATTAGCCAATCTTCAGATACTTCAGAGCAAATATGCCCTGATGAGAATCATTGCTACAACATACTTACATGAAGACCAATAGAGAAGAATTATCCATTTCCTCCTTGTGTTCTAAGTCTTGGAAGTTTTTCCTTACAATAAGTCAAAATCTGCTTCTCTCAAATTTCCAACAGTAGCTCCTAGCTCTGTATTCTGGGCCCAAGTAGAACATATTTAAAACCCTCTTCCACATCATCGCCTTTCCAATGCCAGAAGACATCTGTCACATCCCCTCTAAATCTTCTCATCTCTAAGCCAAATACTCCCATTTCCTTCCACTGATTCTTATAAGACCTGATTTAAAAGCCATTTCCCATCCTGGTTTCTCTGTCATGGACACATGCCAACATATCAGTACTCTTCCTCAAAGGCGGTACCCAGGATGAAGATAATACTCTAGAGGTGATATGACCAGGGCATAGTATCACTACCTCCTTAGGCCACGCTACCTCTCTTCAGAGAACCTATTATCACATAAAGTTTTTGACTGCCACGTCTAGTGAACTTGCTGTCCACTAAAATCCTAGATATTTTTAAAACAAACTGATATTTATTCACACATGTCCCATCTTAAACCTGTGAAGTTGATTCTTCAACTCAAGACTTTATGGTTATCCCTATTAAATATCATCTTATTTAATATGGCCCAAATGAGTTGAGATAATTTTGTAACCTGCTTTTGTCACCCAGCATATTAGCTATTCCTCTCAGTTTTGTGTCATCTACAAATTTGACAAACGTATTATTTATGCCTTCGTTCAAGTCATTGATAAAGATGTTAAGCAATACAAAGTCAAGAATACATCTTTAAGTCCTTCACTGGAGACCTTTCCTCAAGTTGACATGAACCCGTTTATTACCAGTCTTTGGGTCCAACTATTCAAATAACTCTGAATTCCCCCAAACTAATTTCTAGCTTATAGATCTCTTCATCTTGTCCTCAAGAATATCATGAAAGACTTTGTCAAATACTTTCCTAAAATCAAATTATATTATGTCTATAGCAAAAACTACTGATCTATCTTGAGGAAGGAAGGAAGGAAGGAAGGAAGAAAAAAGAAAGAATAAATTACAGTCAGTCCAGTCTAGTATGACCCATTTTTAAAGATTTTTTTTATTACATTTTGAGTTTCAAGCTGTTTCCCTTCCTCCCTCCAAACTCATGCCAACATTTGACACAGATGTGCATGTGCAACTATATAATACAGACTTTCATATATCAGCTCTTTCTCTGGAGGTGAACAGCGTCTTCCTTCATAGGTCCTCTGTAGTTTATTTGAATATTCATCAGATGCAGAATCACTTAGTCATTCTCAGTTACTCTCCAAACAAAATTGCATTTAAAGTATACAATGCTCTCTTGGTTCCACTCATTTCACTCTTCATTATTTCATACAAGTCTTTCTATGTTTTTTTTAAATCAACCTGCTCATCATTTCTTACAGTACAATAGCATCCCATCACAATCATATACCACAACATACTCAGAAATTTCCCAATTAATGGGCATCCCTTCAATTTCCAGTTCTTTGCCATCACAAAGAGAACTGCTATAAGTGTTTTAGAACATATCAGTTCTTTTCCTTTTTCCCTGATCACCTTGGGAAACAGAGTTAATGCCACTGGGTCAAAGGGCTTATACAATTTTCCTGTTCTCTGGGCACAATTCCAGATTGCTCTCCTAAGTGGTTGGATTAGTTCACAATTCTACCAGCAGTATATTAATGTCTCAGTTTTTCCACATTTCCTCCAACATTTGTCATTTTCCCCTTATTATTTTAGGCATGACCTCAAAGGCATATCTCAAAGTTGTTTTACTTTGCATTTCTCTAATCAATAAGGATTTAGAGCACATGACCCATTCTAGATTAATCTATTTTAGCTCTATGAGCAAAGCTTCTCTTTCTAGGTTCTCACAAACCATCCCTTTAATGTCTTAGAATTTTACCAGAAATAGTTGAGGCCCCAGCCTATCCATTGGAAACCTCCCTTTAAAAGAAAAAGACTTTGGCTTTATCTAGTCTTGTAGAATTTCTCCTGCTCTCTAAGAGCTTGCAGAAGTCACTGACAGTTGCTCGATTCTTTTTGCCACTTATTTCAGAACCTTATGATACCATTAGTCCAGGCCTGGGGATTTGAATCCATTGAAGTAGTTGCTATCTACTCACTTATCCTGGGTTTTCACCTCTACTATTTTTTGTTTTAACTTTCCCACTCCAAATATCATTCTTCTTGAAAGAAAAAGTGGAGAAAAAAAATAAAAATTGAACTGTTTAAACTTTCACTTTTTTTTATCATTATTCCATCCACCCCATATATATAGGTTTTATCCCTGCTTTGTTTCTCTTCTTGCCCCCTAACTAAAAAGAATATCAAAACGCTTTTTGTTGTCTTTCACCATGCTTAATTTATTCTGATTGGAAATTCTGACACTATTTATACAGGACTATGGAAATTTGTTATTCATTCTCAGTTACTTGCCTGTGCTTCTATCTTCTACATCTGTTTTGAAAGAGGAGGTTTGTCTACAGGCTCTCTCTACGCAGCTAAGCTACATCACTCTCTCTAGGTAGCTTACCTTTTCCTCATCATTCAAAGCATTTGTGCTTATGACCTCATTATTTCATTCTTTAATAACACCCATTCCCTTTGGATCAATTTCCCCTGGAAAATTATTAGGCTATTTAATACTCCCCGTCTTTTCTTTGAACACTTTGAAACCTATCCCAAAATCTAGCATACACATTTTATAGCACATGCATAATGTATGTTTTCATCTTCTCCATTACAAGTTCTATGATGCAGTGATCACTTGTTCCCAAAGTTCCCATTATTTCAATTGCAGCAAACAGTGCATCACTGATTAGAATTAGATCCAAAATAGGGTTGCCCTCATCATTTTCTCTGCCTTTTAAAGGATGAATTAATCATTAAAGACAATCACTAATTTATTGGCCACTTTTCTTTTACCAGGAAGTAAGCTCAGTCAATTGCTGGATAATTGTAACCCCCACACTACAATATTGTGCCAACATTATGATACATTTCTGGAACTTCCTCTATAATTCCTCTTTCCATCCAGGAGGTCTTTTTCAGACCCCCAAAATGTATCATTTCTGTTTCTCTACTGATCTTCACCTAAATTCTCTGCCATGTTTTCCCTTTTATTGTTTTGGAATATCCTCATATGGGTGCATCTATAGAATGGTACAATGCCATTCCATCATCTCTTTTATCTATTCTCTTCAATAACTTCAATAAGTTTTATTCCTCTAGAGTCATAACTAAGTATTTAGTCCTATCTCTCCAAGTCTTTGTGTTACCCATGAGAACAAATTTACCTCCTTGTTTTAGGATCTCTTATTTACTGTATTACCCATAATTCATGCATTCACACATATCTAACTGAAAACAGGGATTTCGTTGTTGATTTTTTTGTTAAATATAAGCACATAAAAAAATCAATGATCCTCTTCTTTGTTAATCTCTCTCATCTCTTCTACTCTATATGGTGACAGACTTGGCAAAAATTGAAAACAAAGCAAATAATTTTAAAAATCAATGAATGTATGTTCAGTTTATGGTTTGTAGAACTTCCAGTCTATTTCTGTACACAAAAACACTAGATCTAAAGATAAACAAATTGGAAAACAAGGTAGGAAAATACAGAGAAACACAGAGAGAGATGGAGACAGAGAAAGACAGAGAGAGAGGCAGAGAGAGAGACAGAGAGAGAGGGAGGCAGGGAAGGAGAGAGACAAACAGAAATAAGAAGGAAGAAAGGGAAGAAAGGGAAGAAGGGAGAAAGTGAGGAAGGAGGGAAGGAAGGAGGGAAGAAAGGAAGGAGGGAAGAAGGGAAGAAACTCCAAAATTCCTAGCTAAGGTTCAGTTTTCTGATTGTCCTGACTGTACCATAGCCATACAGCAATTCCTGTTCCAGGTGCCCACTGGATTGCTTCATTAAAATGGCACTAAAAATGAACCACTTGCTCCATATTATCCTTCTCTTGAAAAGATACCTTAAAGAGCATTGAGGTCCCATGTGCTATGATCCTACCTCAATATAATTCAGTGACTCATCCAGACATTATATTGGATACAAAGGAGAACTTAGAATGGATGTCCCAAAAGTTTTAAAGCAGTTTTAAGCTTTAATTGCTATTAGTTATTAAAATAGTTATTTTAAACTATTAACCTGAACTTGTGACACACAATATGTTTCATAGAGCTTGGACATGTATTTTCATGTCTCTTACTTTAGTTTGGCATTGTTTTTGGTCCAGTGGGGGGTTCTGGAATTTTGTATTCTTTATAAAAAGAAAATATATATTTTTGTTACAAAAATGCAAGTATATAAGAATTACCACTAAAACAAGAGACTTCAAAGGCACATCAGAACTAAAAATTATGTCTACATCCAGGAAATAAGTGTAGACATCAAGATAGTGACCATGTTCATGAAATAATGAATATTTTGATGAAACCAAGGCATTCCATCAGTTATTTTAATATGTTTAAATATCTGGATATTTGATTTCATGTAGCCATGGTTTAGAGTTCAACTAGAAAAATGCCAAGCTATCAAACAATAACTTACTCTTTTTCCTAGAGTTTAAAAAGAACATCAATTTAAATCTCTAGGTGTGCATTAAAGAAAATGTTCAACTATCCATATAAAGATAAAGAACTGATGGATTCTGAATGTAGATCAAAGCATATTTTTTCCACTTTCTTTATTGTTTCTTGTGGGGTTTTTTAAAATCAGTTTCTTCTTTCATAACTGTGACTATTTTGAAAAAATTTTTACATGACAGCACATGTATAAAACTATATAAAACTACCTACCATTTTCAGAAGAGGGGAGGGGACAGAAAAGAGGTAGAAAATTTGGAATTCAAAATCTTATAAAATTCAAAGCTAAAAATTTTCTTGACATGTAACTAGGGGAAAAAATAAAATACTATTAAACTTTAAAAAGAAAAGAAAGTGTTCAATACTAAAGAACAATAATTAACTAACAAAAAAACAGAAAAAAATTCTACCTGGAATTTCAAAGCCCTGGAATAAATATTATCTATCATAACATGAAAGAATAATGTAAGATATGTTTTCCAAATCCTATAAAACTGTTATTTCTACTAATTTTTTCTCCAAATAAAATAAAACAAAACAAAACTTTATGTTCACCAAAAGGCACCTGTTTTGAACATGTATTCCAAAAACTGAATAATATTATACCATCATCACTTTTTTCCACAAATGTTTTATTACCTTACCCTTTTCTGGGACAATTACTCAGGGTATACATGCAGTGAGCTATTATGATAAACAATTTGTTTATGAAAGATGTGTGTTTTCTTTCCCAAATGGATGCTAAAGTATGGTAAAGCAAATAGCAGAATGTGACACAGAAGAATCTTGTCTAAAAGGAACCAAGTGTCTCTGGCACAGAGCAGAAAATAATCAGGACAGTAAGAACATATGGAAAAGGAGCAGCTGTTGAGTGAGCTTTACTTAGGAATACTGAAATTCACAGATCTTTCCTAAGTCCATCTTAAAAAAAGGAATCTGAATACTTTATCCTCTTGTTTCCTAGAATGCCAAGTGTTACTCAGCCCGATAGGCATTTGAGGTTGCTCTGCTTTTTCCCCAGAGAAAAAATATTACACAGCTATGTAACGTTCTTAACTTTGAAACCATCTCATATGGCAGAGCAGGACTGCAAAGATAAGATGTGGGAGATTACTGCTTTCCCTGTCTGTAGTTCTTCTTCCCCAATTGGTTCAAAATACCTTACAAACAATAGCTCTGTTATTGTCCCTTTCCTGTCCAATTTTCTTTCTTCTTCTATTTACCGCACACTGGAATGCTTGAACTAGCAGTCTGGTTTAACTTCCTTTTCATGCTTCTGTGTTTCTATTCACTTTATTTTTTTAACTCTTTATTTTTCTCCTTTTGTTTTGTTTTCCTTAATATTATTTTTTCCAATTTCACATAAAGACAGTGTCCAACATTTACTTTTACATGATTTTAAGTTCCATTTTTTCCTCCTTCTCTCCTCCCTTAGCAAGATGGCATGCAATCTGATATAGGCTATACATATACAATCATATTAAATATATTTCTACATTTGTCATGTTGTGAAAGAAGAATCAGTACTAAAGGAAAAAAAACATGGGAAATCAAAAAAGAGAAAATAGTGTGCCTTGATCTGCATTCAGAATCCATAGTTCTTTGCTCTGGATGCAGATAGCATCTTCCATCTTGATGCTTTTGGAACTGGCTTAGATCACTGTATTATTGAAAGGAGCTAAGTTTATTGGTATTCACTTTATTTTTGTGAACATTCACTGCCTACTTTCACTATGCATTGGTGTTATAGGGAGATGAAAAGTAGATGAGTTATGATCTCTACTATCAAAGAATGTTACCATCTGATAACAAAAAGGTGACAACTCTTCCCCCAGCTTTCTAAAAAATAACCCTGAATCCAAAAGAAAGAAGAGAATGGGAAAGGGAGAAATGAAAAAGATGAGGAATAATTCCCCTCAAAACATCTGACTACTCCTTACTCAACAAAGATTTGTCAATCCAGAAGCCTGTAGTTACATCTTGTTCCAGCAGATGATGGATCTGAGTAAAATGATAAGGAGAGGCAAGTCTAGTTCATTTTTACTTGCTAACATGACCTTTCTCCTGCATCTGTTTGAATAGCTATGATAAATAGCATGGCAAAATGCAGTAGTTCCCACTTAATGGTTCTCAAATCCCTGGGGAATTGATGACAATAATCCAAAATGTTGGCACAAAAACTTGTTTAATGGCACCCTAAGCAGTAAATAATTGCAGAACATTACAAATTGTATATTAAATGATCCTGGGGGTTCACAACATGATTTTGTTGTTGAAAGGGCTCACAGAATAAAAAACATTGGGAATCACTGGTTAATGAATAGGGTGCTGAGACTGGAGTCAAAATTTGGGTCCAAAATTTACTATTATAGCTTTGTGACCCTGAGCAAATGTTGTGACTTCTCTGACCTTCAGTTCCCCTGCCTGTAAAATAAGGAATCAGATTTGATAACCTCTAAGGTCCCTTTCAGCTCTAAATCTATAATCTTATGATCTTTAGTATGCTTATTTTGAACATCATTCCCAATGTGGTGAATTCATCTTCTCTGGTTCCAAAACCAGAGCCAAAACTTCCTTCTTTTTTCCAAAGAGCCATCTTTTGCCTTGTGAAAATAACTGCAGCAACTGATCCCACCCAACTTCACAAATCAGTCATTCCCTTCCTAAAAGTGAAAAGCAAGAGGTTCCCAAACAGCCCAAAGGGTGGGAAAGGAAAGTTTAAGTAAAACTTCTGAAACAATTTAATAGATTTGTCATTTTTCCTCTCATTTCAGAAGTATATCATATAAGTATCAGAAATTAAAAACGTTTTAAATAATTTTAAATCATTTTAATCATTTTAAATAATTAGCTAGTGTTTTTTTGGAAAGCTAATACTACATACTAAGCTATTCAGCATGCAGAAAGAAAAGGAATTTTATGAGCTTACTACACTTACATACAAAATCTGATGTCCAAGAAAATAATTTTTTACAATCAATATTTCCTTGGAAAACTCCTATACGGATGATGTCCATGTGCTCCCACTGAGAGCCTGACTTTCATTTTATAAACAGAGTATCCTTTAAGCTACTGGTTACTGTTGTCATGACTCCCCTATCACATAAACAATTTGGTTCTTCAAATCACTGCTCATGTGTCCTAAAATTATTTTGTGTAAAAGTGACTGTAGCACAGTTCATTGTGAATAAAAACAAAACAAGACATGATACTCATCACAAGGTGAAGACCCATGATGTAAGTGATCTCCATTAGAACAGATAACTGCTCACCAATTGCAGGTGCTTGGCTTAAGGTGACTGCCTCAAAGAAAGGACAAGAGTGATTGCTAGACCCTTTAAGTACTATTGTTGTAACTGATGATTACCACTCCATTCCCAGGCCCAAAGAGGTGGAGCTGCTTACCAACTCAGATACCATTGAAACTGAGGATTTTCCTACTTAATACTACCTCCAGAAAGCAATTCATCACTTAACCTTTGTCACTTTACTTTGTTTCAAGTGGAAGGACAACATGAGTGAGGGTGGGTCCTCAATTCTGGCTCCCTGTTATTTACTGCATTTCTAAATGCAGCATCTCTAAAATCTAGTTGTTTTTTCTCTTCCTCCTGCCTGTGCACATCTCTTACGCCGCAAGTCAGAGAAAAAGAAGTTTGAAATATAAAACAGAGGGCAGCAGTTGACCAGTGAGTTTGCCCCCCAAAGTTCTCAAAATCAAGAAGGTCTTTTAGCAAGAGACTTGAAAATGCAATTGAAGAAGCAAATTTACTCTGAGCCATCACAGTCCGTGCTAAATGAATTTCTTTGCTTGGCAGCTATTGTTTGTATGGGCCAGATGTAGCACTCTGCTAGTGTAAACAGCCCACTGCAGCTACCATGGAAACCTATCTCTGGCCCAGAAGACCAAAACACAGTCTCCTTCCAGACTCCCATCCACAAAACCTTTCAGAGAAAACAGAGGTGAGTGGCATAAAAGCAGAACACCTGGAGGTTAGACAGAAACAATCATCCCTTATGTTTGTAGGTTTCACGTTCTTTTCTTTCTCCTCACAATAGCCCTGTGAGGGTAAGGAAACTGGAACCAAAGAACAAATGTCCAATGTTGCTGATAAACCTGTAAAAAAATCTGCTGCTATTATAGGGCAGACACATTTTACAAGTGCCATAAGTATGGCCAAAGAATAAATATCCAATGTCATTGATGAGTCTGCAAACAGGACTGGTTATAGTCCTTTGAAATTACTATTAATGATTAGGAATCTAGGTTGAGGAATATTCCCACCTCTTTTCTGCTGCTGTTGCCTAGTTTCTAGACATTTCACTGATTATTAGCACTTCTATTAGAAGTTGCAAAGCGACACATTTGGAATCAATGTAAGAATGACATTACATGCATGCTTGATAGGTGCACCTCATTGAACCCCAATATACAAAGACTAAAAGTTGAAGGACACCCTTACAGCAGTGAGGAGTAGGACAAAATCACACAATATCCATAAAAAATTGTGCGAGAAAAATAGCATTAAGTATGTCACTAGAGAAATATCAGAGTAAAAACTTATCCCATCATGTGAGTAAAAGTAAGTAAAAACCAAAAGACAGCCCAGATGACCCCTTTGAGATCCATGCAATGCCCCAATATCAACAATATGGTCCTCAACATGTTGGATGGACCCTTGTAGAGGATTAATGGAAGACGTGGCCGTCACACAGAATAGAAAGTGGGTTATGATTTGCATCATCAGCAACAAATCTGCATCATCCTTCACAAGGAAGTTCCTTGAGGACAGGGACTGTTTTATTTGGATCTTTGCATCCCAAGAATCATGATGCCTTGCGTGTAAGCAGGGGCTCAACAAATGTTGAATTGAAGTTGGCAGCAATGTCCCTGTCAATGACACCACAAATCCACCAAAGGAAAAGCTTCGTAATAAAAACTTCACCCCAAAGTGAAATGTGTCTCATGAGAAAGTGGGCATCCCCTGCTTTATAAAGGTCCTCAACAAAATAAAAATACAACAAAACACAGATAATTACATTTTAAAACTAAATCAATATGAAGCCCATGAAGATCTTCATGTTTCTATTAGTTTTCCCCTTTCTAGTTGAATCTGACACCATTGCACAATACCCCTAATAAATAGTGATCTAACATCTATTTAAGGACCTCCATTAAAATTCATCCTCTCTGGAGGCAAGGGAATTACACTTGTGGATATATCTATTTTCTAGGGAGTTTTTCCTTATCTCAAGCGGAAATCTGTAACTTTACAACTATCTCCCACTGCTTTTCATTAATCCCCCTGGATCTAAGCAAAGCAAGTATAATCCCTCATCGATGTAACATTCCTTGAAATATATGAAGACATGTGTGAAAGGATCATAACATACTAGGATTCTGCCTCCCCCTTGCCATATGAATTAGGCTAGTTTTCACCCTGACAAAACTGTCTCCTGGATTTGACTGGCCCAATGAGCTAAGGTTCAAGCTGCCTTCCCTTAATACAGCTCTGAAGTTGATGGGTGGCCTCTGGTCAGTGGTGAAGCTTCCTAAGTCACCTAAAGTAATAATAAAGTCCACACTGGGGAGTGGAGTCTTCAGATGACACAAAGTCCCAATGTTGCTCAAATCACCATATCCTGCCCTATATAGAGTTCAGGGGGAAAGGAAGAGATTAGAGTGGGAAGGGGTAAATCTACCCAAGCTAAATACTGCTCTATCCTTATTGAGCACTCTTCTATACTGTGATTAAGTAAACATTCTTTTGTTAACTATTGAATCAGTGTCTTATTTTGTTCCAGTACCTAACCTAAATTACAGAAAATGACCTGAATCGAGTCTGCCTAGCAAGTATAATGCCCCACCTAAGCCTCCTTTTCCTCAGGTCCCTCAGTCAGTTCTTGTGTAGAATGGTCTCTAGTTTTGTCTCTTTTTTTAATGACCATTTTTTTAATGATCCTCTGGATTTGCCCTAGTTTATCAATACCCTTTCCAAACTGTGGCACCTAGAACAGAACACAATACTCCAGATTATTTGAAAATGTTTCACTGGATTTTGGGATATTTTAATGGAAATTTAAAATCATTCCTGAGCTGCTGACCTCATTTCTCTCTCCAAACAAATGTGCACTAGAAATTGAGGACAATTCTGCAAAGTTTCTAAAAAGAAAAAGAAGGACACCACTGAAGGAAGAGAATTCTTGGTCGTGGGACCAAGATCCTTGAAGTTCTGGCTCCAGATTTGATGTGTAACACTTGCCTGTGCTCCTCAAGCTCACAGAGAGGCAGGGCTTACATTTTAGAAAGGAAAAATCTCAGCCAAACTTTTGATCATTTGCTGACTTTCCAAGTGGAATATGGCATGACATTAACAACAGACAACAAAATGTCTTCCATAAAGCGAAATCTTCAAAGACCAAAAGAAGGTCAAAAGATACACAGTGAATTGGGACAAACAAATAGCTGATTCTGGAACAGACATACTTTCCTGGCTAATGTAAAAATGGTCCACAAGCCCCTTGTGGTATTGGGACAACCAATATGTTTTCAATGGCTACTCAGACTTAAGTCTAGGCCACTGATTCCCAATTTTAATGGCTCCAATCATCTCATAAGTCATAAATCTCTCAAAGGATGTCAAATACAGATGTTTCAAAATATGAGTTAATTAAAAAAAATACATGGCATACAGCACTTTTACAAGGAGAGCCAAAATGAGCCAAAATGAAATCAAACCAACATTTATAAGGTGACCAGACTCCAGAAAGGCTGGGAAACACGGGCACAGAAAATCAAGGCAAAGGGCCAGGATGCATGAAGGGCAAAGATTTATGTCCATGGCTATCATATGTACTTGGGAAATCAATGTCAGGCTCCAAGGATGTCAGCACAACATACAAGGATCCTAATAATACATAAATGAAGGGCAGGCTTGGGGTCTAAATATCGTCTGCTAAGATGTAGTAAACAGCCTCAGAAGTCAGCAATGGTATCTACAAATAACAATAGCCTCTAAAACAGAATTACTTCCTTTCACTGCCCTAGAGTTCCTCATTCTTTTAAAAATGCTACCATTTAAAATGTCACCATTCACCCTTGACAGGATGCCAACAAGATGAGTATGGAAGAGATTATGGCTGTACCATTCATTCACCTTTAAAAAGATTCTCAAAAGCATATAAAAGCTGAAAACCACAATAAGGCAAGACGATAAAAAAACAGGTAGTTGAGAGTTCCTCTGAAAATAAAAATAAGTAATGTCACAATTTCTCCATCTGTCAAGACATGGTTTATAACTATTACATAAAAAGAAAGGGAACTTTTTCCTTTTATTACTGAAAACAGAACAAATTTAATGAATATAATCCCTAGACGCTAGTCTAAAAGAACCCAACAAGTCCTTGGGAAAGTTTCCTGCCTCAAAAAAAAAAAAAAGCTTGGGATACTTTGGATACCTGATACATATTCTCCATTTTCAAGAGCTGTTGTCAGGCACCTTTCCCCTCCAAAATATTTTTTTCAGTTTCCTGTCTTGTATGTGCTCTGCATTTAAAAAAATTTATGTGGAAAAACTGAAGTTTCTACCCTTTTCCTTAAAAAATTTATATAAAAAAGAAAATAGGAAAAGGTCAGTGGAAAAATCAAATTTATTAAGCCAATAAAGAAAGAACTGCTGTACTAAGGCCTTTCCTGAAGCTTATGGAACCTTGTGAAAACAGCCAGTAGAGAAACCATTACTAAGGTCCATAAGAAACAAACACAAACCCCTGTATGTGGTATTTGCTTACTGTGTGTGTGACTTTGGGCAAGTTACTTAACTTCCTTGGGCCTCAGGTGTTTCTTCATTTGTAAAAGGACAGGGTTAGATTAAATGGCCCTTCCATTTAATTTTTTTTAGAGTCACTTCCAGCTCTAAATCTGGCACGATATCTGGAACAGCAATAATAACTACCACTTATAACATGCCCCAAGGTTTACAAAGCACTTTATACACATTAGAACAATTTTAGAATGCTAGTATTATCTAGCTATTAGTATTATCTATTAACTAGATGCTAGGATTTTCCCATTTTACAGATGAGGAAACACAGGCAAACAGAAGCTAAGTGAATTGCCCAGGATCATAATGCTATTACATGTCTGAGGCAGGATTTGAAACCAGGTCTTTCTGAATTAAACCATACCGTTCTATCTACTTCACCATCAAGTGGCTTTGTTGAATGAGAATGCTCAATAAATGCTTGAGTGATGCCTGATTTGTTTTACAGTTTAAGGCACCCCTTAATCTGAGTCCTTACCAGCCTACTTTTCCAGGTTTATTTCACATTACTCCTCCTCATAGACTGTTACAGCCAAATCGATAGTCAATTCCCAATTTTGACTTGTCTTCTCTCATTTCCATGCAATCTGGAACCCCTATGCCTAGAACACACTTTCCTACTCAACTCCATCTTTCAGAATCCTTTGCTACTCATAAGACTCAGTTCAAGTGGACACCTCCTCCATGAAACCCACCTAGATTCTACCAGTTGAAAGTGTTCCCTTCCTCCTCAAATTCTCCTCGAGGATTTTGTCAAGATCTCTCTTTTTGTTTCCATTACCTCCTACTGTGTGTTATACTTATCTGCCTTCATGTTTTGTTCCCATTTCCCATCACCTCAGAGGAGATCATAAGTTCCTTGAGTAATTTGTCATTTTTCAGTTTCTGTAACTAATTCTAACCATTGAGATTTAGTATCTTAGCATGTCATATTTAATGTTTCCTGAATTGAATAGAATTATTTAAATCTATTCATGGAATACCTGAAAAACTTGCAACTTAGTCAGGTTTCTGGCCCAATTCTAAACACCAAATGTTCTTCCAGCAGGAAGTGCTATCAGCCACATCACACCTACATAGGATAATTTGTAGGGCACTGGAAAATAGCCAAAAATATTTCCTACACCAGTCTGAAATTTCATCACTGCAAATTCATTTCTTTTAGATTTTAAATCCTTTTCAGACTTCAGAGTCTTGGTGAAATACCAATATCCTTGGGAAAGGTAACAGCTTTTTAGCCATTATCAGAAAATACCTTCAGGAAAAAAAAGACATAGGATTGAATCTACTTCTAGAAGCTAAAACCAAGCAATGACTTCCTCCACCAGTCATGATAATTAAAATTTTTCCCTTTTTGAGTGAATTCACATATTTTTATAATTTCCTTTCAGTCAACTGGATGAAACACAATTTCCCTTTTCAAAAATGTAAAGCTGGGCTGAAAATTTCTCCTAAACAGCCAATAACAACAACTAAACAAAAACAAGAAAAGGAAACCCAGGACTACCATCCAAAGTAACCTTGACAATCAAAAAGAACACATTAAAAGTATTTTAAATGGTAACATCCCTGAACAAGGGTAGGCTTTTTTTTAGATAGACGACTAAAAGACCAAGGTTCAATGGACATGTTTTTGTACATATATCAAAGGAAAGGCTATTAAATCCCAATTTCACTCAGTTATTTCTTTATGGAAATTTGCAAAATGCAAGTAAGTGACTGCTGAGGGTATGAATAATGCTTATAGCCTATTTTATGTTTGATTTAGTTTTGTGTGCATCATAATTTATTAACAAAAAGGAAGAAGGAATAAAACTGCACTTTTGTGCTATCACTATTCAAAAGGAATCAAGTTTTCTTTTAATAATTCTTTCGGCAAATTGAAGATTTATGTTTTTTCCAGAAAGTTCATTTTTAAATACTCTTACTATATCTCATAAAAGGGGAACTTCATTGTAATTGCCTGCAATCATGTACTGTTAGGTTTATTTCAGGGAGTCTCCCATTGCCCATTTCTGTGTATAAGAAACCAAGTATAAAGTATAAAGAAAAATTAAGTTGAAAATGAAAAGGGAGACTTTTTAAAGATCAAATCAAAAGACAAACAGGGAAATTTGACAGAGAAAGCCAAAGTTCTCACAGACATCCAGTGTAATTCAAATAAAACTGAACAGGGAGTTAGTTACTCAGTTATGGTCCCCAATCAAACAAAGGGTCACAGAATCATAGACGCCACACACTAAGACCATGGAGGTAATTGGATCACACTAGACTGGGAGTTAGCATGCCTAGTTTAGATCGCTACTTATTACCTTTCTGACCTTGGACACATATCCCTACTCCTCTGGACCTCCGTTGCCTCAATTAAGGTGTTGTACTGGATAATTGCCAAGGTCCCTTTCAACTCTAAATCCTATCATCATATGATCTAGTGCAACCTTTCCCCTGATTTAAATCAGATTTCATGCTAATGGGGAAAGCTAGCAGAAGATCTCAAATAACTCATACCAAAGTGTTAACAAAACTAACCTCCTCAGACTACCTTAGCTAAAAGAAAAGAATGTTTTCCATGTTTTCTTTTAAATCATTTAACAGATCCATCCAGTTAAGCTGAAAACAAAAAATATTCCAAAGAAAAAATGCACATCCCTGCTTCGTTTAGCATACATTTATATCAGGAATGTCTTAAAAATATATTCATAGTTATGAGAATTAGAAACAATGAATACAAGTTGCAGGGAGGTAGATTTAGTTTGGGTTTGAGGCAGAAAAGTTGTAACAGTTGTTATTTGTCCTTCATTTTTGAAGAGGACTAGTGACATCACAGGTAGTGCCTTAGCTTGTGCATGAATTGGATTTAAGTGAAGCAAAGTTGTATAGTCATGAGCCTCACTCTCTCTTCCAGAGTCATCGAAGTCCAGTAACAAGACAACAGTCAAGATGATTGGGGATGGCCCAGGACGTACTGGATGACTTTTGGCATCTTCCATGCCTGACCAAGCTCTAAACTGTTCACAACACCATCTTCAACCACCTTCATGGCTATCTCACATGCCCATTCAACTAGAGAAGTCTTCACATACTTGAGGTAGATATCTGACTGACCAACAGGTTAGAGACATCAGCATGATTTTAACCCTTCTGCCACAATAGTTTACAGGGGTGTGACCACTGTGCATGCTACAGCTTCTTGGAGTCAGAGATGAGAGTTGAGTGGATACCAAAGGTGGTTGAGCAGCCCTTAGTGTAAAAGTAAGGACTTCCTAAAAGTAGCATGGACCAGCTCAGAAAGTAGAGGGATCCCCCCTCACTAATGGCCTGTAAGCAAACATCTCATATATTGTAGAGAGGATCCTTGGTGGTGTATGGGTTGGATCAACTGCATTCTGAAGTCTTTTATAACACAGAAATTCTGTGATTACTACACCTAAGATCTCTGGGTATATAAAAAAATTACATTAAAAGCAAGCCAGCATTAAACAGAAGGATCCCATGAGCTGTATTTCAGTTTTGTCAGTTCAACCTAAATTCCTGCTTAATGTATAGGATTATCATCAAAAAAGTTCACAAGGATAGATTGACCAAGAGCTCCAGAAAAATAATGAAACTACCTCTGGTTTCCAATTAGCCACATCGTGGCTACCTACTTTGTGGGTATGCCCGAACTATGAATGGAGCCCATAATAAACAATAGACTGTCTCTTCCTCATTCTGGGGACATTCTCAAGCAAATCTCAAAAAGGCATGAGAAAAAAAAAAAGCTATTTTAGTTATGGAGTTTATAAAAGGACAATCCTAAAGGTCTCAGACTCAGGCCTCTAATTATTATTTATGTGACCTTAAGAAAGTTATTTCCCATCCCTGTGAGAAAGTTGTTTTCTCATTTGTAAAATGAGAGGGAAGTGGAGCTTTGTCCTAGGAAGAATGGATAAAGGTTCATTACACGTTTTGCTACTCTGGTTCAGTATGTGATGAATGACTTGGTGCTAGGAACTGAAAAAAAAATTAAGAAAAATTTATTCACCCAAAAAAGGCTAGATTCTTGGTAGTATTCCAAAGGAAAAAAAAAATAAAGCAATGAAAGTGTTCCTTTTTTTTTTGGTGTTTCCATTAATGTCCTGTTTTCTTAACTAGGGTAAAAATGTTGACTGAAAGGAGAAACTGAGGAGAAAGTCAGGGGAATGAAGGTAAGCCAATAAGAGGACTCAAGGGGAAACTTTTCAAGTTAATTGTAAGAGAAATTTTCTTTTGGATACTAAACTGTATGGGGAGACAGGGAAATATGAAGAAAATGAGTGAAGGAGGGTGGGGAGAGCAAAATACTGCCTCCAGGAGGAACTACTTTTTGAAAATGTGGTGGTACATAACTCTATAGGTCTAGGTTAGGATAATGGATAGAAATCTGACCTTAAAGCGAAGAAGGCTTGCATTTCAAATTCAGCCTCTGACACAAAATCACTGAGTGACCTTGCCCAAACATTTACCCTCAGCAGCTTTATAAGACTGGGCTGACCTTTGTTAATAGGAGTTTCCTCACTTGAGATTTTCTTATAATCAATAAAAGAATAGCTGCAATGTCTAGCCTTATTAAGTCTACAACTACCATTTCTCTCCTTTCAGAAGCTGCCAGGTGAATTTTACAACTCCAGGACAATATTACCAAGCACCATTCAAATAACTGGGGAAATCTAACTGTGAATATAAGATTAGTCTGACATTAGTTGACAAAAATCTCAAAAAAACAAGTTTCAGTTTCCCGATTGATGAACCATACAGGGTCAAAGCCCAACAGATAGACATATGGTGGTTTCCGCAAAGAAAAATGCTTCCTTGGAAACTTCCATGGATGATGACGCAGCCTATATGTCAGGAGAGTCAGGGAGTTTTTGGAAATGAAATTGACTACTTGAAAAGAAAATAGACTGGCATCTTAAAAATTATGCCCTTGATATGGCTATGCCTGTACTTTAACCACTAGTGTCAGAAATTATAAGCCAATCTGCCCAACGTGACAGATGGCGAAGGAGCATGGGGCTTCTTAAATAAGGATTGGTTTTGGCAACTCTCAAATCAGGATTGTTTGGGTTAAGGGAAAAAAGTAAGGACCTCAGCTTCCTGGGTCATTGCTTTAATTCCTATCAAATACTTGAGAGAGATGAAAGTCCATATTTACAAGGATGCTATAGCATTACACACACCTTTTCCTGCTAGGCCTCCTCAATAAATAAGTCAGGATAACCTGCTAAGCTAAACTACAGACCCTTTCCCTATTCCCATCAGGGAAGGGAATGCTCTACAAAACTTCACTGTCAGTATTCTACACAGCCAGTTATTTAAAAAAAAAGAAAACAAGAGAAAACCTCCTCAGGAAAAGGTTGGGAGTGGGGGGCAGAGTCATCTGGCTACAGTATTCAAATATTTCCTTAACCGGTTCTACAGAAATTCTTCCAGAGGTTTCTGGAAACTCTTATTTTCTCCTTGGAAATGAAATTATCCATGGTGAGTAAGGATAGATCGGTAAGAACAGGGCATAGCTTTCTCCTTTATGTGGGGAGGAATTCAAACAAATATCCTAAGGTAGAGGAAATATGTCTCCAAAAGAAACTAGAAACAAAAGCTCCTTCTTGCACAAAACTGAAGAATTAGTAAACAGTAACATTTCATATAATATATGAACCATTATATATAATGGTTATAATTCTAATCAACCATTACTTTCACTTCCTTTCAACTAACAACCAGAACAAGTTGTTGCTGATCAGTTATTTTCAGTCCTGTCTGACTCTTCGTGACCCCATTTAGTATTTCCTTGGCAAAGATACTGGAATGTCTTGCCATTTCCTTTCCCAGCTCATTTTACAGATAAGGAAACTGAGGCAATCACTGCCTCAGTTTTCTCATCTGTAAAATGAGTTAGAAAAGGAAATAGCAAACCACTCCAGTATCTTTGACAAGAAAACCCCAACTGGGGTCACGAAGAGTTAGATATGACTGAAAACAACTGAACAAAATAACACAGCAGGATGACAGGCTTGATAGGGAGTGAGGGCAGTAGGAAACATCTAGCTGGGAGGATCATTGAAGAATACTTGGACTAGGCCTTGAAAGAAGACAAGATTTTACTATTTGAAGAAATACAGGAGGAAATTTTTACAAGCCTAGGGAAGGGCTGGAGGTGGGAAATGGAAGGACAAAACTGAGGAATATTGAGCAATCTAAGATGATGGGAACATGGAATATGTGAAGGGGAGTAGTCATCAGATAAGACTGGAAAGACAACATGGATCTGGATTATAGAGGGCCCAGAAAGCAACAAGAAATTAAAAAGAAAAACCAGTTCTTCCCTTTTCCTACATCAGTAGATTCCAAAATCTACTACTAGGAGGGACTCAGAATAGAGAGAGGGGCCAGGAAGTAGAAAAGAAACACTCAACACCTTCTCAGGATCATCGAATTTGCTTCTGATATCACCAAAAAAACCACTCGGGACACTGCAACCACGATGCCCATAATCCTTAACAGCGGAAGGCCGTGAACAACTGGAAGAGGACAGACCTGGGGAATGGCTGAATAAATTATGGAATATGAATGTAATGGAATACTCATGTGACCCAAGAAAGGACAAACAAGTAGGAACTGATACAGAATGAAGCAAGCAGAACGAGGAGGACAATGTATACTTTAACAACACCACTGTAGCAATGGTACAGACTGCTGTCCTGATAGAAAGGTAATGGCCAAAATATCCAGAACGGGACATTCGTTTTTGGCCACTTCTAATATGGTGATTTGTTTTGCTTGATTATGCATATTTGTTGCAGACAGTTCCTTTTTTCTTTTTCTCTTTCTGTGTGAAAAGGGAGAAGAGGGAGGCACAAGGCTTGTTAATTGAAAAAATAAAATTGAAATTTAAAAAAGAAAGTGAATCTGGGGAAAAGGTGAAACAACATTCCCTCTATCAAAGAAGAGACATCTCTTTTGACTGTGAAAACAGGTATTCCAGCTAGTTCTGGAAAGACTAGAGCCCACTGGAGTGCTCTGAGAAGTAATCTGGGACAGCTCTTTGAAATGAGAGCTATAGAAAGAAGGGTTTTGTAATTGTACAGGCATTGGGAATCAGCGTGAGGAAAGGGTGATGTAAGCAGAGAGCCGGGAGCTCAGCTCAGAATAGTGAAAATAGACCTTAGAAAGGTAGGTACTTTGTCAGTGTCTTATCAACCCTGTCCTAGGAAACAGAGAGAGGCTGTACCTGGGAATTGGGGGTGTTCCATCACCATAACAGGGAATTCTATAATAGGTAGAATTTACCTATAGCAAAAGGGTCATTCCAACTGTATCACAGTCTGGATGGAATACAGCCTGTCTCAGAAGTCATAGCAATTTTAATCTTTAATATTTTTATTCTGGTCAACTCCTCTGACTCTGACCTTCTTCATATAATTGTTTGATTACTAATTCATTTTCCCCATAAAACATTATTGAGAAAAGGTAAAGTATCCAAACGCTGTAAATATATAAAATGAAAAATCAGCGTTCTGGGAAAAAAATAGCCTTAAGCCCTGAGCAACCCAAAATTACATGACCATGCAAACATTCCATTTCGCCCCATCACTATCACTATTATCTCTTTCCACTGCATGTGTTAGTGGAGGGTGGCCTTAGAAGCAGACCAAGGAGATCATCACCCACTTGATTTTAAATGGAACCTGAGGCCCAGCAGAGTCAAGTTTATGAGCAGAGCTAGGATCTGAATCAAAATCTTCTAACTCCAAAGTCCTTGTTCTTTCTACTCTTCTGGAATACTTTGGCACCCACTCATTATTGATTCCCTGGTGTAGAGACTGTGTATATGTGTATGTGTGTGTGTGTGTGTGTGTGTGTGTGTGCATCTGTAACTCTCTCTCTCTCTCTCAATTCCCCCTCCACCACCACCATTGGCATAGTGCTCAACTACTTCAGTCAGCCAAGGAGGAATCAGTCCATTAACCTTCAATTATACATAAAGTGTTTGCTGTTGATGCTGCCCGAGTCTTTTCCAAGAGGGTCAATGACCTCAAGGGGTAATGTCTTGATCTGTGAGTGGACTGGATTTAAGTGAGACAGAGTTGCATAAAGCTGTCGGCCTCACTCTTCCACACTTCCAGAATCATGGAGGTCCAGTGGCAGGACAAAAGTCAGGATAACTGGTGATGGCCTGGGATACAATGGATAACCTTGGTGTCCTCAATGCCTGACCAAGCTCTAAGCACTCCACAGAGCCAGCCATCTTTTTGTTCTCATCCACCCATTCTGCTGGGGAAAGTCTTTGTATACATGGGGTAGACATCCCCCTAACTTGCTGACAGGTTTGAGACCTGTCAGTTAACCTGAATATGCCTTAACCCTTCTTCCCCGACAGTTTACCAAGGTGCATCTGCTACAGTTTCTTGGAGCCACAGGTGAACGTTGGGTGACAAGCGCACAGCAATGGTAGATGAGCAGCCCTGAAAAGGGCTCAGTCATCCCTCACACCAGAGATGCTAGTCCTTCCTGAACACCCCATCTACCCTTGCATGTAAAGTAGATTGATATGTGCAATGTACAAATATATGCAAATCTTAAGGTATTGTATGTTAGCTATTACCATCAGTATTATGATACAAAGTAGTCAGAGGAAGGCCACTACCCATTGAGGCTCAATATAGAAAGGGATCCTTGAGATGCATCATTATAAGGGAAAAAAGGCACTGGATGAGTGGGAGGTGAGAAGGGAGTGCATCCCAGCATGGGGTGGGGGACAGTATAAAGGAACTGAGAAGGGAGATGGAGTGTGTCCAGTTTGTCTTGATCACAGAAAATGGTAGGAGAATTAATATCCCTTGAGGCTGGAAAGTTTGGTGACGAAGACCTTAAAAAGTTAAGTGGAAGATTTACATTTTATCCTACAGGTAATAGAACTACCACTGTTTATTAAATCAGGTTAGATATCCAATGAGGAAAGTCACTTGGACAGCAGTATATAAGATGGACTGGAGTAGGGAGAAACTTAAGTCATGGAGATCGTTCAGGAGTCCACTGCAACAATCTAACAGGAGAGGATAAAAGCCTAAAATAAGGAGGTAGCTGTTCAAGTCAAGGGAGAGGGTTAAGGAAGTCTGGAAAAGGAAGGAGGGGATAGGGAAGAAAGAGAAAGGGTTTAGGCATGTTCAGTCCAAGATGTTTCCAGGATGACTAGTTTGAAATGTTTAGCCAGCAGCTAGTAATGCAGGATTATAGCTCAAGTCAGAGATTGGGGCTACATATAGAGGTATGGGAGTCATCAACATGGCAATAAGGAAACCCATAAGAATGAATCACGTCACCAAGAGAATGTATAGACAGAATGGGGGGCCTAGGGGACAGGGGCCTGGGAAACATCCACAATTATAAGCCAGAATGCTCAAGCAGCAATGGGAAGAGGCATATTCTCAACTCATCCACAATCACACTCGTTCACTAACACCATTATAGGTGATGCCTCCTCTTCAAGATCCAAAAGAACAGGCCTAACATCTTTTATTTCTCCTGTACCCTCCCACAGCACCTAGAGCAGGACCCATAGAACACGCAATAAATTCTGCTGTCACACGTGGCCCATCCATGGATCCAGGACTCAGCCAAACCAAAGGACATTTTCGACTCTCCAGTTAATTAATTAGGTGACTCTGGATCAGAATTCATGATATAGGAAGCTATACCTCAATCTCCTCATCTGCCAAGTGAGTTAGCATTGACAGACCTCTCTAAAAAGCCCATGACCTTTAGCCAATAAACTTCAAAACCACAATCAAACTCATCAGCAGTTTGAACAGCCGGGTAAATACATACATATGTATTGCCATTACTACTACCATAAGTGCTAAATGTTCCTTCATTAATTGGTTCACTACCTTCCCTAAAAGCCATTGTAAAGTGGGAATGCAATTAATATATCTATACAGAAAATAAGTGGGCATTGAGGCACAGTTTGTAAACTATTAATAACAATGAATGATTTGTAATAAAATAATTGATCTCTTTTTAAAAAAAAGAGAGTGTCTGGCATGTTTTCAGCCTTTTCAAATGTATTGATCAGCTATGCTGATTTTTTCCTCCCATTTTTAATCTTTAAAATGCTATTTGTTATATGAGTTGACTCTCTGGGAGGGGGACGGATACCCCAGATAACTATGACAATGTTAAAAACAGAAGACATGAATAAAAAAACGTATGCTTTAAAAAACATTTTTAAGTGAATGACTGGGAAGTTTTTTGTTCCTTCTTTTTTGAGGGAGTGGAGGAAAAAAATTGTTAAGCATATGTTGTAGTACTTTTTAATATACCTAGAAAAATAACAGGAAATTTTTAACCTTTTTGGTAATGAGCAAAAGCATGATGTTAAGAAGAGAATACATTAAAGGCTTTTTATCTAGTTAATAAAATCACAGACTCTCAGTTCTGTATCTTTCCTTCAATACACATAGGACCTTTGTAGGACTGTAATTATCCCAAAACAGACATTCCCACCAGAAAGAACCCAGATTAGAAGACCAAGACTTAGGGGACAGCCCTTGCCGTGGAGAAGATCCTAGACCCAGTCAAAGCAGCCAAAGACTGGCAGCAAGGCAGTTTGCCCAACAAGGCTTTAAGCACCAAAAGAAAGGCCACATGGAGGATTAAAAAACACATGTCAGAAGAAAGATTTGGGTATTCAGGACAAGAGGAAAGGATGCAACTTGGATGGAGTAACAGGAAATGGGAAACCAAAGGAAACCCCTGTGAATTCCTCTTACACCAGGAACCATGTTCCAAAATTCCTGTGTCCCTGACAGCATGAAGCACATAACTCAATACCTAATCATAATAACTCTAATAACTCACATTTATGTGGCACTTCACAGTTTACAAAGCACTTTCCTGGAAAGAGCCAGTAAGGTAGTTAGTACAAATGTGACTGTCCTTATTTTATGAATGATACTAAATTACTAACAACTAGATTGACTAAATAATTCATTTAGGGCAAACTCAGCTGAGGGAGAGAGACGACAGGGATAGTGGTGGCACAAGGACAGTCCTATGGAGTATGCAGTTGCTCTGGGTCATTCAAGCCCTGATTGCACTCTGGGGGTAGAGGCTGAGGTGAGTTGACCCACATATTACCTAGGACCACAAGCAGACAAGGACAATGGCCACTGCAAGAAAGAGGTTTATTCTCCTCCAGACAGTCAAACCCTGAGACAAAGACTACATCCCCAGGACGTTTTCTTGGAAAACACCCATTAAGGAGGTCAGGAACAGAAGCTAAGTAGTGAATGATGGAGCAAAAAGAAAAAAAAAGTAGTTTTGAAGGAAGAAGGAATATTCAGTAAAGAAAGTTGATTGACACCATAGCAGGGATCAAAAAGGAGGAGTGCATCATGACGGAAAAAGAGAGTCCTAGACGTGGAGTCAGAGGACCCAGGTTCAGATTCAGGAGCTGTTTCTTACTATTTGGATGACTTTGGGGAAATTACTTCACTTCTCAGTTTCCCCTTCTGTAAATAAAATATGATCTCTAAGGTCCCTTTCAGCTCTAAATCTATAATCCTCTGGTGAAGATTGTAAAGAAAAAGAAAAAGGTATGATTTATTTTTGAAAGGGACCTTTTTCCCCATGACCATCGTCCTTCCTATTACAATCGTTCATTCAGCAAGCACTAGTGGAATGCTATCTGAATACCAGTAACCATAGCATCAGTCAAAGAAATACAAAAGAACAAGTGCCCTGCCCTTAAGATCTTAAAATCAAGTTCCATCTGAACAATTTTGCCTCCGTCCCTTGAATTTTCCCCTTCAGGCTCTGCACTTGCTGGCCTCACTCAGATACTAGAAAAATATCGAATTGGGAGCTAATAACTAAGGGAAAAAAATGGAAGAAACTGCAAAGAAACCTAAGATTTTCTTCTTGAACAAACAACTTAGGGGGGGAAAAACTCTCCACTATAAAAATAAATATGAGGCACCTGGATCACGGAATCAGGGCAAAAGAAATGTCAATAGCTGGTAATTAGGTCCTGCAGTCTACTAAAGGGTACCCGGTACTGAGAGGATTAATCAGCCAAGACTGCAGGAAAGTATTAAGCATAGAGATTTCTGAGGTTAGTAGAGAACGCTTCCAACTAGGAGAGTCAGGGGCTTCTCTGCACTCTGCTGATGTCTCAACGATGTGTATCTTAAAGAGCCTGGTAGAAATGAAATCTGATCTTGCACCTGGTCCCTATTCCACAGAAAATCATGATCAAGTAAGTCTTGTCACATCTGCCACAGCACCATGGATCTATTGAGAAACATCTGGTTCTCTGCAGGGAGAGGTTACAATTAGATATATTTAAGTTTTCAGTCCTCAAATAGGAATTTCTAATCCTCTGGACCTCAAGGTTGCTCTCCGCAACTCAGTGGCATCATCCTTCCATTTTGGAGACTGACCCTCTTTTGAGTAGCTGGGTAGAATCTGAATTTCAAAAGGGAGTCCCAAATTTGGGTAAGCTCCAAAAAGAACAAAAGTCTGACAAGGCTCATATGTAGGTTGACTTCTGGATAATGGGAACTCTTTAGGGAGCCTGCAATTCTGGCACTTCTTACAGCAAAGTCAAATGTTAGTGCTTTCATAAACACACATTCATTCAGACTTTGTAATGGCCAAAAAAGCTTTCAGACTCAGTACACCATCAAATGTAAAAACTGCTCCAGTTCTACTTTAGGATTATCCCCATGAGATCATGGGGAAGGGAGAAGAGAGATGAATTCTGACATTCTTTAAAGAAACACCTTTAAACAAAAAAGAAAAGGAAAAACCTGCAATCATATTAACCAAGAGGCTTAGCCCTGAAGAAGAGTTGAGAAAATAGACTCTCCTGCCTTCTTTTCAGGGGGAAGGCATCATGGGTGTGGAATACTGCATACACAGTGAGACCTGATAGACACACAGCTGCCCTTTCCTTTCCTTTTTCTATGCTTTGTTAAAGGGATGGCTTACCACTAGGAGCAGGGAAAGGGATACATTGACAAGTGAAGGTGATATGAACAAAAAATATAGTAGCTTTTTTTTTTTAAGAACCACCTTCAAAGAAAGGTTGACAAGGAAAGAATGTAATTTAGAAATAATAGGACTTCAGAGCTGGCCAAGGTCTCTCAGTTCAATCTTCCTGCCACCAGGGGCATCTGCAGCAAACTCATATTTAATGGAAATATAACCTTCAGCCACATCAGGAAAGGCTATTTCAGAGACTCCTGGAAGAAATGTTTTTGAGCATGTCAGAAGACTTGGAGTTAGGAAATCCTTCCTTATGGCTAAGCTTTATCCTTCTTCCTGAAATTCAGTCCCAAAGGAAAAGGATACTAGGCAGCTATTTGCTGTCTTTACTAAGGCTTTAGCTGACCTTCCTCTAGATTTTCCTGTTTAACCCCCATTCTCCCCTTTACAAGAAGCAGGTGATAGTTCTAAAGCCATGATTCAATTCAACAAAGATTTACCCAGTGCCCACCATTTGTTAAACACTGTACCAGGAAAACAAAGTCAGAATTGAAATAATTCCTGCCCTCAAGAAACTTATGTTCTCCTAGAAGAAAATGTGGAGAAAAATAATGCATTTTTTTAAACTGAACTTGTGATTTAATAGACAGCTGCCAGGCAGTAACTTCCTCACCAGGGATGATTAGAACCTAATCTTCAAACTATAGTCTTTAAGAATTAGTTCACTAGGGCAATAAGGTATCAAATGACATGCCCAGGGTCACACAGGCAGTACATTTCAGAGGCACAACTTGAACCCAGTCCTTTCTGAATCCAAGGCTAGATCTCTATTCATCATGACACCTGCTTCCTATCATAGCTGTCAACTATGTGTCAACCAGGTGATAAAGTGGACCAAGTGCTGGACTTGGAGCCAGGAAGACCCTACTTGAAAACTTACCTCAGACCCTTACTTGTTGTGTGACCCTGACCAAGACCCTTAAGCTTCTGTTTCCTCATCTGTAAAATGGGGGAAGAATAGTAGCACTTACAACCCAGGGCTGTGCAGATCGAAAGAGATCGTATTTTGCAAATTTCTTTGCAAACCTTAAAGTGCTATATAAATGCTAGCTATTACTAAATGCCAGTTATATAAATATGAAAGAGATAGAAAGGAGACACAAAGTCATTTCAGGATAAGGAAATCTTGTAGGAGGTGGCACTTGAGCTGAGCTGTGAAAGTAGTTAGGGATTCCAAGATGAAAAGGGATGGCATTCCTGGCACTGGAAAATAGCCCATGCAAAGCCACAGAGATACAACATGGAAGGTGATGGGTACAGGACAGCAAGGAGGCTGGTGTGGCTGGAAGGCATCAAGAGGGGAAATAATGTGAAACTCATCTGGAAAGATGGAGGCCAGATTGTGAAGTTTTGAAATGACCAACAAAGGGGCCTGCATTTTATTCTAGAAGCAACATAGAGTCACTGAAATTTTCTGAGCAGAGGAGTGACCAGATCAGATCTAGGCCTTGAAAATGTTGATTTGGCAGCAGTTTGGAGGCTCAGTTAGAGAAGGGAAAGACTGGAAGCAGGTAGCTCAGTTGTGGGACTATTATAAAGGTCCAGGTGAAAGGTGATTGGGGCCTGAATTGGGTTGTATGATTAGAAAGAATAGTTGCAAGAAATGGTTTGGAAGTACAATCAATAAGGTTTGGCAACTAATTAGATGGCTCAGTGAAAGTGATAACCGAAAGATGACTCAGGTGTGAGTCTAGGTGACTAGAAGATTAGTAGTGCTCTTGACAGAAACAGCAAAGTTAGGACTAAGGGGGTGGGTTTGGTGGGACAGATAATAAATTTTGTTTTAGACATGTGGAATCAAGGAGTCTGAGATCTGAAAGAGACACCAGCTATACATAAAAATAATGCCCACTATAATATACCCAGCTGATGATCCCCTAACGTGTCTTAAAGACTTCCAAGGAGAGAGAACCCGCCTTGGTTTTGAGATGCCTAAGAAGAGATTTCTCTGTGGAGATAGCCAACAAGCATGCATAGACTTTCAAGACACAGATGAGGGCTAGCTACCTATGAATATCTGGGAGTCATTTGCTTAGACACAATAGTCAAATCCATGGAGGCTGATGAGAAAGCATAGAGCAAAATGAAAAGTGTGCCCAGTACAGAATCTTGGGATACACCCATGCAAAAGGAGCAGAATATAGCTAATGATTCTGTAAGAGAGACTGAGAAGCAGTTCAGATGGTACAAGGAATAAAAGGAGGAAGAGATGTATCATGAAAACTCAGGGAGACCAGAGGATCTAGGAGGAAGAGATTTTCAGTACTTCCCAAAGTTGTAGAGAAGTCAAGAAGGATAAAGACCAAGGAAAGGGCATTGGATTAAGGAAAGAAAAAATCATCTTTAGTTAAGAGCTTTGCCATCAAAGATTTAAACCAGGGATGGGGAACCTGAGACCTCAAGGCCACATGTGGCTCTCTAGGTCCTCAAGTGCAGCCTTTTGACTGAATCCAAACTCCACAGAACAAATCTGAGAGGGCCACATGTGTCCACAAGGCTGCAGGTTGCCCACCCCTGACCTAGACTCTGTCTGCTCAGCTTTGCTGGGGTGGAATGTTCACACATGCATGCACACAGATGTTTACTACCAGTCATTTTTGTTTAGGAAGGTTGTGGTATTTTCTCATTTTTCTTGTCTGAGGTCATTTTTCTTTCTGATTTTTTTTCACACAGCTGTGTAGCACAGCATGTAACATGGAGCAAGATCAAAGACCATATTGAAATAATGATAAATATTTCCCATATAACCAATGGTAACATATGCCAAATAGGTGACCTATCCCTCTTGCAAAGATATACTGTAATACCTACCCTTCAATTTCTCCTAATGTTTAAAGTATATCTCAGGAGTGAGTCTGGCACTTGGGGGAACATTTTTTGCAAAATGCTAAAAGGGAGAAAAACACTAGCTTTGGAGTCAGAGAAGTTGGGTTTAAATCCCACTTCTGGGGTTTACTACCTGGAACAAGTCATTTAACCTCCATGGGCCTCAGTTTCTTTACCTGTAAAATAAGGGGATTAGACTAGAGGGCCTCCAAGACCTCTTAGAGTCCCAAGCTGATGTGACTGTTAGTATTTATGATTATGGTTGTTAGCAATTATTATTTCATGAACTTAATACCTCTTGGTAGTCATTTTCCCATATGATCCACTGCTCTTCTCCCTAAATGCTTCAAACTTATTCCTGGAGAGCAGTATGTGCATTCAGAAAACCATCCTCAATATACAAATGAAATAGAACTGATAGTATGCTAAAAATTCATTCAGTGCATGTGGGAAAAGTCTTGGTTCCATGTTAGAAGCAAATGGCATTTTTTAAATAAGTCATTAATAGACGTGCTGCAAGCTGATCTCAGTTTCCATCTATGCCTTCATAGTGCAGCTGTGAAAAGGGGCTCCAGGCTCAAATAGAGCATATGTACGTACACTCAACCCAGAGCTGAGATTTATGGGTATATATGTTGGATTAAGTCTCTCTCTCTCTAAATATCCTTTGGCTTGGCTTTTAGGGTTTTAACCTTTTACTTTCCTCTCTTCCTATACTAAGGAGGCAAAAAACAAAGAAAAATGGCCTCAGATGAGAAAACATGGCTACCTTCTTACTCAAAAAATGAACTGATACCGAACATTCCCACATTATGAGATGGAATTCAACGAGAGAAACTGGGTAACTCAGCAGGCTATTGGGCTTAGTGTCCACTTCTCTAAAGAAGGAGTGATACTACGTCTTATTTCCAAAGCCCTCTTGGAGATCAAGCACACCATACACACGGATGAGGCAACCAACAGATAGAGTACCAGGTCTAGAGTCAGAAAGACCCAAGTTCAAGTCCAGCCTCAGACACTTATTAGCTATATGATCCTGGGCAAGACACCGAACCCCTGTTTGTCTCAGTTTCCCCATCTGTAAAACAGGAGTAATAATAGTCGTCTATCCCAGAGTTGTTATGAGGAACAAATGAGATCCTGATAGTAAAGCACTTAGCATAGTGTCGGGCATGTAGTAAGCACTACATAAATGTTAGCTATCATCATCATCATCACTATGACCACCTCCATAGATGTTCCCTATACAATATAAGCAAGGGTACCAATTTTTTTTTAATGTGGGCTAGGTGTAGAGTAGGAGATCAAAGGTGGAAGAAATTATTTAAAATTGTTAAAATGTCCTAAATGATATGAGTGTGTGTGTGCATGTGGGTGTGTGCGTGCATGCATGTATGTGTGTGCATGTGTGTGTGTTTTGGAGAGAGCTTGGAATGTTGGAAAAGGTCTTGATTCTACAGTCGGGCACCAGGATTCACACTGTACCTTTGAAATGAGGAAGTTAAACCAGCTGGCCTCTGAGGGCTCACACAGCTGTAGATCCATGCCAGTCTTTCGAGAGAGAGATGAGGAAGGGGACATATGTACAGGCTTTAGTAAGCATGAATGACAACATAAGAAAGGAAGTTTTTTAAGAAAAAGAAGAGAGGAGAAATAAAATTGGGAGAGAATGAGAGATGATAAATTGAAGAGGGATAGTTGCCCTATCCAAGTATTACATTGTCACACCTGGAATATGTACATGCAAATAGAGAAATCTGTGTTTGTGTGTGTGTACATACATACATATAAATATATACACACACACCCATATATGAACACCTATATATATATATACATATAATGTATTTCTTTAGACACATGGCCTCAGTCAAAACTGGCTTTCTACATCCATTATCGTCATTCCCATATCAGAATTTAGTTGATAAACACAATGAGGGAGATAAAGACAATGGGACAAGTCAACAATATACAGTTTTAAGTAACACATACCTACAACATGTGATCTGCCAGAAGGGCAAGCTCAGTGAGTACAGAAGTAGGAGGATCACAGACATGGAGTTGGAAGGATCTTCCAACCCCCTCACTTTATAGATGAGGAAGCAGAGGCCCTCACAAAAGAGACTTTGCCCATGGTAACGAATGCAGGTGGAAGAAATCAGTAATCCATTCCAACACACATGTGAAAGACATTATGAAAATTAGCAAATTGAAGCCACACTTTTCAAATAACTAAAAAATTCTGGCAAAAGTGGGTTGTGAAATTATAAATGTGCATTTTCAAGAGAAGGATGAAAACTTCCTAGTCAGAGACACTGCCTCACACTCTAAGGATTCCTTCAACCTTCTTTTCCATAAACAACAGGTAACCAATCACATGAGCTACTGCTGCTGTGAGACATGGTGATACTCTAACTTCTTTGGAGATCAGGGGACAGAAGCTAAATTGTGTGTGTTCCAACTAGACATTCAAGACAGGATCCAAAGTTTCTAGCCTCAAACTAGTTTTCCTACCATTTTTTTTTCCAATAATCCCTTTACATGAACTCTTCACTCTAGGAAAACTGGTGTACTTGCTACTTCTCAGATGTACCTTACCCCGCCTCCATTCTGGGTCATTCTTTACTCTCTGTGTACTTTCTCCCTAAAATAGTCTCTCTTACACACACACACACACACACACACACACACACACACACACACACTCCCACAATTGGAACAAATTGTTCTCATTTGTTTGGGGTCTTCACATACTTGGGGTAGACACCCCTCCTAACTCATTAATAGGTTTGAAGTCTGTCAGTTATCCTCAGTTTGACTGAGCCCATCTGCCACAATGCAGTGATTTATGGGGTCTGGCCTAACGCATGCTATAGCTTCTCCAAACCACAGGTGAGAGCTGCATAAAAAAGGTAGATACCAAAGGGGAATGAGCAGCTATGGAAAGGGCTTAGTAAACTCTCATACCAGAGGTGCTAGTCCTCCTGCAACATCTCTTACACCCCATACACCAAAATCTTCATGTAAACTCCTATCTATCCATGTGACACTTGTAAGGTTGATTGTTTTTTTAATCCATGTGTAAGATTTTACATTTATCCTCATTTTATTTCATCTGATTACATTTACCTTAACATTCAAGATTGTAGAAGTCTTTTTTTGAATCCCAAATTTGTCTTTCAATGTGTTAGTTATCCCTCGCATCTTTGCAACATCTGAAAATCTGGTAAGGGTCTCCTGTCACCTGTGCTTTCACCCAAATCACTGATAAAAATGTCAAATAACCCAGGGCCTGAAGCACTGTCCTAGAGCTGTTCTTTCCAGGTGACATCCAACCATCAATGAATCCAAGTATCTGACTGAACTCCCCGAACTGTACCATCCTCTACCCTACATCTCTCCATCTTGTCTATAAGAATGGCATGAGAGACAATATTCAAATGCTTTGCTGAAATTGAGGGATATTTTGTCTAGCAGAGTCCCCTAATCTATGAGTCTAATAGACACACAGAGGAAATCATTTACAGCAGGTAAATTTTTTAAAGTGTTTGTCCCACTTGATAAATCATTTCTGTGGTCTGAAATACTTTAGGACTTTATAGTAGGTATTTTGGTTAGGTGATAGGCAAGCTCTAAACTTCTCTTTCATGTAGGTTAAGCACTTTGATTCAAATGGTAAACTGGTGTTTGAATGCAGTAGCTTTTCCTAAGTAAGGATATGTTTCCACATGATGGTACCTGTTATGTGGTAATGCCCTAGAAATAATAGGAATGCACAGACTTCACTTAGAACTACTGAATTACCTTAGGATCATTGTGTAATTATTTCATTACCAGCACATTCCAAGAAATCGAGAATAAAAAAAAGGAAGTTGTCATACTTCATTCTTTAGACTTACATAGCTGGAAATTCTGCTAAAGTTTCATGAGTGAGGCTTATTTCTCTTTTGCTACATGAATTACTTAACACTTCCACTGAGGGAAAACAAAATAACTTCCATAATATATTATGACAAAATTTACTTCAAAAGACCCATGTTTTCACCAGCACAGGGATTCTTCTACCTTTATGACATACAACTAATGCTAATCAGAGAGATTAAAGACCTTCCCCTCCCATTAAGAGGAGTTTCATTAGGTGAGATTTGTTTTGTAGAAAGGCCCACAGCTTTTGCACTGGTTCTCAAGGGTTTTAATGCCCTCGGCTCTGAAAAATGTATAAATAGTCTGAGGTGAGATTTTAGTTTGGGGCTTACTGATTGGAAGTGTTTGTTTGGCCAGATGAGACACTGGGCAGTCGCCAAGGAGCCCTTGGCTTTGAAAACCCAGATGTTGGTGCTTCTCTCTCTGATTACTATGTGTGTGTTCGTCCTTCGTTGCCAAAGAAGATCATGCCATCAGAGAAATGATGACATGACTCATACTTGACTTTGTTTTGAGTAAGGGAGGGCTATGCAGGTCACCAGCCTTACTTCTCCTCCAGAGCCATCTGAATCCAGTGACCAGATATTCATCAAGATGACTGGAGATGACCCAGGATAAGGCAATTGAGGTTAAGTGACTTGCCCAAGGTCACACAGCTAGTGAGTGTCAAGTGTCTGAGGTGAGATTTGAACTCAGGTCCTCCTGACTCCTGCACTGGTACTCTATCCACTACACCACCTAGCTGCCCCTGGTAACTATGTATGTATGATCAGACAATTATCTGTCTATTGATCTGTGATGTATGGTCAGGCATCTGGAAGCCCCGTCTGTTGTATTTTCTCTGAAATTCAGGGTGTTGACTTTTTCCCTTGAACTAAGTGAATGAAATATATGTGTTTGATTAAAATGATTGCTGACCCCTCAAAAGTTGCCTTTTCTTTTAGAAAAGCAGACCTAAGAACCTGTGATAGCAGGCCATCCTCTGTATGTCGGGGTACTTGCTTTTACAATAAGATAGTATCATAACGCTGCAGTTGGGTGGTGACCAACCTGGTGATGAGTTAAGCTGGTACATTGCCACATCCATATATGATGGCCCTTCTGTCTTAGTAGAATCTACCTGAGATGTGTATCACTGACATAATTTAGATTGGGATTTTTTTTCAGAATTTAGGGTTACCTCATTATCAAAATGTGTCATTACAGTAAAAATTGACTGGTACAACTATCAACAATTAATAAATTTATTGAATGACTACTATTTATGCGGCAGTATATTAGATATTATAGGGATACAAAAGTAGGACAAAATGTGATCCATGTCCTCAAGGAGGCAGTTTACAATCTAGTTGGGAGAGAAAACATAACTACATAAAGATTAAATAGCAAGATGAGAGAATATTCAATAAAAGAAAACTCAATTCAACCTTTTCCCACTTAGTGAGTTCTTTCTTGGGATTCCATATTGTAAAGAGTCCCAAGGGTAACCTACCTTCATTCTATTCCTGGACCTGCTCCTGGTTTTCTGGACTTGAAAATCAGGTACTCAGCAAAACCCAGGGCCCTTTTCAGTTCCCTTTTGTGTGTGATCTCCCCCTCTCCTTAGAACATAAGTTCCTTGAAGGGAGGAACTATCTTTCTTTTTGCTTGTATTTATCCCCAGGTATTAGCAAGCACCCTAGCACACCAAGGATGGCCTGCTAGCACAGGTTATTTGATTTGTTTTACAGAGGAAAGACAACTTCAGAGGGGTTAACAATCCTCTTTAATTAAACATTCACTAGTTCAGGGGAAAAGTTAACACCCTGAATGTGGAGAAAATACAAGCAGAGAAATTAGCACGGAGATCAACAAACAGGGCTCCAACTGTCTGACAAAGTAATACAACCACCTACATACACCACCTGATAGGGAAGCATAAACAACATCTGAGTAGTGGGATTGGGGGTGGGGGTTCGCTTAACAAACAGCTACTCAGAGTCCTATCTAGGGAATCAAAAGGTCCTTCTCACAAACAAAACCCCCAAAGCAAAATACCAACCTCATAATATATATGCACTTTCAGAGCCATAAGGCATCACAACCCTCAGTGACTCAGTGCCTAATTACTTTAGTACTGAAAGGTGTGAAAGTCTTCCTATGAGCAAGCCTCCCCCTAAGCAAGCTCCTCCCCCTCATAACTGGGTGGGAGTTTAAAGCAACAAGACATCGTGATTGAACACGTAGTCACATAGGCCTCTTCATGGACAGAGAAGATCTTCATATGCCATTAATGTTACACCCCAGCACTTAACACAGTTCCTGGCACATGGCAAGTGGTTTATAAATTGCTTATTTCCTTCTTTCCTCCCAGGCCTTCCTCTCTTCATCCATCTATCTGTCCATCCTTTCCTTCTTTTCTTCTCTCCTTCCTTCATTGCTCCCTTCCTCTGTCCATTCATCCATCTCATCTTCCTTTATCTCCTTCCTTCCTTATTTCCTTCCTTCCTCCAAGGACGAAACTATTGAGAATACAACCCGAAACCCAACATTAAGTCCACAAGCCTCTGGGGGATCACAGAGCACATGCATTTTACTCATGTCAGTTTTGGTACAAAATCAAGGTATAAAATTAAAATTGGTTGTCTGCTTTTTTTTCTGGCAACTTTTAGTTCTTCAGTTACAGTCACAGGAGGTTAGAGAAAGGTTGCTAGCAGCATGTATCATGGCAGAAGGAGAAGGACAAAAGAAGCATAAGCTAAAAATGAACATCAGTCTGGAGCCCTTTGATTCCCCTAAACACCTTGGCAACCCCCGGGGGAGTCACTCTTTTATCACATTACAATAACTGATGCCTATGATAACAATGCTAAGTCACAGACCTCCCCAAGAAAAAATGCCCCATTCATATTAGCATATCTCTTTATAGACTATTTACTAATACAAGCAAGCATATAAATGCATTTTTTGAACTTTTCCATCAAAAGCAGTTAATTTGGGTAGAAACATACAAAAATTAAACGGATATTTTTCCATTTTCAGGAAAATTCATTCAACCACAACATCCTAAACACCTCTAACGAAGCCTTACGACAGTCAGAATAATCACAGTTAATTTCAGTAATAGCAAAATGCTGCTATTTCATCAAAACAACAGTCAACTTCAAAAGTCAAAATGCTAACCACGTTCAAACTTTTACTGCTTCTACCATCATAAAATTTTAAAAGCAAAGTTGGATAGATATAATTTTTCACTGGGGATGGGGATGGAAAAGAAAAGTGATACTTTCCAACATTATACACTTACTGGAAGAAAAAAAAACTGTGGGATGTATTCAGTCTTTGTTTCTTTTCTTTGAATTTACTAAGAAAATGAAGTATGTTAAGGTTAATTTTTCCAGGTAAAACAGCTATGGTAAAAATTACCTACATTTGTTGTAGGAAACAGGATTCAGATACCAATAACAACAAAATGAAGTTTCACAGAGGCAAAAAGCCAGGTTTTCCAACCTGTTTACTTTAGATCAGACACATTGGAAATTGTAGTATTGGTTTTGGTTTTGGTTTTTTAAAATCTGACACTGACTCATTTTTTTGGCCTCCTTCTGCAGTACGTAAGGCACAATAGGGAGTTAGCTTGATTGTACATATAAGAAAATCCATGGATTTGACTCATTTCTTAATGTATTCCATGCATGTTATAGGAGAGAAAAACAGTGGAAAAATGTAAGAACTTTGAATGTCTGGCTGCTTTTCACAGCAAATTTGGAAAATATTAAAATGCACAAGGAGAGACCACGTGTTGTAGTGAATGAAGAAGGACCAGAGCAGGATCGCAGGATTTATAGTTAGATGGGAATTTGTTGTTTGTTGTTCATTCATGTCCCACTGCGACCCCATTTAGGTTTTTCCTGACAGAAATACTCGAGTGGTCTGCCATTTCCTTCTAAAATTCACTTTACAGATGAGGAAACAGAGGCAAACAGTGTTAAGTGACTTGCCCAGGGTTACATAACTAGTAAGTATCTGAGGCTGGATTTGAACTCAGGTCTTCCTGGATCAGGCCCAGCACAATATCCACTGGCCAGACAGTTGCTACTAACAGAAAGTCCAACTCTCATTTTACAGATAGGTAATGTGAGGACAAGGCATCAATAAACACCCTAATGAGTGACCTGGAGGAAGTTGCTTCATCTCACTAAGCTTATTTGCCTCATCTTTAAGATAAGGGAACCATGTTTGCCTCCTACTTAATTTATAAACCAAAGGAGACAAATAATCAAATCATGTCTATTAAACTCTTGGGGAAAAGGCTCCTTTTTCAATAGACTATGAAATATTCTCTATGGGTTTTAAAAAGCAGGCTGGCTTTTCATCTGCCTGGGATGGTTTAGCTTAAATCATATCTGAAGGCAGTGGTATGGAACAGAAGGAATCTCAGGGTCCTTTGCAGTGCTATAATTCTGGCTTAGAAAGAGGAGAAAAGACTAAAGGAAGGGAAAATCTGTTGTGAAGCTCCTTA
>CM053770.1:130646650-130674590 GCA_028658325.1 Potorous gilbertii
GTCACTACAGGTGACCAAACCAGATGATCTCAGTTCCTGGGCTGTTGTTTTGGGGTTGGAATTACTTGCTTCTTCAGTTTGTGTTAATTGCATTGGAGAGTTGCCGAATCCACTCTCTTTGTGAATTATGTCTTACAGATGAAGCACAATTATGGTGGTATTTCCAAAATGTTTTTCACTTGTTTTATAAAAAATTTTTTGTCACAGAAATAATCTTGACAAAAAATGGAATTAAAATCAGAGAGCATTTTGGTAAGGGAATTGGTATAGAATTGTAAATCATGTCCAGAATAAAATCATTCCTTTGATAGTGGCCCAAAAGGCTGACAGGCCAGGGCATTGCCAAGCTGAATTTAGAGAGATGTCCTCAGCTCTGTCTTTATTTTTCTAGTTTATGTTACCCTGACAGCATTAACACTGGATTTCATTACAACTGTCAACATTATGTCTTCTTGGACTTCAAAAATGCTTGAAATTTCATTTTTGTCACTGTCATTTTCCTGTCTATTACAAGTAGTATGTGCTAGGAGATGGGGGAAAAAATGGAAAAATTCTCTCCACAATAAGGAAATGGAAATATTTAGGCATCTGTTGAAGGCAGTATTGATTTGGTATTCTTCAGCCTGACCCCTTAAAGTTCAGGGTTCAGGAAAACCATACAAAGAGTTCACCAAAGAACTTCATCCTCCCCAAAGTAATTTATGATGGTTGCTGTTGTCAAGGAAGGGTGTACTTCCCTAGATCACTGAGATAGTAATTGATCATTTACCTTTTTCTGAAAGCACATCATGTATTTTCCTCAATTAGGACCCACAAGGTAGTCTCTCTTATTGATGACCTCTGGAACTAAGGCCCATAGCAGTAAAGTAAGTGGCTTTACTGGCCCAGGAAATGTTTGTGACCAAGTTTGCGTCTGTGCTTTCTCTGCTTTGCTTCTGTTCTTGTTGTTTTGGAGGCTCCTGTCACAGACTTCTGTTCTCAGTGGTTGCTTCTACATTGCGGGGTCTTCTTCCTGGGCAAAGAATCTTAAAGGATTTCCAGTCCAATACCAATCTCTCCTGAGGAGAATGGTTCAGTCTTTTGAAGAGAAAAAATGATAGCTAACATTTATATAGCACTGTAAGGTTTGCCAGGAGATGCATGTTATGTACACATATACATATATCTATGAATATAGACATACACATGTCACATTCATACACATGTACACACATCATATACACACATATTTATAAAACATATACATACTTATATGTATATGTATCTATGAATAGATACACATACATACATAAACACATATTTATATGTATGTATAATACTTACTTGATTCTCAACAATCCATTGAGGTAGAATTTATTGTTGCTCCCATTTTACAGAGGAGAAAACTGAGACTGGGTAAGGTTAAGTGTCTCACTCAGGGTCACACATCTAGTAAGTACCTGAAGCAAAATTTGAACAAAGGTCTTCTTGACTCCAACTCCAGTGTACTCTCCTGACTTTTTTATTTTTGGAAGTGGGTTCGGGGACCTGATCTATCTTACCCTTGACTTGGACAATGGATAATTCTAAATCTTTTATTAGTATAGAAACAACTTAGGTCAGAGTGCAGTGGATAGAGTACTTGATTTAGAGAGAAAGGATGTGGATTTGAATTTGGCCTCTGGGATGTGTGTGCTATGTGATGTTGGTCATATGGATTTCAACTCTGAACCTGTTTGCTCATCTGTAAAAGACAGGGACTAGACTAGGTGATCTCATGTCCCCGCTAATTCTAAATCTGTATTTCTGTGAAATTCAAGAGCAGTTTCACTTTTAACCTTTCCTATCTCCATCATCTGGTCCTTAGGATTTTTACAAATAAACAGTAATATCAGGCACAGACTAAAACTCTGAATGAAAGTCTTCTTGGAACACATTGTTATGTCTTCCTTTCCCCAGAAAAGTCCTGGGCATGAATGTTTAACTCTTTTGTCAAATGCTGTTATGAGAGAAGAGGGGCATAAAGGGTATTAACTATTTTAATTTCAGAACTTTTAAAAAAGCCTTATTTGATGTGTCTCATAAATTAATAAATTATTAAGAATACCCTGTTGGAAAGATTATGAGGAACTCAACCAATCCTGTGATTTGCCTAGGACTAAAGGTTCCAGTGATTTTTCAGATAAGCAGTGTAGCAACATAAGGGATGGATCTGTTATGGAAAAAAAAATCACATTGCTAGGAAGTCATGAGACATGGCATGAATGTGATTTTGTTACCATATCCCTGGAGTCACATCAGTGCTGTTCTCAAAAGTCTGATGCAGAAGAAAGATGTTTTTTTTTTTTTAAATTTTGGGTGCTGGGGGAAAGGTGTGGTTTCCAGTTTAAATCATGAAGTGTTTTTCGTTAAATCTGTGTGATTTACATACCAAGTTGCTGCTCAAGATCATTCAGCATCTAATTGTAACCCAAGTGATCAGAACCAAAATCTGCGTTTACTAGACTGGGTTTGATCTTTGGAGTTTTCCCTCTAATACTATAAACAAGAGCAACTAGGTGTCACAGTGGATGGAACCCTAGAGACAGGAGGAATCCCCCTCAGACACTTGCTAGCTGTGTGACCCTGGGCATGTCACTTAACCCTGTTTATCTCAGTTTTCTCATCTACAAAATGAGCTGGAGAAAGAAATGACAAATCACTCTCATATCTTTGCCTGGAAGACCCCAAATAGAGTCGTGCAAAGTTCGACATAACTGAAACAACTCAACAATAAATGAATATGGCTCATGTTTTACCCTCAGTCTCATCTATTAGCTTTTGTGTTCCATAGGCACTGTATACTCACACATGAATTAACTTCCCATTAGGTTGATTGCAAGCTGCTTGAAGACTGGGGCTGGTTTTTACTGCTGGGCCTGATGCTTAAAATGTTTACTGACAGACTATTACTTCAATTCAATTTATTAAGTGCTTATTAAGTGCTAGTTGGTGTATTAGATATTGGGAATACAAATACAAAAATGAAGACAGCCCTTGTTCTCAGAAGCTTACATTGTCCTGGGGGTGGGGTGGACAGTAACAGGTACACAGATAAAAAAATATACATACCAAATAAATGTAAAGTAATTTTGGGGGCCATGGGGAGAAAGTACAACAAACTGGAGGTTATTAGGAAAGGTGTCCTATAAAAGGTGGCATTTGACTGAACCTTAAGGAGAAAAATGTGTTCCAAGAGACACAGTTGAAGTAGCTTTCTCTGCATGGAGGGGTATGGGAAAGGAATATACATTTATATAGTATCTACACAGTTCCAGGCTTGTGCAAAGACACAGAGGGAGATGGAGTTGTGTAGTGGGAATATCAGGGAGGCTGGTTTGATACTGGAAATATATATGTTTTTCTATACATTGTCATATACATATACTAGAGATATTTTTTTCTAATCTTATCTGTATTACTTTACATATTTTATTATATTTTTAGAAAAACCAAATAATTATCATTTATTATCTCTGGAAGACCCTTATTATAATGCACAGATATAGTTTAGGAATTAGCAACATTGTAAGGCCTGCCATGAGGCAGTTATCAGTGGATAGAGCTGGACCTGGAGTCATGAAGACATGAGTTCAAATCTGTCCTCAGATATTCACATGCTGTGTGACCCTGTTTGCCTTAGTGCACTGGAGAAAGAAATGGAAAACCACTCCAGGATCTTTGCCAACAAAACCCCATGAAGAGTATGGACACGCTATGGTTCATGGGGTCATGATGAGTCAGACACAACCTAGTAACAAGATGTTTGACAGTCTTCTCCTATTAGCACATTAGTACAGTGAGTTTATTAGATTAGCTAATTTTCACCTTGGAGAGCAGGAAGGGCTGCGTTCTGGAGGGTAAGGTATGGAATTTTAGGGGGTGGAAGAAGGAAGTATGGCAATAGAAAGCAAGGGGACAGACGAGAGGCAGGTCCAATGGTTTGCCTTTGGTTAGTGGTTGCTAGACCAATTGATAGCCACCTTCCAGACTAATGACTGTATAAGTATTACTGAGATGAGCAAACCTACACTTCTCTACATATGTACTTGAACCAAAATTGGGTCCTGAGCTGCTCACTCCTAATCTAATCCAACCCATCATTTAACTAATGAAAAACCTAGAACTGAGGAAGGTTAAGAGACTTCTAAGGTCACTCAGCTAGTTAATGGCAGACTAGAATCCAAGTCTCTTGACTAAAACACTATTTGTCACACATAGAAAGCTCTCATAGAAGAGAATGCAGTGGCAGCATTCCTGTGAAGAAGAGAAGTTCCCCATCTCCTTTGGAGCAGATGAGAGAGATATTGTGGAGCAGTAATGAACAATGCCATGTGACTGGATGCTGGCATTAAGAGAGAGGGAGAGCTTTTCATAGCTGAGTTTGCAATAGCACATGGTAGTTGATGGAGGAGAATCTCATTACTGTGGATAAATAGGTGGAGGGAATCTCTTCTTAGATCAACTCCTCCTATCTTGAGGCTATACATGTGCATGTGTAGGTGTGCACACCAACACACACACACACACACACACACACACACACACTCACCCCCACACACAAGGGTCCACAGTGTCCTTCACTGGAGGAGTATATGTAGGACATAGATGACTTTGGAGTTGCTTACTAGAGTAGTTTTGTGTGGTAGGTAGGTGACAAATATGGCTTTGATGTTTCAGACAGAGAAACTGAGACTTTAAGGAGCAAGTTGCTTTCCTGTATAATATAGCTCGGACAAATTAAAATAACTTTATCCAGGTCAGAGTGGGCATGTGACCTACTTATCATGACCCTCATAGCATTGGCATAAGAATTAGACCTTGCTTCCCCTCTATATACAGCATGTATAATTCGCTGATTCTCTTGGAATCTCAAGGGCCAGTTTTAGTAATGTGCCCTTTCCTGGTTGGATAACATCCAGTTATCTCAGGCGAGTGTGAATGTCTATGGGTTTGAAAGTTTTATTTGTAAGGAAATCATCCCTCCCGACCCTGATATCCTTGTCACCTGGAGTTTGTCCAAAACCTTTTCCTTTTTGGGAAAGATGATTGAGAAGGTGTTGAAAGAAACACTATCTCTAGAATGTCATCCATAGTCTTGATTTTTCTGAAAGCACTTGCCATCTGCTTTTAGGTCAAATTGGGAGAGTGAATGGGGAAGTAGTTACAGCAGTTGAAGATCTGCCTCAAGATATGAATGGATGACCATTTCCCATGTCAATCATTTTATCTATATCAGTAGGTAGTCACCACCCCCAAATGGGAGATTTACATGTAGTCCATTGTTGCTGTATTCTTATTACATATATCTAGGTTCCTATTAGTGCAAATAATGAATCCCATAAAGTGGTTATATCATTTGAATTCTTACTAATTGAAGTCATAACTATATGTAAAGTTTTAATTAGATTTAGTTATAATCATATGTAAACTATAGTCATTGGTTCTAGCCCAATGCATATAGGCAGTGTAAATTCAAATAATTCAGCCACGTCATAGGGTTCATTATTTGCACTAATCAGGACCTAGGTGAATTTGGCTGCTTATAGGTGGTTATTAGTATTTGGTTGGTAATGTAGGTCATGCTTATGTGTGACCAACAAAGCATGATTTTGGCAGAATCTTGCTGTCTTTGTGATGGACACAAGTCTTGATAGCCAACTTGGTTTTATAGTGGTTTTCGTGACTTGTACTGAACTGTACCATAGTATCTTAGGTTTAGAGATGGAAGGGAGATTAAAAATCCATTGTGCAGTGGTATGGTATATAGCCTGTTCCAGAGTGACTCAATTTCTTACATTTGGGGTGTTATCAAGAGAAAAAATGATGCAACAGGATACAACATTCCTTCAAATTAAACAAATTCAACAAGCACAATACTAATTGTCTCCCATGTGCCATGCACTGCATTAGGTGGTGAAGATAAAAATATGGAAACAACAGAGTTCTTGCTCTCAGAAAACTTTCAGTTTAACAGGAATGTTAGAACATGCCCACAAATAAACAGAGAACAAAGTAGAATATAAAAAGGGAGTTAAAAAATGAGGGAGCTAGAAAAAGTCATTCTATAAGCATGTAAGTGCCTACCAGGTACCAGACACTATGCCAAGTGTTAGAGACACAAAGACAAAAATGAAAAAGCCCTCACCCACAATGGACTTGCATTCTAATGGCAGAGACCATCTATACATAAGTATATGAAAGACATATACAAAATGAATACAGGATAATTCGGGGACAGAGAGACCAAGAGACAGTGTACTGTAAGAAATAAAAGAAGGAAAAGATGATTGCTATCGTTGGAGGGAACTCTGGAAATGTTTCATGGGAGAGGTGGTTCCTGAGCTGGGTCTTACAGTAAGAACATGGAAATTTTAAGGGGTTGTGTTTACGAAAAGCCTCTTTGAACATAAATGTAAAGAGAAAGGACAAGATCAGGGGAACAGTTAGACCAAGTGGCTGAAACAGAATTTGCAAAAGAGAGTAGCATTAAATATGCCAGATCGTGGGGGAACTTACAAACTGAAAATTTGTATTTTGTCTTAGAGATGATGGGAATCCATTGAAAGTATATGAGCAGGGGAATAAATGGTCAGATTTGTGCATTAGTAAGTTTATTTTGGCAGCTGTGTGAAAGATGGAGTAGAAGGGAGAGTCTGGAGGCTGGAAGATTCATGATCAGGTTATTATAACAATCCAGATGAGAGGTGACAAGAGCCTGAATGAAGGTGGATGTAGTATGAGAGAAAGGGAAGTAGATACCAGACTACAGGCAGGCAAGAAGCATTTATTAAGCAATTATTATGAGTACTGTACAAAAAAAGCGCAAAAAGACAGTGATGGCCATCAAGGACATTACATTTAAGTGTGAAATATAAATAAACAGGAACTAGAAACGGGAGAGGAAGATACTGTTCTGGGGACCATGCTTGCAAAATGTGGAGGGTCACAAGTAATCTCAAAAGGAAAATGAAAGCTGCTTTATTTATGAGTATGGCCTCCTCCAAATGGAGGCCTGAGTAGCAGAGTGGAGACTGGAGGAGAGGAGGGCTGTTCTAAGGTGGAAGGCTGGCTGAGGAATAGTGATGAAATCTAGAAAGTCAGTAGATGGGCTGTGAGAAGAATGAAAGGTAGTTGGCCTTGGTCCCTTCAAAAAATAAAAGTATTGCGAGGAATATTGGAGTCAGTCATATTAACAACTGATTAGATATGGGAGGTGAGTGAGAGGGTAGACTCTAAAGACCAACCTGAAACTTTGAGCTTGGAGGGATGATGGATCTCCATCAGCAGACCCAAGTCTAAACTTCAGGCATCTTCTCATTTCAATAAAAATGGGGAAATCTCCTCCGCTTCCATCTGGAAACTGAGGTTATGATTCATGACACTAGTTAGTAGCAGAGTCAGTTAGAATCTAGGTTGTACTGACTTCATTTCAATGCTATTTCTACTCCATTAAATTTAATATGGAGCCCTTCAGTATTAAAGTCAACTGAAACACTGGGTTATAGGCAATTGACTCAGAAAATCAGTCATACCCGAATGAAAGAGTACATTTGTGGGATCTGACTGATTTGTAAATAGGAGATAAAATGATAATGTAGATGCTTAATATAGGTAACCAATTCAGAGGCCCTTTTCTCAGTCTATTAGTTAGCAGCACTAATTGAATGTCCATTGGGGTGCTGAGTACTTTACTGCGCAAGTTTAGGTGTAAGGCCGGTGAATAGATTGACCAAATTTCTTCCCATTGATCCACTGACTGCTTCCAGAGTGACTTTGATGGGGTCTTCATCCTCCATACCCCCACCCCACAATTCTCTACCAACTACTTTGTCTACAGATTAAGTGGTAATTTCTGAAGGTTGCTGGCTCCCACACTCCTTTGCCTCCGTGAAATTATCATGGATTTTGTGTGCTTTGTGAGGGATAGGCTCCAACACTGACCACATTGCACTCCCACTCAAAAGAGCTTCGTTGGCTGAGAACTGGAGTAAAGAATCTATACTCTCTGGCCTAGTTAGTGTTTCTCTTTGCCTAGTGGTGACGACTTTTCTCCAAGCAGAGGCTGACAAGTGATGAAATATAGTTTGGTATCATTTACTTATATGTAGAATTTGCAGTCCTCATCTCTATGTACTGGCTTCCTCTGAGTTCCAACTAACATCTCTTGTTCTATGGAAGCCTTTCATTCTACTGCCTTCCATTTGTAAATTATTTCCTATTTGTTCTGTCTGTTGCTTGTTTTTGTATATATTTGTTTGTTTGTTATCTATTCCATTAGATTGTGAACTCCTTGATGACAGAGATTATTTTTGTCTCTTTTTGTATTGCTTAGCATAGTGCCTGATACATAGTAGGTACTTAATGAATGTTTTATTTATTGATTTTTAATAGTAGCATGACTTTATATAGCACTTAAAAGTTTGCCAAGTACTTTAAATAAGTTGTCTTATTTGATTCTCACAATAACACTATGAGGTATATGCTATTAATACCATTTTATAGGTAAGGAAACTGAGGCTGAGGAAGAATAAATCAGAAGTGTCAAATGTGCAGCCAGGTTCCCATGACACTCCCAAGTGCCACCCAAATCAGATTAAAATGCAATCAGGAAATATTTAGCAAAATAAATAAAAATATAATGTTAATATGTGGTTTTCTAAGGGTGGGCTTGTCCAGCTAGGTGGCATAGTGGATAGAATGCTGGGCCTGAAGTCAGGAAGACTCATCTTCCTAATGAGTTCAAATCCATCCTTAAATACTTACTAGCTGGGCAAATTGCTTAACCCTCTTTGCCTCAGTTTCCTCATCTGTAAAATGAGCTGGACAAGGAAATGGCAAACCACTCCAGTATCTTTGCCAGAAAAACCCCATATGGGGTCACAAAGAGTCAGACATGAGTGAAACAACTGAAAAAAGGGTGGGCTGATAGAGATCTTTATGCACAGTTTAGTGGTTCCTGTGTTTTTATGTTTGTTTGAGCTTGATACCTTAAGTAAGTGACTTGTTCAGATAGTAAATATTAGAGCTGGGATTAAACCCAGATCTTCTGACTCCAGAGTCAGTGCTATTCTCCAAAGGATGTTTGACTCCTATGCAAGTCATTAGTTGGTAAGGAATCAGAAACTCTAGATTCGCATTTTAGCTCCTCATCCTGGGCCGTAGTCTCAGAATTCAGTATGACCTGGACCTCTTGAAGTTCAGTGCTTTTCCCAGTTTTAGCTTTCATATCTCCAGCAGGGCCCTTTGATGGACTCTTCTTGTGGCTAGCCCATCAAAGACCAGGATGAATAGACATAGGATAGGTCCTGCAAAAATGCAGTTCATCACTGTTCATCACTCTCAAATGTAGCCCTTGGTCCATGTTCTGAAAGCACATCATCACTTGTACAGCCACTCTTCTTTTGCTTCCACCTGGGTTCCAAAGTCCTGAAAGTTACTCAGTGGCATATGGGATGTGGGGGAGGAGACATATAGAATGAGAAGAGACTTATGAGTAAATGAATATTCTGGATATTGGTTCCAGGGAAATCTTGGAGCCGTTCTTGGTCTGTTATCAAATATAAAGAAAATGTATCAAACAAGTAATCTTGAAAAACATACATTCAATACAGTGCCTTGACATGAACATATTTTTACCTTAGGTACGATCCAGTTCGCTTTTTTCCTTTCTTAATTCTTTTGCCAATTTTCCAAATGCATTTGGAAATTTGTGTTGACCTTTTTTCATTCCATTTAAAGTAGTGAATATTTTCCTGTCATTTCTTGAACTGACATGAATAAAATATTCCTTTTTCAGGATGGTAATTTTCCAGTGTGCCTCTTAAAAAACAAGTTGGTTGGCTTTAGGTGCCTGCTAAAATTTTCCTGTTGTGAACAGACTTGAAATTCTTTCCCTTCAAAGGCCTCACTAATTTGGTCTAAATGGGACTAGTTCGAATGTCTGATACCCATTCTTTGCATGCTTAGGTCAGATCTACACAGCACAAAAGAAAGTGGAGAGATGGTGACTTGACATTGAGTTAAGACCATGGAGACTGCCAGTTCCCATGACTGAAAGACCCAAAAATGAATTTCTCCCAATGAATAATCTGATTTGACTCTAAGATCTATACCCCAGAAATTCACCCATTTAAATAGAAACTTAAGGTGTTAAATAGTTCTATATCAATAATAGCTCTTATTTAATACTGACATGTTAAAATATTAATGGATGATTAATCTGAATAATATAAGAAATATAAAGCAGTAACCCTGAATATTGTAACAATAAAAAATTTAGAGCATGAACCTGATTTTATAGTATTTAAGGAAACATAATAGCAAAAAAATAACAAAACAAGGTTTTCTTTGCCTAAAACTTGCAGTGATTATAGCAAGGTTCTTATAATTTGGAAGATCAGTTAAAATTATAGAATCTTATGACTTACAGGTGCCCCAGAAATCATAGGATCTTGAAAGTTGGAAAGGATCTCAGAAGTTGTCTAATCTATACCTTAAAAGAAATCCCCAAGTGGTCATCTAGCTTCTGGGTGAACACCTAGGGTATTGCCTGCTTTGTGAGGTGGTCTATTTCCTACTGCTCTAACAATTATGAAGTTTTTCCTTATATTGTCCCAAATTCTACCTCTCTGTAACTCCCACCTGTTAGATCACAGAATTTCACACAGGAAAGGACCTCTGAGATCTTCTAGTCCAAACCTAATGTTACATATGAAGATAGTGAGACCTGGATGGACGAAGTGACTACAGGCTCACAATCTAGTGCTTTTTCTGCATCATCTTGTTTTTCTCTTCTAGTTCAACCCCCCCCTCCCACCCCCACCCCAGCCAAACAGGACAAAGCAAATTCTCTTTTATGAGGGACCTTTGAATACTTGAAGATAGCTATGATGTCTCCTTCTATCCCCTCTTCACCTTGATTCCCCACCCTCACCCTAAGGCTTCTCCACACAAAATGTTGCTAGTTCCTTCAAACCAAACATCACATGGTAATGGTCTCTAGTCCTCTTGCTGTTGTGATCATACTTCTCTGCATCCATCCTTCTCAGTGTCTAAAACTGAGTGCTCAGAACTGAATAAAATGGACCAGATGTGATCTGGCTAGGTCTAATTTGCTGATCTTAGTAACCAACTTCCCTACGGTTGGACACACTTCCTCTATTGATGTAACCTTCACTTGACCCTGCAATTCTCTTAAGCTGCAATCCCTACTGTCTCCTTTTCCTTGCCAAACTCCTAGAAATAGCTATCTATTACCCATTTCCTCTACTTCTTCACCTCTCATTCACTTTCAGTTCCTTGCAATATGGCTTCTGAGCCTGTTCAATGAAACTGTACCCTCCAGTGTTACGAATTGTCTCCTAATTGGTAGCTCCATTGTCCCTTCTTGACTTTCATGATCTCTCTCCAGCTTTTATAGTGTTGACCTCTCTACTATCTGGCCATTCCACAGTCACTTTTGTTGGATCATAATCTACATTATTATTCATATCCCCAAGGCAGCTGAAGGTGGTGTGCTGGGTCTGGAGTCCAGAAGACCTGATGTCAAATTTGTTGTGAGACATGAGCACATCACTTCTCCTCTGTTTGTTTCAGTTTCCCAATTTGTAGAATGGTTACGATAACAGCACCGACTTCCTAGGGTTCTTATGAGGATCATATGAGATATATTTGTAAAAGTGCTTAATCCCATCCCTAACATATAGTAGACTCTATATAAATACCATCCCTCTCATATCGCATAGTCTACCCTCTTTATATATTTCTTTCTTTTATTATGAACTAAACAATCATCTGCAAAAGGAGTTTCAGGGGCTTCCTCAAGGATCAAATATAAACTCCTCTGCCTGACATTTAAAGTTCTTTATAACCTGACTCTTTCCTGGCTTCCTCTTTTTAAGACATTATTTTCCCCTATAAGCTTTACAGTCTAGCCACACCAGCAATTTCTTAAAAGTGTCATTTCACCTCCAGTCTCCATACCTTTGCACTGGTTGTTCCTGGAAGGCTGTGTCCCATCACTTTCACATTTTAGAATTTTTGACTTCTTTCAAGATCAGCTCAAATTCCACTTTCTGCCGATGGCCTTTTTGGGTTTCACCAACTGTTAATGCCTTCTTTGAGATACTTATCTCTTGCCGCTTAAGAGCAGGTACTATGGCTATGTGCCTTTCTTTCTTTTTAGTGAAATGTTTGGCACATAGTAAGTACTTAATTAATGCTTCTTGATGGAGTAACTGACTTGAGTGGTCATAATTTCCTATAAGAGGACAGTAATTCTGTCCCTGTTCTTGTACTGCTTCTTTTGGTTATCTCAGGCCCAGCTGAATATCTTCTTAAGACACTGAAAAACGTTGATAAACTTTGATTTAATCTTGATCAATATTTGCATAACCCAAACTTTCTGACTCATCTTAGCTTTGTCATTGTAGGTTGCCCAGACAGGAGGACTAGTCTCCCAAGCCTCCCCCTTTACTGGGTATAGTTTCCTCCAGAGTGCAAGGTTATTCGTGTTCCTTGCTATCATCAGCCCTTGTAGTTGTCTCTGTTTTTGAACATTTGGAGTTTTAACTGGACTGTCATCTCTAGGAATTGAATTATAGTCTTAGGGAGATATGGATGTAATGCAGCATCCTTATGGCTGGCAGGCAGCTGTGTTTGTGTAATTTTAAGGCAATTTAGCTCTCATCTCCTCTCTGGAACACGGTCTGATTTAGCTCACCTGCAGCGATTCATAATCTCAGTTTTCATTAATCTCTACAAAGGAATGGATCAGGATGAGTATTTTACAAGGTGAGTTTCAGTGTGAGTGCTTTCTGAAGGTCTAAGAATCTTAAAAATAACATTTTTCACGTGACCTTTCTGGGTCAGGAGTTTGGTAACGTCACTCCTCTGGATGATAGACTATTTACGTTGTCACCTGAATCAGCTACATACTATCACCCTTAAGATTGTGTTCCCAGGTGAAGGTTTGAGTAAAGTGTATGGTATCATTATCCAAGTTATTCTTTCATTATTAGACTACAGAATATAGACTAAAGCAGGACTATAAAAGACCACTTAAAGGGATTTTTACTTCAAAAATAAAGAATCTAAAAACATTTTTCCCAGTACTTACAGGGCATATTCTCCCACTTCAGGTCCTCCCCCACTCCCAGTACTACTAGGAAATAGACTCAAAACATAGCTCAGTTCCTCCATAGCACTGGTCCCAGTGAGTTCATGTCCAAAGGTGATATCACTGCCAGAGGAGTCCTCACTTCAGCTTTCATTGACTTGGGTCCAGAATTTTGGTCCTGTAGGTTGCTCCTTTGTCCCTACGGCTCTAATGCTGGGCTAGTGGCAACATTCAGTCTGGATTCTGACTCCCAGATTCTCCCAACCAAGCCAGAGAATTCTCTTCCTGCACCTAAAATAGAAAATAAGCAAAAAGAACAAGGACAGAGGATTGTTTCTCAGTTTTATATGGTTTGAAAGGGGAAGAAGACCCTAAGGCCACTTTCTTTAATTCACAGTCTCTTATCAGACTCTTTGAGTGAAAGGGCTCATCACAGTCCTCTGGATGTGGCAGAGAGGCACCCAAAATGGACAGACGTTTTAAAAAAAGACTTATGATTCTGGTTATGTAACCATTCCAAAAAGTCTCCTTTGAACTGCATGGTTAGCGAACTGAAATGAATTGCAGCATGTTCATTTATGTTCCATGGCCCCTCCAATACATTTCCCTTCCACTTCATCATGATTCTCCCAGAAGCCATCTGCCCAGTGTCCTCCTCATGGAGAGGTTGCATCTAGCCAGCTGATAGTTTCTGCACATGTGCCAGACTTCCCCATTACATATATATTTAAACAATTTGTTGTAGGATTATAGATTTAGAGTTGGAAAGGGCCTTGAAAGTCATTAAGTCCAACCCTACAATTCTACTGATGAAGAAAGTGAGACTGAGAGAAGGTAAGCATCCTCCTTATCATCACATATGAATGGTAGAAGTAGGGATTCGAACCCAGGTCTTCCGATTCTAGCACTTTTCAGCTTATTACTGCCTGTCTGGAGGAAACACATAATGAATAATGATGGTTGTAATGTATACATTTGAAGAAACCTCATTAGACTTTCCTCCTCTCCTTTGGAATGCATGATAATTATGGAGGACAGGTCGAAATATACTAAAACACTATCTTTTTTCTTTTAACAAAATATGCTAAGAAATTAGCAATATAAACAAGATGAAAAAATACAACAACCTATTTAAGAGAACATTTAGCTATACAATTCCTATCTCATTAATGTGCTAATTATAAATGATTCTCATTAGGTCCATCACTTAGCAATATTTTGTTAGCTTTGTAATTTTATGAATCCAGAATGACCAAGCTACATTTCTTTACAAACATTTTGTCATTGTATCTTTTCACTCATTTTGCATACCTGATTCTTTAGTCCTCCAGCCCCCTAACCTCAACAAGGACCATTTAAAATTATTTTCCATAGGAAGAGGAAATATGACATCAGTAACTCCAAATTGTTATTAGGCTTCCTTTAATTTTAGTGTACAGGTTTTTATCTTGTTTACCTTTGACAGGATTCCCACCTGAAATCCCAGGTCTTTATTCTCAGCCTTTCCATGCTTGGATCACTATTTCCTGTAAAAGAAGGGTGTCAGGTGAAATGATCTCCAGCATCTGTGATTCTAAATTTCTGATGTACAAATTGTCCAAGGATTCATTGATAGGTGCTACTACCAATCACACTTATTGATACGGAGACATTTTAATAAACAGTTTATTATACACACAGAGTACAGAGCCATGGTTCATAAAAACCAATAGACCTGTATATTATCTTTAGCAACTTCGCATAGTCTTTAGTCATATGAGCAGAATGGAAACCATGGAATTTTACAGCGGGCACAAGGGGGAAGGAAAGATTTACATATCAAAGAACCAGTAGCAGAAGGGGAAGATTTACTACATCAGGTAAAATAATAAACTGATCAGCAAATACTAGGGCATTTAACTGGAATTTTCAGAAAGAGTAGGAACTAATCAGATAGCAGTAGGGCTATAATTGATGTCAAAGCTTACGTAAATAGGGGTAATAAAGCTGAGCCAGAAGTTCTTCTATCAATAACCAGTTAATTTCCTGAACTGCAAACTCTAGTTAATGATGTGGTTTGCTGTCTCAAGCAAATGATGGCAATACTAAAATTGTCTTCTGACATGATTGTCATGACAGTTTTCCATTTGTTTCACTTAGAATTTGCAGGCAGTATAACTACATACTAAAGTACACAGAAGTGATGATGAAGCCCAGACCTGGAACAGCTTTCATTAAGTCCTTTAATCTCACCATGCCAGAGTTTTTTTCTTCTATAAAAACTTTCTTTAGAATGGTAATTTAAAAAAAATTCAACACTTTTTTGGAATAATGCTAATGACTGCATAGATTGAGACTGATTTCTCTTTCCCACTCCCCTTTCTATTTTATGAGAAAGATTGAGGAAGAGAGGCACTGTGGTATAATACAAAACCACAGATTTGAAGTCAGAACCTGTCTTCAAACTTTGGATCTGCTATTTAATACCTGTAATTCACTCCCATATCACTGTCCATTTATTTTGTATCTACTGATTTATCATGTTGCTTTCTTTTGGCAGCTAGGTGGGTCAGTGGACAGCAGGGGACCTAGAGTCAGGGAGACCTGAATTAAAATCTTACCTTAGAAATTTACTAGCTGTGTGACCCTGAGCAAGTCATTTAACTTCCTTCTGTCTCAATTTCTTCCTCTGTAAAATGGGGATAAAAATAGAACTTGTCTGATAGAGCTTTTATGAGGATCAAATGAGTTAACATATTTAAAGTGCTTTACAAGTCTTTAGTGCTATATAAATGCTAGTGGTGGTGATGATGAGGATGATGATACTTCTTGTGGACAAGGACTCTTTTTCCCTATTTTTATTCCTTAGTACTAGCTAGTACAGTACATAGTAAATGCTTAATGAATGCTTGTTGGTAGACTTATGACTTTAAGAACATAATTTTATCTCTCTGATATTCAGTTTCCTTTTCTTTAGAATGAGACGATTATAGTAGATGGCATTGGAGGTCCTTCCCAATTTTAAATCTATGCTCCTATGATACTACATCTGAGAATTACAGTAATGTCATGTCTCTTTAGAACCTTTAGAGAATTCTTTGTTCTGAATAATAGCTTTTCTTCAGCAATGAGGAGTTAACCTTTTAAGTTCCAGAATTTTAATTTTAACCCCACCCCATTTTAAAATGGTAGCTTTTCTCAAATGTAGTACTTTGACAGAGCATGTTAAATGAGATACAAACTTTTATTAGTCACTAAAGAAACATCATTAAGAATATATGTTATCTTGGCCTGTTTGCCAGTAGCTTGAGAGACAGATGAAAGTATCATTGAAGATTGGGCTCACCCCAGTCGAACTTGTTTTCTTGAAAAAGTCCCTGACATCAGCTTGTTCCTTATTTATGTATCATTTCTTAAAAAATGGGATGAAAGAGGCACATCCAGCCATATGACCTCATGGGCAGCATAACTTGGCTGTTTTATTGAAAAATTAATTAGCGAGTCAAAGACTGGAATAACTTTGTTCCCAGTGGTTTTCTCTGCCTCCAAAAAATACATCATCATCATCATTCTCACTACAGCTTTTGGTGTCTCCTACTTGTCAGCACCATTCAAAACATTGTCTGATTTCTGTATCACTAACATAACTGGCTCCTCTTTGTCAAGTTGTACCAACTCTTCTATCTTGTGTTATTTGTTAGCAGGGTGTGAAAGAGAAGTGCCCTTCACAGCTGTAGGAATTTGTGCTAGAATACTTTACAGGGTGAATTCATCCTCAGAAGATGAGGCTTTTCAGACATGATAGCAATGTACAATTTACTCTTGTCTCTCCTCAATGGCAAACGTAGAAGGGAATTTCCATCATATGAGTAACTTTAAAAGTCACATCTTTTAATATTGAGAGTCCTGTAAAGTACTTACGTCACTTATCAACTGTCTCATGAAACCTCTTCTGTAGAAGATAAAAAACATAATGATACCCTAGTATATAATTTGAATCAGTTATAAGTGATTATATTTGAATAGATATATACTGTATAATCATATTACATATAAAGCTATATTTGTATCTATATTATGTAATCTATAACTATATTGTATGTTGAGGAATATATACCATATATAACTGATTATATTTGAATCAGTAAATAACACTCAGGGTTGTAAAAGTGACTGACATTTCTGGTCCCTAGTCCTGCGTCCTCAGAATGAGTAAGTTATACAGTTGTATAATAATAGAATTATTTTATATACTTTATCTATCATCTATGTGTCTATCTAATCTATCTGTGTGTCTGTCTATCTAATCTATCTATCTGTCTAGTCTGTCATCTCTCCATCTATCCATCCATCCATCCATCCATCCATCCATCCATCTATCTAACAGAATGGTTCTAATCATGCCTAAATCACGTACTACCTGTGTGACTTTGGACAAATCACCTGACTTCTCTTAGCCTCAGTTTCCTCATCTGTAAATTCGGGATACTAATAGTAGCTACATCACAGGGTTATTGTGAGGGTCACATAAGATAATTCTGTGCAGTGCTTTGCAAATCTTAAAAATGCCGTATGCTCGCTATAAAAGTAATGGCTATTATTGGACATTCTTAGGCAAGCCCATGGTTTGTAAGCAGAGGCAATGCAGCAAAATGGAAAGAGTAATTAACTCCCACTAATTCTGCGACCTTGTGAAAGTCACTTTCTTCACTAGTCCCCTGTTTCTTTATGAACCAACTAATCATTGAGTCAACAAACATTTTTAAAGTGCTTACTAAGTGCCAAGAAAGGCAAAACAAAAATAAAAATCCACCCAACTTCTCCCACTCCCCCACAACCAATCGCTGTCCTTGGGGATTGTTGATGAATTGTTCGCCCTTGAGCAGATTCAATTCCTTGTCTTTGAAAGGATTGTAGCAGCCAAAGGGCCTTCCCAGCTCTAAATCTACGATTTTATAATCCTATGCCTGAGAATTACACTAAAGTTGTGTCTCTTTGGAACCTCTAGGAAATTCTTTGTTCTGATTAGTGGTTTTTCCTCAGGAGTTTGCACCCTAACAGAGAATACAAAATGTCTATAAATGACTGCTCACAATATACAACAGAGTAGATGGAAGGTAACCTTAGGGAAAGGCACTGGAAGCTGTGGGGAGACCTAGAAAGTTTCCTGTAGAAGGTGGTACTTGAAGCAAATCTTGTCTAAGACGATGAGGTGAGGAGGGAAAACATTTATTTCTGTTATACCTAAGGAAGTAGGAAAAAGGTATGGAGGATAGGCATTGCAAAGTCATGGAGATGGAAAGTGAAGCATCAGGGGTGTGGAAGAGCAAATTGGCCACGGTGGATCAGAGGGTGCATGGAGGGGAATTATGTGTAAGAAGACTGGAAAAGTAGGAAGGGGCTAGTTTGCAAAGAGCTTCAAATGCCAAATAGAAGAGTTTTTATTTGATCCTGGATTTGATAGGGAGTGCCTGGAATTTGGTGACTGGGGAGAGGGGGAGGCTGCATGGTTTTACATGGACACACCTATACGTTTGGAAAATCACTTTGGCAACTGGGTGGAGGACGGTTGGAGGAGAGAGGGAGTTGGGAAGGGGGACAAATCAGAAAGCTTTTGCAATAGTTTAGATGAGAGGCTCTGAACTAGGGAGGTGACTCTGTGAGGCCAAGGAACTTAGGACTTTTTCAGTTCTGACATTCAAGAATTCTGTCTTTCTTTGGAGATACAAAAATACACAGAAGTCTTTTTATTCATCTCTGATTTACTTTACTTCTTAAAAGTACTTCTTAAACAACCTGTAACACCTGCCCTTGGGGCTCAGAAGAACATGTAGGGGGAAGGGTAAGGCTCATTGAACCTTAAGGTTGTTTTCATTACTTCTCAGAAACTGTTCAGAACAGGCTGGCATCCTCCTCCTTGGAATAAATACATTTCTCTTGGGGGTGAAATATCACATTGAAAAAAAAAGACTTTGCAGGCATGTGGATCCCTGGAGAAAAAGAAAAGGGATAAATTGTTTCATAAATCAAATAAGATGAAGTATAATTAGATGATGAGGGAAATCTATAATGTATCTTTCAGCACAGGGATCCACACACAGCTGATATTTTGTCTGTAGCAAGTCAGCCTTTTTAGACCTCCAGGAATGGCTAACCTCTGATCTTCAGGCCTTGGAAAGTGTACACAGAGTTTAGAACCCCCTCCCATTCCTTTACTCAAATTCCTAGCTCTATTTTTAGCTAGCTCTCTGCCCTGTTTCTAGACTTATATTAATGGGCAGAGATAGTTTCTGAGGGGGCACTGAACCTGTGGAGATGGGGCATTTGTGGACTGGTTATGTGTCTGCGGTGTATCCAGAATGTGCCTGTTGATGGCTAACATCTTTCTTTTGGAGATCTTAACTCTTACTGAAGTATGCTATCAAAAAACTCTAAAGTATTTTACATATTTTATCAGACTGATCTCAACTAACATGTTTTTCTTACATCAACATATCCCTTTGTTGATTCATTGAGTATTTGGGCCTCTCTGTTTGCTGACAGCTCACCCCTGGGATGGGGTGACCTCATCTCTTGGTACTTGGTACTTGGCTTGTTGTTTTCATGCTCTATGGGTAATTTTTTATTTCAGGCTTTAGCAGTCTGATTGGTACAGGGCCAGCATCCTCAACCCAGAAGTTTCTGGCCTTAGTAAGAATTTTAGCTTTATCAACATGATTAAGAGAGTCGGCTATCTGTAAGTTCATGGTAAGAGCATCATCCTGTGCAGTCTTGCCGGAATGTCTTTACTTGATGGTTGCCAGATTCTTGGGGTCTCTGAATAGCCAGCTCCAGCGCTTCCTCGCTGTGCAATTGGGACAAGTCACTAACCTTTCGGAGTCTGTTTCCTCCTCTATAAATCAGGGATGATCACACATGTAATCATGACCTCATAGGGGCATTCTGAAGAAAGCACTTTTAAATTCTGAAGGCACTATATAAATGAGAGTTATTGTTCTTTTTCATCTTTCTGATGTAGTTCAAATAGAAATGGTCTAAATTGCTATCCTGTTGTTTTTCTTTTGTATGAAATGTTCTGTAGAGTTTTGTGTAGGTGGAAGAATAACTTTTTATTTTCTTGTAAATAAATAAAATAATTGTGATGTAAGCTCATCTTTGGAATCAATGGAAGCATCTTTGGGATAATTCCAGTGGCAGAGAGGATTGTGGGTATGACATGTACTTCATTTTATTCCCATATGACTTTGATTTCTTCTTTCTCTCTATTTTCAAAGCTTTTCATTCCGTGTAGTTTGGAATTTGAATATCTAAAAGGGCTTCTTCATCGTCCTTCTTGTTGGGTAAAACAGACATTTGGTCCAATTGACTCTTTGGTGCTTCCTAAGAGAAAGAGGAAAGTGATTTGTAGGGCTCTGGGGTGCAGGTTGATGTTTTGTTGACATGCTAAGTTATTTGCCTTTACTTGGTGTGCTTGTACCTTGTGAGGAAGATGGAAAATTTCTTCTTATTATAGATAATTCTGTTTTGACAAGAAATATCTTTATATATGATTAACCCTTTTCTCCTAGCCAATTACATGTCCTTAATACTGCTTGTTGAAACAGGCCTAGTTTTACAATGAAACAAAGGAATTCTAGCTAATACTTTATGGGATTCTAGCAAAAATAGCACTTTTAGAGATAAATGGTACTACTTTTATGTATATATTTACATATATTTATAAATGGTGTTGCTTTTTGGTTGAATCTTATAAGTCACTTAACTTTTCTATGCCTCAGTCTTTATGTTCATAAAATGAGGGGTTGGACCTACTGACCTCCAAGGCAGCTTTCAGCTTCATGATCCTACTAGCCTACATACAGTGGTGTATGGATTAGCTGGGACAAAAAACCCCCAAATTTATTGGCCTATAATAAACTACTGCTTACATCTTTAAAAAAACAATATATATGTCATTTTGCTGAAATTTTTTATTTTACATTATTTGGCATGAGTTAGAGTTTTACAATATATAATTCTTTGATATGAATACATACTTTCATCAAATAGGATATTAAACACACATTGAATGAATGATTTATTTGTGTAAGCCTACCTTTGATGATAACCTATAAGTTTCAGTGGGGTTCAAGTCATACAACTTCCAAGGCCAATGTAGTATGTTTATTTCTGCCTCTTAAACTTTTCAACCTTTTATACAGTGTGGTATAGTGCAAAGTCATGATGAAAATTTCTGTATGTAGCATAGGAGCTTTTGGGTTTAGCCTCTAGCAGTTTCCCTCTTGATCTGGGCAGACAGAAGGACAACAGTGGAGACAGGAAAAGGGGTTAATTACTATAGTCTTCCCAATAGCTGGTGGTTTGGGAAGGAGTTGAGGAAAATCAACTGCTTAGTCACTGCTCTCCAAGGGGCTGGTAAGGAGTAGAAGCATCCCCCAAATCTTCATGGAGGCCAGCTGAGAAAAGCACATACCTTCCACAAATCTCCACTTGACCACTTGATTTATAGAGTGCACAAAGAAGGCAATTTGCCAGCAATAGCTTCACAAGTTGACATTAACTTAAGCAATATCATGATGATTCAGCAGAGTGCAGGCACAGTGTATTGTTTACAAGTTAAACTCAAATGTTTATACTATCTATGATACACAAGCATAGTGTACAGTTTACAGGCTACGATCCCAGGAACTTGTACATTGTTTATGGCCATGGATCCTGGGAACTAGTTATCTTAAAAAGAAAACAAATCCATCTTACATACACTATAATTCTATAACCATTCTACACCTCTGTTTATCAACATATTTAGACCCATTGGAAGTAAAAAATATATCCCCCAAAACTTGGAAGGATATTTTATAATCTGATAAAGATACCCAAATTTTATAGGTTTATTTAGACTTCCTTTGATAACAGTTTTGACAAAAGAGCCTTCAATAAAAAAGTGAGTTTTATCGGTAAAAATCTGTTTTCATAATCTTCAGTCTTCAAGTCTTTGTGTGGCTTTTCCCATGACAGTGGTTTTTTACTTCCTAGCCATTATTGGCAATTTTTTGAAAGACTTGTCTTTCTCTTTTTTCTACTTCAAGAAATCTATTGAGCAATTTCAAGAAGTTTCCTGTAGAGAAATCAGTTAACAACCTGTCCACAGCTGCCAGGTCCTTTTGAATGCCATTGCTTCTTTCCTGAGGATGAGTCAGGCTATTTCACAGTAAGAGTTTGTCAGTTTTTGGTGCCGTGTATTTCATTTGTGTTTCTGATCCTGTTTCACCATGGACTTGAATGATACTTGACTTTATACCAACATCCATTGCAATATTTCCAAGAATCATTGAAGTGTGCTCTTTTAGGAGTTACTATTTTGGTGCATTTCCTTGGAATAATAGCTATCCTTAAAACCATGGATTGGAAAACACAACAAAAGAGAGCAGTAAAAATATATGTATGGGGTGAAATCTAACACTTCACTGACTTAGCACAAACTAATGATGAGGAAAGCCAAATACATTTGTGTATTCCAAGATGGATGCACTGAGTCAGTCTAGTACCCGAAGTATAATATGCATGACCATTGCTATAACAAAATGAAACCATAGCAAAACTACTGCTTGTCCCAAGTTATTCACACACTACTTTAGTTACCCAAGTGAGCTAATTTGAAATGCCTGGAAGAGGTTAATGTATTACACTTGACTTGATCATATACCAAGTTACTATAGTATAACCTTCCTGAAGACCGTATCTTACACCAACCGTGTGTCTCTCTCAGCCCCTAGAATCATGCTCTATCTATGGTAGACAATAAAAATTTATTAAATTGAACTGGCTGACCAGTTTATTTACCCTGGATCACACAGCATCAGTGAGTGACAGCCCTTTCTTCCTTTCTAGATTATGCTCTAGGAAATGACAAACCACTCAAGTATCCTTGCCAAATAAACCCCAAATGGGGTCCCTAAGAGTCAGATGTGACTGAAATAAGTTATGCTTGAAAAGGGTTACTTTTACACACAAAGGGTCTTTCATATTCTTTTTTGAGTTCAGGCCCCAGCAGCATTGGGCAAAACTAAGAAGCTCTTGAAATCTGCCTAGCCCCCACCAGGGCATCCAGTCTGTCTCTGTTATCCCTTATCTTCATGATGCCCAATATTAGAAATCGTCTTCTGAAACTCATTCAGATTAAGGTATGAAATGACAGTAAAGTTACCTTTATCCCACCATAGACTTACATTTTTTATTGATTTTATTTTTCTCATTTCATGTAAACAAAATTTTTTAGCTTTCATTGTTTAGAAATTTTGAGTTTCGTGTTCTCTCCCTTTCTTTTTCTCCTCCCCCTCCCTGAGAAGGCAAGCAATTTTATATAGGTTATACATGTGCAAACATGCAAAACATTTTTATATTAGCCATGTGGCAAAAGAAGAGGCAGGCCAAAAAAAACCCACCCCACTCTAAAATAATAAAGAAAAATTTTTAAAAAGTATGCTTCAATCTGTATTTAGGCTATCTGTTCTTTCTCTGGATGTATGACTTTTAAAGTCATTTTGCCTGCCCAAGTCCCAGTTTTCTCAGCTGTAAAATGAAGATAATAGGAACACTTGATTTATCAACTCATGATTATGAGTGATACATATGTATGTCTGTATTTGCAAACATTAAAGCACTGTATAATAAATATGAACTCTTGTTATTACCTCTTCTGGGGGTATTGAATTTTCCATTTGGAGTCAAACTTTACGATAAAAGGATGATGCTCCTGCAGTGGAATCAAGGCATTTTCTAGTCAGTGGGGATGCACTGTGGAGGTCCCAGGCTTTCCCTGCTTGACATGCTGAAGGGTCAGGTAAATCTCTGAGAGAGAAATTTTTTTCTCAGTCAGCAGAGAGTTCTAGGGAATGACCCTGGGAGCTAGCATGTCATTTGGTCTGAGTTCCTGAGCCAAACCCCTCCTCCTTCACTGAGAGTTGAGAGATAATCAAAAGCAGTCTGTCCCCTGAGAGTCCCTTTAGGGGAGACAGCCAGAAACATCAACAGTAATCTATATGTGCAGTACATCATTAAAAGCAAATGTCAGACCAGCTCAGGCAAAATGTAAGGCTGAAGGCTGCCTTGTGGAGGAGAAATCCTAGAGGGCTGGATCCCCAGGGAATGACTAGAAGCTATCTAACTTTGGTTTGACTGGTGGGATTTGTTGTTCAGTAGTGTCTGACTCTTTGTGACTCCATTTGAGTCACAAGGATACTGGAGTGGTTTGCCATTTACTTCTCCAGCTCATTTTACAGATGAGGAAACTGAGACAAATAGGGTTAAGTGACTTTTTCAAGGTCACATAGCTAGTAAGTGTCTGAGGCTGGATTTGAACTCAGGAAGATGAGTCTTCCTGACACATCAGACCAGGTCTGGTGCTCTATCCACTCACTGGGCCCCCTAGCTGCCTTTGACTGGTGGGATTCTCCCAAAATTAAAAACTCTGAGTGAAGACTAACCCCTGTGCCCTGGATGTGACAGGTTACTAAGGTTCTATAGAGGGTGGTTTGGGGAAGTTTGTTCTTTTGTATTAATGCAGTATAAATTCTTTGAGATTAGGGATTATTTAATTCTTTGTATTTGTGTCTTCAACATATAATTCAATGCCTGGCACATAGCATGCACTTAATTTATTGCTGATTGAATAAATGCTGAGGAAAATTTATATATGTCAGGGAGAAGTACTTCCCCTCCTTCATATCAACTCTTATTTTTTTTTGAGGCTGGTCAGTCTATCTCAACTGGTCTTGAAGTGCAGTGGCTACTGATGGTTACATCTCAATACTGAGCAGTACTTCTGATCTATTTTTCTGATCTGGGCTGGTTCACCCCTCCTTAGGCAGCTTGGTGAGTTTCCATTCCCAAGGGCTCACTATATTCATGCCAGACTTGGCTCTGGCACCCCATCAGCTTTAGCCCCACTGTAGCTCATAACTCCCAGACTCAAAGTAGCCCACCAGCCTAACTAAGTCTCCACACTGGCTGAGAAGAAACTGACATAGAAAGTATAACTTTGGTATGAATATTAACAGAAACATTGCATGAATTAGCTTTTCATGATTTAATTTTTCCTTATATGTAAATTTTTATCTGTGATAAGCCTCCCACTATAGGGAGCAGTGGATTCAGTTCAGAGGAACAGGGTTGAGTCCTGACTCTGCCCTCTACTACCAGTGTGAACTTGGGTCTTTAACATCTCTGGATCTCAGTTGTCCTTGTATGTAAAATAAAAGTGTTAGCACAGAAGACCTAAGTACCCTTCTAATTTTAAATGCTAGTATATATCTTTTTACTTTGGTTAAATATTTTGAAGTTCTCTTTGGGTGATGGAACCAGAGGAAGGCAGAGAATATTTTTGTTTGCATGAAGTCATTAAGGGGCAAGTACCAAACTTTTAAGTTAATTCTGTGGTACATGATGGGTCCTAATGTAGTCTTATCTGTAGTTTTCTCTGATGAGATTGGAAATGAACTCTTTCTGCTCTACACAAATTTTGTATAGAATTGTCTGGAGAAAGCATCATCTACTAGGGTGAAGCAGGCATTTGAGCCATGATTTTTTTTTTCTGAACAGAAAGTAGTACAAAGGCCCTTAAGAAGGCATCTAATTGTTTTATTTTCTTTTAAAAAATATTTTTATTGATGCTTTTTGTTTTTCATCACAGTCATTTATGGAAAAAGCTGTCTCTATCCCCCACCTATCCCATCCCATCCATCCCTTTCGGATTGAGCCCTGCCTTGTAACAAAGGAAAACAATTAAGCAAAACTCCCCAACTCACTGATTACATCTGACAGTGCAAAAATTGCTCTGCTCTATTAGTCTCCTGCCTCTCTGCTTATGAGGAAGGAGGTGTGTTTCATTATCTGTTCTCTAGGGCCGTCATTGGTTTTTCAATTAAGAAACCATTTATTTCTCCTTTGAATTTCAGAAATAATTAGAAGCCACAATGTATAAGATAGATTTGTTCTGCCCTTTGTAGTGTTTTCTATTCTGTGGAATGGGTTTTCAGTCATTTTCAGTCATGCCTGACTCTTCCTGATCCCATCTGGGCTTTTCTTGACAAAGATACTGGAGTGTTTGCCATTTCCGTCTCCAGCTAATTACAGATGAGGAAACTGAGGCAAGCAGGATTAAGTGACTTGCCCAGGGTCACACGGCTAGTCAGTGTCAGAGGCCGAGTTTGAACTCAGAAGATGAGTCTTTCTGACTCAAGGCCCAGCACTCTGTCTACCATGCCCCCTACCTGCTACATAGATAGGTATCCTTTCATTACTTTTCTTAAGCCATAGTTGTGATATTAACATTTGGGTAAAGTAACCAAGCCAATGAGCATTGTATTCCTGGCTCTGTTGCTAAGCACTGGATGCTGAACTGGTCATTTCAATAATTATATACAGTTGAAGTATATACTTTTATGGATACCTCCTCTTTTGTAAGACAGGATTTTGCTGGGTTAGCTAGGCAGTTGTCTTCTTTCTGTATTGAATTTGTGTAGACACAACTCGGTCTCTCCCTTTCTTCTACTCCTTAATTCTTATCTACATTTAGCTCATCTGTAAAATTTGAGGAATTCTTCTTTCATGTATTTCTGACAGGCTCTCATTTCCATTCATTTTGAATTTCTTTTGAAAAAAAAAACTTGTTTGTCCAGCATGATTTTCTCTATAAATCTCTTTCTAGTCTCCCAGCTTGATGTCATTACCCTTTAGATGTTTGCAGATTTTTCACTGTGTTCCATTATTTCAGTCAGACCCAGATCTCAGCTCATTAATTTCTAATTTGTTTGTTCATTTTTTGAAGATTAGTGCCACATTATGTCACAGCTTTTCTAGTTTATTGGCATCACTTGAATATACTTGATTTTTTTTCTGAAATAATCAAAATGACTTTATAAATCTATTAGCCAATTCTTCTCCTCTCTTCAAATACATGATAGCCAGACATGTTAATATCTAGAGTTCATTCAATTTTCCAAGTGTTCTCCAAATTCAAGGACCTTGAGTCAGGAAACTTGAGTTCAAATTCAGCCTCAGACAGGTATTAACTGTGCAACCCTGGGCAAATCATTTAACCTCTGTTTGCCTTGGTTTCCTCATCTGTAAAATGGGAATAACACCTACCTCCCAGTGGTATGAGTATCAAATGAGATAATATTTGTAAAGTGCTTAGCACAGTGTCTGGCACCTAGTAGGGGCTTTATAAATGTTAGGTGTTGTTTGTAAAGGACTTAACATAGTGCCTGGCACAGAGTAGACACTGAAGTGTTTATTCCCAGCTCTTGCTCTAGTTACTGGCATTCATCTTCATCCAGTCTTTATCATTTCTAATTTCTACAAATTTTTGTTTCCCATTCGTAAGAGAATTAAGACATTACTGTGGTGTTACTAAAATTTACCTAACTTTTCTCTTTGTAAATATGTGATTGTGTTGTAATCATCATTTTATAGATGTTTACAGAAATATATAAAGCTATGTCCTTAGACTAATGCTGTGACATTGATAGAATAGGTATTATTTCTCTATCTCAGAGGTGAAATTTGAACTCAGGTGTTCTGTGCAGTCACTGCTCTCCTCCCCCCATTCCCCTCCACCCTCATGTCACACTGCCTCCTCTAGTAAGAAATTCATTGAATATTTGTTGAGGTTATTATGTTAAAGGGAATGTGTTAAGTGCTACAAGGGATACCAAATAGAAGCCTGGTAAAATATTAGCATGACACACACTAATATTGATGTTAAATAGTAAATCTGCAGTCTCTGTCAGTCTTATTTTAAATGGAAACCAGTATACACTC
>CM053770.1:130675090-130704545 GCA_028658325.1 Potorous gilbertii
TTTTTTTTTACATTTACCAATGTAGGAATTTGTTTTGTTTCATTATGCATATCGATTATAAGGGATTTGGTTTTCTTTTTTTTCCAATAGAGAAGGAGGAAAGAGGAAAAAATATATTAACTAAAAATCTTTCAATTTTTTTTTAGAAATCTATAGTATAACTCTAAAAGTACTTTCCTTCCTTAGCCATGAAAAATATTCATGTGCACTCTGGCAAATTTTCAATTGAAACTTTCAACACAATGTGGTTAACGGAGAAAAAAATGGAGAGATATATTCACATTGTCCATAGTATTGACTAGAAAAATAACTTAAAGTCAGCCTTACTTACCCTCACCTATGGCATTTAACAAAAGACAACATAGAGAGGTTCTCTGTTGGGCAATCATCATGGTAATGTGAACTCAGAATTATTCCTTTATTATCATTTTATTTTTATATTATTCTATTTTTTCTATATTTTATAATTATTTATTATTTTTGAGGTCAAAAATACCTGAGTTTAAGTCCCATCTTTGACATGTATCAGCTTTACAGTCTTGGACAAATCACTTAACCTCTTAGTGTCTTCAGTACTATTGAGATACAAAAGGGGTGCCAACCTACCTTGGGAAGAGGAAGCCTCTTCTCTGAGAGTTATCACTACTAATGAGATCCAGACCAAAACCAAAACACAGTCAACCAATAAAACCCACCAAAAGAATAATAAAATAATGAAAAATAATTTTAATAATAAATAAAATGCCCTAAAAATAAAAATTACTTCAGAATTTATGCAATATATAAGCAGTGTACTTACCCACAAAAAAAATATCCATATCAGTTCTGAAGAAGGTATTAAAAGATAATCAAGAAATGAGAAAAGAAAATCATGCCGACAGAAGCAAGTCCACCCAGGAAATTTGTGATTGTCACACACTCTTCCATTATAAATATCGTTCTCTCAGGCATAAATTGTCAGCCTGATCAAATGGAAACTTTACAGTTCTAGATAAAGGCTTTACTATATACCACAGACTAATTTAATGCATGGGTCATAAGGAGCATAAAATACTCAATCTAGACCAAGGAGATAAATGTGCAAGGAATCTATCTCATAAATGGTGACTAAGTTGTGTGGGTGGGTGTGTATTTTAAAGTCTTCACTTGGACATCACATTTGTGTTAAATCCTAAATACTCAAAAAGCCAGGAATTGTACATATGATTAACAAGCTTTGTGCTCAGTGTACAACTGGCTTATGTTAGGATTTAATAACAACATTTGGTCGTTATTAGCAAATAAGACAGAGTAGGAAGAGCAGTTGTTCTTAGCCAATTACTTTGGTTAGATATGTGCACCTGGTTAATATAAGTGCAAATGTATTCCATTTCCAAATGAATGTGCAGAGGCCAAGAATGAAAGTGTGAAAACTCCTAAACCAGAAAGTTGATTCATCTCCCGTAAGTCAAACTCTAAGCCACCTGCTGTAGATTCACCCATTCCATTCAATAGCCCACGTTAATTTGACAAAATTACAGCCCTTATGGTAAAGTACCACATTTTCCGCAGCTCTCATACGTTTTTACATTTATAAAAGATTTTATCAACTACCATATTCTGAGAATTTATTTTAAATGTATATTTTCACATACATTTGGGGATTGTGTCCTTTGGTTTATTTGTGTAAAAAGAGCTTTGAAATTACGACCATACAGTCCCTATGTGATTTGGCAAGTTGACTCCTAAGTATTTTATGCTACCCATGGTTATTTCAAATGGAACTTCTCTTTCTCTATCTTCCCACTGGGTTTTGTTGGTGATCTACAGAACTGCAGATGACTTATATGGGTTTAATTTATATCCTGTAATTTCATCGATGTCATTAATTGTTTGGATCAGTTGTGTTTTTTTCTAGTTGACTCCAGCGTTCTCTAGGTAAATCATCATATCACCTTCAAAAAATGATCATTTGCTTTCCTCTTTGCCTATGATTATTCCTTCCATTTATTTTTCTTATTGCTATAATATATATACATTGCTATACTAGCTATATAATTGTCACAATAGTATCACAATAAAGAATACTTATAGAGACAATGGACATCCTTGCTTCACCTCTAATTTTATTCAAAAGGCTTCTAGCTTCTCCCCATTACAAATATTTGCTCTTGGTTTTAGATAGATTCTACTTAGCATTTATTTTAAGGGAAGTTTCATTTATGTCAGAGCTCTCTAGTGTTTTTAATAGGAGTAAGTGTATCCTTCCGTTTAAATAGTACGTACACCAAGATGATAAAAGTGCAGATTGACTCTGTTACTTTGAAATAATTTAGAAAAGTATAAAATTTTTATTAATTTATTATTTATTAAAACTATATATTATATAGAATTCTGTGTGTAATTATATCTAATTTATCATTATTTATTAATTTAATTAAGATGGAAGACTATGGGTGGGGAAGGGGAGAGGGATATATTGAAAAAAATAAAGGTGATATAAAAACAGAAGATAATAGGAATTTATTTTAAGAATTTAAAGTACCTGGCACATTGTTAGTAGTCAGTATACAATGAGAGATAGAGACTGAAACTGTGATTTCACTGACATGGGCAGCTTCTGGCTAAGGAATGCTCTCTACCAATACAATTTGTCACCTTCTTAGCTATGTATAGTCTTAAAGGTTATGTGACTTACCAAGGTCACAAAAGCAGTACATATCACAGCAGGGACTCCAACCAAGTCTTCCTGACCTCAAGGTCAGCTCTTCATTCACTCTGTCAGACTGTGTCTCAAGGGTCAACATAAGTTCAATAATAACTAATAGTATTCTTATTATTTTGAATATATATCCAATTCTTAAATTTATTTCAATCTCTTTTCTTTCCATTTGGAGCAGCTAGGTGGCTCAGTGGTTAGAGTGCTGGGTCTAGAGTCAGGAAGACTCATCTTCTTGAGTTCAAATCTGACCTCAGACACTTCCTAGCTGTGTGACCCTAGGCAAGTCATTTAGTCATGTTTAACTCAGTTTCCTCATCTGTAAAATGAACTGGAGAAGGAAATGGTAAGCCACTCCAGAATTTTTGCCAAGAAAACCCTTAATAGGATCATAAAGAGTCAGCCATGACTGAATACTTTTTTTTTTCCATTTATAAAACCGAAGGGAAAACAAGGGAGTAAGAATGGATCTAGTAAAGAAATTTACTTTAGTGACTTCATACTTCCAAGGCAAACAAGACACATTATTTTCTTTTATTTAAATCCTACACCATGAATTTCAGGATTAACAGAGAGAAAGGACCAGCATAAACTAGACAATTACACCATTACTGCCTCTGTGGAGCCTTAGCTCAGAAACTCTCTTAAAACTCTATTAGCCTAGGTAGTGTACCACAATAAAAATCACTGTTTATAAGACCAGCAATCAAATGAAAAACAAAGAAGTATAATTATATTTTCTACTCCATAAACTTAAGATTTGGGGTGGGGGGGGGCTCCTTTCTGTTTAAGTAGTTTTATCAAACTACTTAAAATGAACCATTACTAAGTAAAAATGACTACGCATGTAACTGATTTCTTCAAATGTTACAAACTTTATGTATCTAAAATCATTACACCCCATAATTTGAAGCAGGCCTGGTTTTATATTAATCACTCTGTCAGGGTCAGACTTGAGGAAGAGAATTTTGACCCAAATTAAGCCAGAGAGAATTCTCCCCACCCACTATTTGCAGAAAGAGCCCCAGGAGACCTCATGAAACAGGCCTGCCGACTATAAAAAGTACAGAGAATGACCGATAGAAAAATGCTGCTTTTTCTTCTGGGCCAAGGCAATTCTGTAAACTATTTTACAACATTGTAATGAAGAACCTTCTTTATTTTTCTTCTTATTTCCAACTCTGTGCTAGTATTACCTCCCTACCCTTTAGATTAATCATCAAAAACAGGAAAATTCTTTTGCCTTTTCTATACAAAGACAAGAGATTTCCAGACTAGAGTATGTTTGGGGTTGTTTGTACATGTGTGGTGAGGAATTTGCTCTGATTCATCCCCATTCTCTTGTCCAGCTCTCCTTGTCCTCAAGAGCACCCAGCTGACCACTCTGTGGCCACAGTTGGAAAATCAATTAAATCCACATCCAAATTTACCTCATTTGCATGACACTAACCAAGAAAATGAACTGACCACAGAATACTATTAACACATCAAAATTGTTCAGAAAAGTGGGTCAGCATGGGATGTCCCTGTACATTAAGCAGGAGTATCAAAACATATTGAACCTTTAACAGCCAGAGGCCCCCTGCTTGTCATTTCCCTCTACTCCTCTTTTAATTAAATAGGCAAATCCAAAAAGTAGAGGTTAATGACAATTAAAGCAAAAAGAGATGTCATTTAAATTCTGGCAGAAAGAATTGGGGTTTGGGGAAGAAGAGAAAAAGTAAGGAGGAATTCCGTGTACTATAATGTGAAAGGCTTGAATATATATTATAAAACACTGGACTGGGCTTGATGAGATTGAGACAAGTTGTCAGCACAGTAGATAGAATGCTGGACCTGGAGTCTAGAAGACTTGAGTTCAAATTCAGCTTTAATCACTTACTGGTTGGGCGACCTTGGGCAAGTCATTTAACCACTGTCTGCCTCAGTTTCCTCAACAATAAAATAAGGACAAAAATAGCACCTACTTCCCAGGGTAGTTGTAAGGTAAGGATCAAATGAGAGAATATTTCTAAAGAGCTTAGCACAGTTTCTGATAAGCACTAAATGCTATTTACTTCCTGCCTATACCCAAACTAGCTCTGTGACAGTAGGTAAGGCACTTCAGTTCTCTGAACTTTAATTTCTTCATTCGCAAAATGAAAGGGTTGGACATCATGATTGCTAAAATCTCTTTACCAGCTTGGAAATTCTATAATTAAATAGAGGACTGGGCAGTGACAGCCCAGTCCATCAGAGCATGTAGATCCCCCTCTGTCTAACTCAACCTCCCATGTAGATGTTTGTTGAGCCATTCTGGGCCAGGGTATGATGGAGCACCCTGCACTCCTTCTGGAAGCATGAGCAGGGTTTCCATGACTGTTTCCCATCCACTTAGTCTGTAATGGAGAAAGACCTCTTGATTGGCCACTGAGTCATACTACATGTACATACAGCAGACTCCAACAATTTGACCTCCATGACTGCACCAAGGTAGAAAAACAGTGATGGGCTTCTAAGAAGAGGATTTCTCTTATCTAGAGTCCCCTATGAAGCCCATGAGCAACAAGGAGGAAAAATGAAGATGCCAGTCTCTTTTATAGGCACATTCAATTCCAAAAGGGAAAAGCTCCCCAATGTTTACCTGGAAGGGAGCTCACCAAATATGCCCATGAGGGAGAGCTTAAGACAAAGCACTCTCTGTTTAATCCTAAAGATTGAGTTCTCATTGGTCAGCCTCCATTATGGTAAGATTATTGATTGTTCAGTATCACAAAAGTGTTCAGTATTTCAATTTCATTGTCGAGAGATAATAAACCCAGACAACTTCAGAAACATAACAAATAAGAGAAAGAAGATAGCATACAAACTACCACCATGAAGTTTTAGATGTTTGGATAGGATTTTTTCCTTACTAGACTCAACAAGGTTCCCTCTGCCCAGCCAGAGGTGGTCATCTGGAAAGTCTCAGCAAATCAGTTCTGCCCTCAAGCCAAAATGAACTGGGGAAAGGAATGGAGAGGGAAGTACATCTCAAGGGTAGGGAAGGCAAGAGTCAACCCTAGCTGTGCCCAAGGAGCAGGCTAATGGCTGGGATCTCAGGAGGAGTTTGGATGCCCTTAGCTCTGAGTATTCCTAAATTATTTCCCATATGATTAGAACTGGTAGCTTATTTCAAAATAATTTATAAAGTGGTTCATGACTTTTTTTCATTATCAGGGGGTCCACATATGTTTATCAGTTGTTTAAAAATACATAGATGTTATTAAGTACATCATACCACATAGGTGTTCACCTTATTATTGAAAAGCAGCTCATAGAAAAATATGAGCCCCTCAGGTCAGAGGTGTCCAATATGCTACTGGAGAAGAGCAAAGGATTCATACAAGTAGCTCTAATACTAAGGAAGCAACTTGGCCAAAGCTGAAAGAAAGCTCAGCTGTGGATGCATATGGCAACAAAGTGAAAGTCCAATGCTGTAAAGATCAATATTGTATATGAACCTAGGTGAGCTGGATATAGTCAAACAAAAGCTGGAAAGATTAAACATTGACATCTTGGGTGTCAGTGAACCTCAATGGATGGGAATGGGTGAATTTAATTCCAATGATCACTACATATATTACTATAGGCAAGAATTCCTTAGAAGAAATAGAGTAGCCCTCATAATCAATAAAAGATGAGAAAAGCAGTAATGGGGTATAATCTCAAAAAAATGATATCTGTTCAAATCCAAGACAAACCATTCAACATCACAGTATCATAAGGCTGTGCTCCAATCATTGATGCCAAAGAGGCCAAAGTTGATCAGTTCTAGAAGATGTTGTAGGTCTTCCCCCCATTCCTCCCAAAAATGTTACACTCAACATAGGGGATTGGAATGCTAAAGTGGAAAATCAAAAGGTAATTGGAATAACAGGCAAATTTAGCCTTAGAGTATAAAATAAAGCAGAGACTAATAGAGTTTTGTCAAAATAACTCACTGGTCTTAGCAAACACTGTTTTTCAACAACCCAAAAAGGGACTCTACACACGGATATCACCAGATGGTCAATATTGAAATCAGACTGATTATAGACTTTGCAGCCAAAGGTGGAAAAGCTCTATATAGTCAATTAAAACAAGAACTGGAGCAGAATGTGGATCAGATCATGAGTTTCTTACTGAAAAATTCAGACTTAAATTGAAGAAAGTAAGGAAAACCATCAGACCATATAGGTATGACCTAAGTAATATTCCTTTGAATTAGAGATGATGAATAGGTTTAAGGGATTAGACCTTGTAGATGTAGTGCCTGAAAAACAATGGACAGAGTGATATCATACAGGAAGCAGCAACAAAAACATTCCAAAGAACAAGAAGGGCAAAAAAGCAAAATAGCTGTCTGGTGAGGTTTTATAAACACCCAAGGAAAGAAGGTAAGTAAAAAGTAAAAGAGAAGGGGAAAGATGCATCCAACTCAATGAAGAATTCCAAAGAACAGTAAGGAGAAATAAGGTTTTCTTAAATGAGTCATACAAAGAAATAAAAGAAAGCAAGAGAATGGGAAAGACAAGAGATCTCTTCAAGAAAATTAGAGATATCAAGGGAAAGTTTCATGCAAAAGGGGCATGATAAAAAAACAAAAATGGGAGAGATTTGGAAGCAAAGAGATTAAGTGACAAGAATATACAAAACAACTATAAAAGAAAGATCTTAACATCACTGATAACCACAGTGGTATGGCTACTGATATAGAGCCAGACATCCTGGAGAATGAAGTCAAGTGGGCCTTAAGAAGCACTGCTACCATAAAGCTAGTGGAGGTGATGGAATCCCAGCTGAGATATTTAAAACTCTAAAAGATGATGTTAAAGTATTGCACTTAATATGCCAACAAATTTGGAAAACACAGCAGTGGCCACTAGATTGAAAAGATCATCTTATGTCCCAATCCTAAAGAAGGGCAATGCCAATGGATATTCAAATTATTGAACAGTTGTGCTTATTTCACACATTAGCAAGGTTATGCTTAGGATTTTGCAAGCTAGGCTTTAGCAATATGTGAAACAAGAATTACCAGAAGAGCAGGCTGGTTTTCAAAAAGGCAGAGAAACTAGAGACCAAATTGCCAACATTCATTAGATTATGGAGAAAATAGGGGAGTTCTAGAAAAACATCTACTTCTCTTTCATTGACTACACTACAGCCTTTCACTGTGTGGATCACAGTAAATTGTGATGAGTTGTCAAAGACATGGGAGTGCGAGATCATCTTACTCGTCACCTGAGGAGCCAATATGAAGGCCAAGAAGCAACAGTTAGACCCAAACATGGAACAAATGATTGATTAAGATTGAGAAAGGAGTACAACAAGGCTGTATACTGTCACCTTATTTATTTAACTTATATGTAGAGCACATCATATGAAATGCCAGGCTGGATGAATCAAAAGCTGGAATTAAGGTTGCCAGGAAAAATACCAACAATCTCAACTATGCAGATGATACCCCTATGATGGCAGAAAGTGAAGAAGAATTAAGAAGCAAAAGCTGGCTTGAAGCTTGACATCAAAAAACTAAGATCTTAGCAACTGGTGCCACCATTTCCTGACAAACAGAGGAAAAGGAAATGGAAGCAGTGTCAGATTTTACATTCTTGGGCTCAAAGATCACTGTAGACAGTGACTGCAGTCATGAAATTAAAATATGCTTGCTCCTGGGAAGGAAAGTTACGGCAAATCTGGACATACCAAAAAGCAGAAACATTACTTTGCCAATAGAGGGCCATGGAGTCAAAGCAGTAGCAATTTATGGCTGTGAAAGTTGGACTATAAGGAAAGCTCAGGGTCAAAAGAATCAATGCTTTTGAATTGTGGTACTGGAGAAGACTTTGAGAATCCCTTATACAGTAAGGAGGTAAAAATCAGTTAATACTTAAAGAAATTCACTGAGGCTATTCACCGGAAGGTCAAACACTGACAATGAAGTTTAAATATTTTGGCCATATAATGAGAATACGGAGCTTACTGGAAAAACCTTTATGTTGAGAAAGACCGATGGCAAAAGGAAAAGAGAATGGCAAAGAATAAAATGAATGGATAATATAATGAAAAAAATGAATATGAACTTGTACAGACTTTGAGAGACAGTGGGGGATAGAAGGGGCTGGAGTATTATTGTTCACAGGGTCACAGAGACTCAGACATGACTAAATGACTCAACAACAACAAAGATTTCATTAGGAAAAAAAAAAAAATCAGACAATTATCCAGACAGAAAATATCTTGCACAATTAGATTATTTCAATTCAATAATTGTGTACTGTGTGAAGACATTATGCCAGATGCTGAGAACATGAAGACAAAAACCATAATAACCTACACTTGGACAACCATTATCTTAAAGTCAGAGCAGATTTTACCAATAATCCAAAGAGTGCAAGTTCAGTGGGAAGAGAGTTGGCTACCTAGAAACCCCACATGCATCTCCCTTCCTGAGGAGTCTAACCCACAAGATTATACTCTCAGTCTGAGCAGACTCTATAGGATCCTATCGAGAAGTGGGACATCCCAAGTTCATCTTCCTTTTGAGAGAAGTCAAAACCACAAGGTAGTGCTGTAAGTCTAGAAGATTTAATGTATCCCTGTAGAATCCGAGATTCGTCAGAATCCTGCAGGTCTATCCTCTGGCAACCCCAAGTATAGTTCCCAAGGATCCAAACCAAAGGTTGAGATTATTAATCTAAAGGACTTTAAAAAGTAGGAAAGGGAGAATTATATTGTCTATGGACTACTATGAAAAAAAATTATTAAGTTTTGTGATGTCATAGAAATGCAGCTGTTACCTTGGGATGTTACCTACATAAGTTAGGCATCCCTTTTGCCTGTACATGTGGAGACAAAAGCTGTATTTGGAGATTTTTTCCAGAGTAAACTCTGGATAGGGTCAAAACATGCCAAAGACTTATGATTATTTTATGAACCTCCTTCCCTACTTTGAACCCAGTCCAATCAAAAGTTGGGGACTAGAGGAGAGAGCTGACCACAGGTTATAGATGAAAGAAATTATATGATAGAGATGAAATTATTTACTCAAGTTTATACTGCTAGAAAACAGCAGGGCTAAAACTGAAATTCTGGTCTGCTGACACCTGCTCCAGTGGTTTTTCTATCACAACATGTCTAATATTTCAAAGCAGTCCACTAGATGAGATCCAACATAGACCTGGATTTTTACCAAATTATTCCGTGTGGGATAGTATTGTGACAAGATTCCAGGGGAATTCAGGAGAGAGATGGAATCAAAGTCTCGTTCTCTCTTTTATTTGTTCAGAAAATATGTGACTTAGATTTTCCCAGTTTCTCTGATTTTTTTTCTTTTCTTTGCTAGTAGATATGTAACAACTATTTCTACAAGTGAAATAAATACCTTGCAGAAGTCCAGAGAATGCTTCTCTTCATTTGCCACAGCCAAGGCTAAGCATTGTAGTTTGCATGGAAGATCCCCCCAGGAGTGTTTTTAAGACAATTGTACTTTTCTTTGCCAGTCCAGTAATGACAATAGAATGGCAAAGGAGATTTCTGACCTGAAAACAGTATTGTAAGTAGGTGATCTGGAGCCTGTATGTTTCTGTATCACAAACTTTTCATACAAACAATGTGTAAGTTGCTTAACTCTGCATATTCTAATATCCCCACCTGCAAAATAGACATAATGAAACTTGCCACATTCCAGTCTCAAATGGTTGCAGTAAAAATAAGCATATTTGGTTTTTTTTTAAAGAGTTGTGTGCTATGTGACATTTTTGAAAGTATACCAAAGAAAGACACTGAACTGGTATATATGTATGTAATGGAATACTACTGTGCTGTAAGAAATGATGAGCAGGCAGGTTTCAGAAAATCCTGGAAAAACTTACATAAACTGATGCTGACTAAAATGAGCCAAACTAGGAGAACACTGTACACAGTAATAGCCATACTGTGCAATAATCAACTCTGAATGACTTAGCTCTTCACAGCAATACAATCATCCAAGACAATTCCAAAGGTCCCATGATGAAAAATGCTACCACATCCAGGGAAAGAACTGATGGAGTGTGGATGTATATAAAAGCATACTATTTTCACTTTTTTTCTTGTGTTTTTTCCTTTTGGTCTATTTCTTCTTTTACAACATGATTAACGTGGAAATATGCTTTACATGATTGTACATATATAACCTACATCAAATTACTTGACATTTAAGTAGGTGGGATGGAGAAGAGGGAGAAAAATTTGGAATTCAATTTTTTAAAATGAATGTTGAAAATTATCTTTACTAATTTCTAATGTAATTAGAAAAAAATAAAATACTATTTTTAAAAGGACATTAAGAAAATAAAGAAAAGATCTTCTCCCTGACTTGATGAGGCAAGATGAGATACAACTACTGAGAGTTCCTGAAGCATTGAAGCCATGAAGACCAACATAGCTCTTCTGCGTGACCTTCCTCAAGACTTCTCCTTACCAAGTTTCTCAGGGGGACTTGTCCATTTCTTTTGAATTTCTCCAAAGAGAGAACTTTGGTCTGGGTTTTATACCCAAGAAATGTTCAAAAATTATGCTGGTAATGGGAAGTTTTACAATTTATATTTAGTCATGGGGTTAGAACTGGGAAGACCTGGGTTCAAGTCCTGCCTCTGACATATGCTGGCTGCGTGATCTTGTATAAATTCCTTAACTTTTCAATATCTAGGCAATTTTTTAAAACTCTAAGTTGCAGAGAAGGTGCTGACCTGCATTGGTAGAAGGAGTTTCCTCACCTGGGAGTTTCCTATGCCAATAAAATCACAGTTTTAGTCCCTATCGTTATCTCTAGTCTTTGGAAAAGGGGGAAAAAGAGAAAACTAGTTTCCATGGTGTAGGTCTATGAATTTAGACAGGAAAATAGGGTAGGGTTTGGTAAATCTGAGTGAAGAAAGGGATAGTTCTGAGAATTTGGACAGATTACGGAATCCTCTACTTCTATCTGATACTATCATAAGAATCGATGCAATATATCTAATAGCTATTAAGTACCCAACCATGTGCCAGGCAACTAAGAACCAATGATGGAAAATGAAGAGTTACTAGGAAAGTTCTGAGCCCTCTATAAAGGAAGACTTTGAGAGGAGTTTATTTCTCTGCCCAGGCGTCCTCCAATCAAAGGGGAGAAGCAACTAAGGGAGATGAAAAGATGTTGAGCATCAAAAGGTGAGTCAATCTAATGAGCTGTCAGGTGATCGGTGTTTCCTGGAGGAGGCATGATGAAAGAATTTGTACTATCACATCTTCCAAAGAAAAGGAACCCGGTTTGAAACTGTGGCCACACCTGGAGTTTTATTTTCTGTATTCAGAAAAACTAGAGGGGGTTCCACACAGGATAATGAAACGGTGAGAGAGTATTGATTTAAGAAGGAAAGATGAATGGAGGTAAGTAAACATATGTCCCTACTAGCAGGTATAGCTAAGGCAGGATCAGTGACAGTCCCAAAGAGGAATGAAACCAAACAGTGGTGCTTGTGAACATAACTAAATACAGGTACCTTTTGACTCTCTCCACTAATGGGTTGATAAAGGGACCCAGATAATCCAAAAGTACGCTACTAACTTTCATTCTGGCAGCAGAAGGGCTAGCGAGCAGGTCTCAAATCCCACCTCAGACACTTGATAGCTGTGTGCTCCTGGGCAAGTCACTTCACTACTATCTACCTCAGTTTTCTCATCTGTTAAATAGGAATAATACTAGTACCTACCTCCAACAGTTTCTATTGGCATAACATAAGACAATATTTGTAAAGCACTTTGCAAAAAAAGTGGAACATGTTCACAACTATGACAAGTAGTGACCATAAATAAAACCACAAGGTAAGTGATTTGTCTTCTAAATCAAGAACTTTCCCTTTCAGCTTCCTTTTTTATCTCCCCCATATCACACTAGTGCTAGTTCTTCTCTAAGGCACCCAGTGACCTCATGATATTTCTCCCTTCCCTCCTGTCAAAGCAATTTAAGGTCTTAAGATCTATGGCAAATGGATGAACACGATCTATTTCTTTCTGTTTATCTTCATTTTATTTTTTCAATTAATAAGCATAGTTCTCTCATTCCCACCCTCCTTATTGAAGGAAGAAATATTTGTAATGACTACATATGTAAGCAAAACAAATTTCCACATTGGTCATGTTAAAAAACGTATGTCTTAGTCTGCATCTTGAGTCTATCATCTCTGTAAAGTGGTAGGTATCATTCTTTATCATCATTCTTCTGGAAACGTAATTACTCATTGCATCAATGAGAGCTCTAAAATTTATTTGTGTTATAGAACAAGCTATTCTGGTTCTACTCTATTTCACTGTATAAGTACAGACAAGTCTTCGAAGGTTTCTCTGAAACCAACCCTTTTGTCATTTCTTAGAGTACAAGACTGGTGATTATTCACAAAGCAATTGATTTCCAACAATGAATTGTTAGGCAAAAGTATCCTAACCAATTAGAATCTGTCCAAAAATGGAAAGTCCTGCTATTGCAAGTCTGCAAAAAAAAAGGTTGGACACTTTCTTGTCAAGGATATCATAGATGGGATTCATGTTTCAAGTAACAGTCAGACCACATGACCTTTGAGGTTCCTTCCAACACTTACGATTTGGTGATGCAGGACCTATTTGGAGAAATCAAGGTGGGTAGTATTTTCTCAATATTTTTGAAATCACCTGCCTACTCTACCATCGCATAAAACTGACTCCCCTGCCAGAAGACACTGGGTAGGCTTTAGTATAACATTTTAATAGTGCCATAGGAAAGGGGGGTGGTGGAATAAAACCATTAGTAGGAGCTCACTCTAAATGAAATGCAGTGTACTGACCACTAAGAGCTATAAATATAAATTAACATAATATAATTTAGATATGACCCCTGCCCTCAATGACAACCAAGTGGGTGATCAGTCACATACACAGAAAAGATACAATATAAATTTACAAGAACGTCTTGGTCTCACTGAGTTCCCTCTCTCACATGTTTGGGATCACAATGGTATATGAAGTATGAATGACAAAAAAAAGAGGGAACAAGAGAAAAGAGGAACGACTTCACATCTTACACAAAATGTCTTCCTCTCCCCTCTAGTATTCACTGTTCATTTTAGGAGACTTATCAGGGAAATTACAGAGGAAGAAAAAGAAATGTAGAATAAATAGTGTCTGAAACAGGAAAACCTCTAAAGCCTCATTTATTTTCCTTGTTATTAGATGATTGTTACACTTGTTAATAAGCTTGGTTCCTCCACAATGGTTATTGTTGTGCAGTTGCTTGTCAGAGTCCCATCACTGCTAATCTTAATAACAACATTACAAACTGTAACGCACTCACAAAGCTACCAGAATGTTAGATGACTGGAATGAGATGACTCAGGACAAAGCTGTCCTAAAAGAAGGGGAAGGCTAATGGCTTTATGTTTTGGAAATAAATGAATGACTTAAAATGAAAAGGAATTGGTTTTTTTCCACAAAAGTTTTTTAAATATAATACTTGAGGCAAAAATTACTAAAATACATTTGGTACTGCTGAATATTTCAGGATCCCATTCTGTCTCGTATTTTGGGACACATTTCTCCCAGTCATTTTCAAATTCTTCCCTTGTCACTTATGTCCAGACAAATCTACCAAGAAACAGTGGAACTATGAACTGGTTCAAGTCTTCTGGAAAACATTTTGGTATCGTGCCAGAAAAGTCATTATATGTTTATTCCATCTGACCACATACTCTTCCTACTGGGCATGCACTTCCAAGATCATGGAAGACAGAAAGGCCCCATATATACTAAAATATTCAGAACAGTACGTCATGCAATATCAAATGACTAGAAAACACTACTGCCCACTGATGAGGAAGTAAGTGACAGGACAAACTGTGATATAGAAACATAATGAATCTTATGGCACAGTAAATTATAAATCTGAGACATTCAGAGATACCTAGTAAGGCTTATGTGAACTGATGCAGAGCGGGGATTCAGAACCAAGAGGTATAGGTAGTGACTTCAGTAATGAAAACAAATCTAAAAGGCAATGGAACTTTGATTAACTATGATGACTAATCTTGGTCCCAGAGAACAGATGCTGAAATGTTGGAACCGCCCTCGTCTCATTAGAGAGACAGGGGACTACAGGTGCATAATATTTACTGAGTCATTAGATACAATCACTGTATTGGGTTGATTGATTTTATTCGGTTGGTTTTCCTTGTTGCAGCAGAAAATACAAATGATAATGGGAGCGGACCATGTAAGTACAAAAGACAGTAATAAAATATATTTTAAAAGGAAATCTCCCAGAATGAAATAAATACACTAAGTTACAGAGAAGGTGCTAATCTGTATTGGTAGAAATTCTCCACCAAGAGTTCTCTCCACTAATAAAAACCACAGGTTCATTTAAAACATACATTCACACACATACACACACACACACACACACACACACATACACACCTCACGTAAAATTCTTTTTAGTACCTAGTTCAATCCTAATATTTCATAAGGATGAATGCTGCTGTTTATCATCCTTCATTTCCAAAGAGGACCAGTGACATCATAGGGTGGTCTTTATTCAAGCATGAATTGGATTTAAGTGAGGCGGACCATACAAAGCCTCACTCTCTCTTCCAGACTCATTGAAATCCAGTGGCAGGACAAAAGTCAAGCTATCTGGCAATGGCCTGGGATGCAGTGGATGACCGTGGTGTCTTCAATGTTTGATCAAACTCTAAGCTCTCCACAGCACCTGCGACAGCTGCAGTTCCTGGCCATCGGAACAAATTTTTCTCATCTGTCCATTCCAGGGAAAGTCTTCACATGCTTGGGGTAAAGACCCCCTCCAACTCACTGACTGGTTTTAGGCCTGTCAGTTACCCTCATAGCCCATCTGCCAAGATGGTTTTACTAGGATGTGGCTGCTGCACATGCTACAGCTTCTTGGAGCCACAGGTGACAGCTGAGTGACAGGTAGACACCAAATGAATGAACAGCCCTGAGAAGGACTTGGCAAACCCTCCCACAATAGGTGTGATGATTATAACTGCCCCACCACCACTGCTGCTGCTAATGATGATGATGAAGATGACAACCTAGATAGCAACAGTGATCACGGCTGTAAAAGAGCTACTGCTCATCTAGCATGATACATGTCTAACTCATTCAGACCCTGGCAGAAAGGGGGCATTGCAAGGCACTGTGGATACCCTCTAGCTGAATTATGAGTGTCATTGCTTTCACCTCTTCTCTAAAGGTTATACTTTTGAAATATACTTAGGAAATCCAGACACTTCATACCTTTCAGATCTTGGAGACAGTGACTGTTCTTTTCCCTACAGCCACTCTTTCTGGATCACTGTGGTTTTACAAAAAGGAAAAAAAAGAAAGACTAAGGGTTCTAGGCTTATATAGTTGGGACTAGTCAGTCTATAGCATCATGGAAGATAAAATCAACTTCCTCTCTTGGACTCTGAATCTCCAGTTCCTAAACCAGACTTACCAGATCAGATATCTTTTATCTCTGAAAGGGGAGTTCCTCCTGTTCCCCTTATCAATATCTGTGAATTAACAAATATATCCAACAACTTGAGTTTTGGCCAACAAACTTTATCATAGAATAACAATTTAAGACAAAAAGAAAACATTTGGAAAAAGAATAGAGTTTCCAAATCTCGACTCAAGTAGCTCGGGAGGGAATGAAAGGAGGGAATAAATGTGCATACATTCAGCTCCTCCCTGAAGAGGGAGGAGAAAGTATCACTTCTTCCTCCTTCCCCATCAGCTTGGTCACCAGTACAGATTTAATCCAGCTCATCTTTACACCAAGCAAGTTTCTTCCCCGATCCAAATCATCTCTCTGCTACGCTGTCCCAGCTTTCAGCAGTTGTGATGACTTCTCTCAGCAGCCACTCACAAGGGCTCTTCGTCCCTCTTCTGCCTTCTTCTCATAAGCACATTCTGGTTCTAAGCCACCAGAAGATCCTAGGACTTAAGAATCCCAAGCAAACTGCCTGGTCATTATGTTCCTTTTCCTAAATTCTCAAGTCATTGCCCTCTTGGCAAGCCTAGACTCAGGCTACTCATAATATAATCCTCCTGAAGATCAACTGGAGACCTCTGCTAAAAACTCTGAAAAAAAAGATCTCCATAGTCAAAGTCACTCTTGGCTGGACTGCCTATAATTGATCAAACAAATCAGCTTAATTTTATCAAGAAATTCCCTTTGCCAAAAGACATATTACTTCAGTGGAATTTACCCAACTGTTCTGGAGGAGATCCACATGTTAGTGTCCCTAATTTTTAAGTGAAGTGTGAATATGTAGCAACACGAAACACCTGAATAACGCCACATAAAATTCCTCACAAAACTTGACATATGGAAATGTGTGACAATGTAATTGTATAAGGTAAGTCTAGTTTTGAGATCTCATTACTGATAGATCATGTACCCACCTAACCATGGGGAGGTAGGGGACAGAAGCCAATGGGAAGGGAGCCTAAATGACTTGTCCAGGGTCATACAGCTAGTAAGTACCAAGTGTCTGAGGTCATATTTGAACTCATGTCCTCCTAATTCCACCTAGTTACCCCCAAGAGTCATTTAAATTTAAGAAAACACAGGATTTTTAAAGACTATAATCCCTGATACCTCATTAAAAATAGTCATCTATTTTTACAAAAGCTAATCAATATTCTTTCCCTACCATCTGCTTCATTAAAGCTGTTACATACAGAACCTCCTCATCCTCCTGAAGCTGACGGAACTGAGGTGGCTAAAGAGGCAAATCATTTGTCCTAACCATGATGGCAAATCGTCTCATCAGATAATTATGCTGTTCTAAGCAAAACTAATCTAAGTTGCACATTATTGCAATGTACAAATAGAACCCATTTTAGGAATGGGGTTGCACTGCAAAAAATTCATTTATTTTTCTTAGTTGTTTAGAACCTGGGAGACATTTTCTCATAAAAACAATGTTATAATAATGGTTTTGTTCTCAAGTAAGTCCATAATGTGACCACTCAGCCTTTCCTAAGACTAAATGATATCATTAATCGTACTAGCCTTAGCTCTGCATCCAGGAAGCTAAGAGTCTTTCAGTGATGAATGATGGAGGACAAGGGACATACAAAGAAGGTTCAGGAAAAGGAAAAAAAACTTCCTTTCCTTTCTTGAATACAGGGCCAGTCAAAGGCAAAATTTTGAAATAGTTGAAATTTTACTTTGGCATCCGGATGCTTACTAGCTGTGTAACTTAGGAAAATCACAACCTCCCAGAGTCTCCAGTTCTTCCTATGTAAATTGAGGGCAATAACCCTCACAGGCTTATTGTGTGGCTCAAATTAGATAATGTATGTAAAGACTTTGTAAGCCTTAACATGCAATATAAATGTCGATTATAATTATTTTTGCCTCGGTACCGTGTAATTGGGCACTCAGTGCCTTTTGCCACTTATGTCAGTCACTCTTGTGCGCCATTCCCTATTTGCATTCAACAGAATAATCCATGTCCTAAAATTATCCATCTCTCCTCACTCCAATCAAAACTCCCCTTCAGTAGGACTGACCTCAGGTAACAGTTAAGAGCAAAGTAATCAAATTGGAGAGCAATTAAATTAAACTAATTCACACTAATATGTGACAGACTGAGAGTTACATAAACCACCGAGAGCTATTTGACTTTTCAAAAGATGATACTTGCTAACAAAAATGAATCCACTAATTGGTGACATTTTAAGTAACCATAAAGCTGAACTTTAAAAATTTAGGGGAGAGAAGTAAGGCCATTACAGATAGCTTCCTGGGTCATGTCTCATCTGTATTTTGCTATTTCTGTCTTTCCTCCTTTTTAAATCAGTAATTTCTCTGAATTTCTGAAGTGGGAACTTTACAAACACAAAAAAGAAAAAAGCTAAGGGCTAAGCAGGATTTTGTGTATGTAAAAACAATGCCATGTACATTCCATTCTAGTAAACTATAAGGTCCATAAGCTCAAGGATAGTCTCACTTTTGAATGTATCTCCCAAGTATCAAGCACAATGTCCAGCACAAAGTAGGTGCTTAATAAATATTAGCTTGCTGCAATTTTACTTATTAGCTTATATTTGGCAATCTCTTCACAGAATACATACCTCTTATACACCAAACTCAAAGTAAACACAGTTTCCAACCCAGAAGAAAATTTGATTGAGTTTAGCTTCTGATAAAGATGCTAATGAACACTGAAACAAAATAACAGCAGTTTGTTATTTTAAAAGGAGAAGAAATATAGGCCAAGGATGGCTAATTCACAAACTGTATAAATTCATAATTAACCTAAAGATTAGTTAGTACCTCACAATACTGTGTAAAACTAATATTATTTGGGATATTTGAAAAGCTATAAAAATACCAAACACAAATAATTCCACCTGTTCATATGACACATTGTTATTTTAACATATCCTAGCATACAAATGGATATGGCATATTTTAGCATAAATCACAAAACATCATGATATGAGCCATTACAAAATGATTTAAGTAACTGTTCAGAACATGATGGGCCCTGAAGGAAGAGGAGAAAACATTAAAAGAACATTGAAAAGAGGCAGGGAAAGTGTTTAATGTGCAAAATGAAGCCACAGAGGCACCAAGGGAGGCAGAGTGGTTGAGGGATATGGGTGCTATACTTGAATTTGGAAGTCCTGATTTCAAATCCTACCTACTGGTATGACCTTGATCAAGTCACTTAGAATATATATATAATATCTGTGCCTCAGTTTTCTCATCTGTAAAAACTAGGGATTGGATTATGGCTTTCAAGGCATCTCCCAACTCTAAAATCAATGATCCAGTATTGTGTTTAATTATAGTTGGGAAAGATGCATTTATAAAACTTTGATCCAATATCCCAAACTAGCACTATCCCCTCATATATTATTAAAAAGAAAATATTAATAACATATTTATTAATAATATCAAAATGGAAAAACATGAGGTCCAATAACTGGAGAATGGCTGAATAAATTAATCGATCAATGTAATGGAATATTATTGTGCCGTAAGAAATTGCAAATATGAAGACAATAAAGAGTTATTGAAAAGCATAGAAAGTGATACAGAGTGGAGGCAGAAAATAAATATTCACCTGAACTGTATTTTTAAAATAGCAATAAGATCTACTCAATGTGCAGAAGAAAATGGAATCCAGAGGAAACAAAAGAGATGTTCCTCGTTGTTTTGTTGTTATATAAGTATAACACATTATATACGTATAATACATTGTTATATACGTATAAGTAGTTTGGAGTTTATAGTTTTGTAAATGCCACTGTTTATTTGAACGTTTGTTTTTGATGATGGCTATTCAGTTTGGAATAAAGTTATTGTTTAAAAAGAAAACACTCTTGTACAAGTTCTTGTAGACAGAGACAAAGAGAAAACAGCCTTGGAAGCCAGTGTAGGTATAGAGAGACAATATGTAAAATATATATAATATACAAAAAAAAAAAAAAAATATATATATATATATATATATATATATATATATATATATATATATATATAAAATCAGTGAGATAAGGAAGGTGAGGACACAAATCTGTAAGAGCAGACAAAATAGGCCACATGGAAACAGAATCGGGTCTTTGGGAAGTTTGGGACTGTGATTTCTTTTGTTAATGCTAGGCAACTTAAATGGAGCACATGCTTCCACACAGCATGCTAAAAGACTCCAGTACAAGAGTTCTACTGAAAGGCTCATATTCATTGAACATCAACCTGTTCTTAACTTACTGAAGAATGTTTCAGGTTTCAGAAGCCAACTTCACGGCCCCAGCCCAAGCCCTTCCAAATCCACCTCCAACATATAGGCTAATCGGTTCCCCCACTTCCTACCTGCCAAGATAAAAATGTTGTTTTCAAGATCCCATTTGGAGTTTTCTTGGCAAAGATACTAAAATGGTTTGCCTTTTCTTTCATTTTACAGATGAGGAAACTGAGACAAGCAGGGTTACGTGACTTATCCAGGATCATACAACTAGTAAATGTCTGAGGCCAGATTTGAGCTCAGGTCTTCCTAACTCCAGACCTCTATCCACTACACCACTGTAGCTGCCCTATAGAATAAAAATAAATAATATCAATAATTGGCATTTATGTAGCACTTTGCCCACGTACTATTAGGAGTGGTTCTTTGTCGTTTGAAATGGATGGGAAGGATTCTACATCTTCTCTAACTACTAAAGACTATTAGGTCTGCTAGAACATCAATGTATGTGGCCTGTGATTTTCATTTTTAAGTCATAGATAAAGGGGTCGTGTAATATAACATCCTCATTTTACATAAAAGAAAACTAAAGGCCAGTGAGAGTGAGACACTTTCCCAAGGTGACACAGGTGGTAGAGGAGGATTTGAACCCAGATGCTCTGACTTCCATACCATATTTCTTCCTACTAAACCACAATACTCCGGTTTTGGCTAACCTTAATAGAGCCTGATAAATACACAAACTAGATAATCAGTGTGCAAATATTAAAAATTGTAGTAACATCCAGCTGTCATCATTAACACATTAACAAAACTACAACAATAAAAGGGTGGGGGGATGGGACGGAGAGTCTTATGCCCTTGATCAGAGCTGTCAAATACACTAAGCCACAATACTTTGAGTATGGTCAGAACCAGCTAAAAGTGAAATTGAGAAACCTTTGACAAAATAAATGAAAATACAACAGAAGATAGATAATATTGCTATGTGGCTTTCAAAAACAACATGAATAAAGGGAATCTTTCAGTTTCCTGTTTCCATTTGAGTTGGACAACATTGCCCTAGATCAGAGGTGGGGAAGTTGTAGCCTTGAGGTCGCATATGACACTCTAGGTCCTCAAGTATGCCCCTTACACTGAATCCAAACTTCACATAACAAATCTCCTTAATAAAAGGATTTGTTCTTAAAACTTGAACTGAGTCAAAGGGCCTCACTTGAGGACCCAGAGGGCCCACATGTGTCCTCGAACCCACAAGATCTCCATTCTTGCCCTAGATCATCAGAATATGAAAGGAACATACTAGTATATTATCTGGAGTCAGGGTGGCATGTTAGTATTGATTCCTGGGTCCAGATGTCCCTTGTGTTTTAGCCTATCAAATTGTGTGTCTGGAATCAGGAGTGAAAAGTAGACCTACAGATTCTACACACGACTCTAGTGCTCTTGTCTTCCACAAGACAGTCTCTCTTCATTTAAAGAGCTGGAGATAGATTCTGTACATCTAAATAAGGGGAAGACAAAAGCTTCCAGCTTTCACAAGTCTTTGTTGTGCTTTGTGAGCAGTTTTGACTGCCGTGGGCAGCAAAAATTGACCAATAAGGTTACATCCACTACCTCTAAAATAAGACTAATCTTCCACAGAGAAGGGGGAGGAGAAAGATTGATGGGGATTTAAAAAGATTTGTTTGGGGAAAGGAGAGATTAAGGGGCTTTGTGGACCTAGTCAAAGAAAAAACTCACCAAATTAACCCTTAAGATCCTCCCCTGACCTTAGAAAAGTAGCCGCCCACCATGGAAATGCAAATATATTCAGTGTGGTGATTGAGGTCCCAGATCTAAATGTACAAATTCTTCTTCAAGATAACAGCTCCCTTTAGTCACTGGCAGGGAAGGCTACATACGTATTGCCAGGGTCTGGTTTTTTTCCAGAGTTCCACAAATATGTGCAATAGAGACTGTTCCTTTTCTTCAGTAGGAAGTTTTTTGGTTTATTTATTTTTTTTACATATTCATTTCAAACACACTAGCCAAAAAAAAAGGGGGAAAAAAAGGAGCCATATTTTACATTTGTGTGGTTAACCTTTGGGGATTCAGTTCTCAAATCAGTTGCAAGAGTTGTCTGCTAGTGTGACAAGTGACACAGCTCCCCCCAACATTTACCCCTGCAGGCAAGAGAAGGCATTTTCCCTGGGAGCAAAACAATCCTTCCCACTGCTTTTTAAAATTTATTTCAGTCCTTTGTGGGGTACACCCAAAATACAATGATTTACCCTCAGAGTGCTCTTAAAAACACCTTTGTCTAAATAAACTGTGCAGGATTTCTTGGCACCAGAGAGTGCAAAAAGCTATTCTGCAGAGTAATAAATAATAATTGGTAATAATAGCTAGCTTTATATAGTGTTTGAAGGTTGGTAAAGCATTTTATATACATAATCTCATTTGAAAAACTAGCAAAGACCGGGAGATTCCAGCAGAGGAAAAAAAGCACTATCAATAATGAGTACTTCAAAGGGAAATTCCTTTTAATAATTTTGGAATGATACATCTTCAAAATTAAAAGGTTCATAAATAACTAAGGTGTATGCAAACCCATCAGAAAATGGCTGGGAATAATAGGCATCCAGTAAACACTTGTTTAATCCTATCGAAAGGTTGAATTCATATCATGTCTCAAAAAACAGAAAATGAAAAATTGAAAGTGTTAAAAGAAAGATTGTGAGAGCAATTCCCTTTGATGACATTCTAGGGCTTTCCCTACCCCTCCCAATACCCTTTTTCCTCTTGAAATAACATTTCGAATGACTCTAGATGACCTTAAAATGCTGAATGGTTCCAGGATAAATAACTATTGAGGCAGACTGCCAGATCTGCCAAAAACTTTAATTTCCTTTGTATTTCCTTCCCCACCCCTCCCCAATTCCTCCCTCCACACGCCAGTCAGGTTCAGGCAATTCCCAACTTGTTTTACAGATGAATTGGTCACATATGGCCTCAAAAAGTGAATGTATTCAGAATTTTTTAATAATGAGTTACATCAATGCGATAGCAGCAGCATAAGTCAACCCTTGTCATGCTAAAATTTCTATTTCTATTTTTTTATGCATAGCATCACTCAGCAACCATACATTAACTGAAAAAGAGTGACTAATGCTAAGGACATTAAGAAGGATGTTGTCTTGTAATAAACTTCACTCTGACACTAGTAGGGCACATAAACACATCTACAACATAAAACTGACCAGTCTGAGTCAATTACATGCTGCAACTGGTTATTAAAGAAATTATCAAGCCATGTTGCATTCACTGCAAAAGTAATTCACATGTGTATGTGTACATATGTATGTGTGTATGTGTATACACATATACATATAATGTGTATATGTACATGTGTGTACATATATATGTATATATGTGTGTGCATGCATATATATATATATATATGAAAAAGTCCTTGGAGATCAGCAAATCCAACCTCTTTTTATTAGTGAAAAAAATCTAAGGCCCAGATAAAATAGGTATGTGATTCGCCTGTGGTCACACATAGTCCCTGTTGAGCCAAGACAAGAACCCAAGTTTCTCTCATTTCTAGACCTGGGAACTATACCTCATATTATACCACAGTGATTCCCCAACCAACCAAATATTAATTACTGTCTCTTTAATTTGATTTTGAGTCTATACTAAAAAAGTAATGCTATTTCTAGGAACCATCACTTTCTCATTGAAAATACATATTAAATTCCAGAAAAATATTGTCTGGGAGATGTTCATTACTGGTAGCTTCTTCTCTAGTCCTGTGCATGTTAGAGATTAGAATTAATTTTATAGACTGCAATGATGGTGCTGACTTGAATGAGTAAGGAGTTCTTACTAGGCAAACTACTAGTGTTTTCTTTTCATACATATATGCCTCCAAATAATAGATTCTAATGTTCTTTGTTCAAACACTGCTAAAAGACTTCTCTGATTGATGGACAACATATCTGGCAAATACATCTGCCAAAAATGAATGCTACTTCTAGCTTATTGCTAAATTACATTGATATGCCTTCATATTGTGCAAGAACTCTAGAAACATTCTGCTAATAAAAAAATGTCAATCAAATATCACCCCCTTATTCCCTGGGGTGGCTAAGTGTCATGATCCTCATTTTAAAAGAGGCTAAATTGAAAAATGAAAGGATTTGAAACATTGGACATAAGTCCTGACTCACTGGTATATCATCAACAAATTCCAGAATCCACCCGGTCACTAAGCCCTTTCTTCTAGACTGCCTTTAACTTACTCATTTTCTTTTTTCTTCCTTCAGTTCCAACTCTATGTGACATATATCTCACACCACCAAATCCTATCCCCTTAAAAATGTATCTCCCTTTAAAATGCACCTCACTTTAACTAATTAGACTTAATAGCTCTCCCCTTTGCCTCTGTCACTCAATGCTCAGCTTCACAAAGGAAATTAGCTGGCTCAGTCAGCTACACAGCGGATTACCAAAGTTTACAATGACAAGTTCTCATCTTTTCTTGGAATTACTTAGTCAGGTCAGGCAGTTGCCTTCATGTTAATCTGTGCTTTTCTATAAAAAATGTAGGAAGGATAAAAGGGGACAAGAGATAATGACCATTTAACCCTCTCAGAAATACTGTGAAAGTACAGCAAGAAAGAAGGAAGGGAAAAAAAGAAACCGCTGGGCATAAGAAAAATGCATTCCAATCCTAATGCTAGTTTCTAGACTTCCCTAAGCTAGATTTCATTACAAATAGAAGAGGGCCAAGGCTCAAAATCAGTCAAAATCAGACTGGATACAGCTTCCATATTTAGATACTAAGGTCACTTGAGTTTGTTACAGAGGAAAATAATGTATTCAGAACTGGGGACCAATCACTTGTAGAAAGTCCAGGGTTTTCTGGATTATTGGCATCAATTGACTTCTATTAATTGTGCTTATCATCTTTAGGGTATAACACAGAAGTAGAACTGAACCATGCCTCCAGTATGCCAGCCCTCTAGGGGAACTTGATAGAATTGTTCTTCCAAAGGATTACAGGCTCATAAGAGAGCTGAGAGGAACCTTTAAGGGACTATTGAGTTCAACTCCTTACAGATGAAAGAGACAAAAAGATCAAATTTCTCTCTAGGCTTCCCCAAATAGAAAGTGTCTGAGGTAGGATTTGAATACCAGTCTTCTTGACCCCTAATCAAACTCTCTATTCCCTACACCACAATGCCTCTCAAAGTCTATTTCTTTTCTTTCTAAATAACTCAATTCTTTAGCATCCACAATGGGAATATGTGCACAGAACTCTCTCAAAACATGATGGGTCCTAGAGGTGCTCTTACAGGGCTCTCTGGCTTTCTTTAGCTCCTGAAAATGAACTTCAGTCCATCATAAAGACTGAACCACAGGCAACTTATCTGCAGCAGCAGCAGCCTCAGGAGGCCCTTCAATGAAGCAATGAAACATCTGGCTAAAGCCACTGCAGAGTTGGAGACACTATGTTCACCTACAAAACTAAAATCAGCTAAGGGAAACTGCCTTAGCCTATCTGGGGAAATTAGAGCCAGCTACAGAAATGACAGTTTTGAAGAGTGAATTGGGAAACAAATCACACTGGGAAGAACAAACATGCCACTTTAATGAATGGACCCTCCTACTCTGATTTCTCTCTTTCCAAATCCATCCTCTTGAAACCCAAGAATCACATACCGAAGTTGACAAGCAATGGTAAGCCTTTTATTAAGCAGTAACTTGAGCAGCTGAGAGAACAGGAGCACCTGAATAAACTTCAAAAGTATTCTCAAAAGTTTTTTAACCAAGCTGGCCATACTCATGTCCTCAGAGCAAAAGGCTCCTCTCTCAATTAAAGCCCAAGTTCTTTTTACCTTATTTTTACATAGACCTAAAAGCAGAAATATGTCCTTGCTTAATAACATCATGACAATAATTTCTATCATTATCATTACCATGTCTTGCATTTATATAGCTTAAGAAATGTTTTACAGAGGGAAAAAAAAGTCATTCCAGAAAGCTTGGTGCAGTTTCAAGCTTTAGGAGCTTAAAACTGCATTGACTTTTTTATCTAACGTGATCTTTTTTCCAGCACTTTAAAACAGGTAGGACAACTATTACTATCTCCACTTTAAAGGAAAAGCAACTAAGATTTGCTATGGTTAAAATAACTCATTTAAGAAAAATCACACCACCATTAAGTGGTAGAGAGAGGCAGGGCTCAAACCTAGGTCAAAGCCTTCTACCACACATGCCCATCATGAGAGCCTTCCCTGAAGAAGCATGAGGAAGATTCAACTCTAGTTCTCAAAGCATTTGCTGGAATTAGAATCCAAAGTACTTGAAATGTACACATCTCACAACTTCACTGTAGCGAGTCCCCTGTTAATAAGAAGAAATCTATGTAGCTGCAGTAGACACTGGCTACACCTAAAGGCAAGTCATATTTAAAAGCCTGGCACTGCCAAGAGAACAGAGTAGCAAGGAACAAGCTGATTGATCAAACATGACAGCTCCACACTCCCCCTTCTCTTCCCCCCTTAACAGCTATGCATACTTCTACGACAACTAAGATTCCTGCGGTACATAGGTACACTCACATATAGACACATACATGTAGAAATTTAAGGGAGGAGAAGATAACTTTTGTTCATATAAGCCCTTCTGCACTTTGTGTAGTTCTCCTTTGCTATTAGCTCTCTCAACTAATCTGACTCCCTCCTAAAATACACTCCCTAAAAAAATTAGCTAGGAGGTAAAAGATGCACTAACAACCGTTAAACTAAATAAAATGATGAAAAACCTCTCCGGTGTCTTCTAACTATTTCTGCACTTCTTTTACTGTGCCTATCAGCTTTGGGTAGAGCATGCAAGTCAAAATGAACGTACAGACACTGCTAGGAACTGCTGAAATAAACAAGTGTCTCTGCATACTATAATATACATACATACACACAGGAGCAAAGACCTACCCACATGTGACCCTGAACACAGTAGAATTATCTGATGGTATAAACATGGGTCTATCCAAACACGCCCAGCACTTGCTGTATAAATAGCTAGCTGTTGGGTTTGTCAATTATATCATGTGCATGTAAACATATACTATTCACATGTATATCTAAATGAGTGATATTACAAAATCCTATCATTTTTGAACTCGATGTGCTTTGGGCAACCTATCCGTTGATACTGGCACAAACACACAGTGTAAATACTCAACATGCGCATAATGTAAATATTCACCATATTCAGACCCGGGCGCAGAGATAGATAGAAATTAGGAGGGGGAAGGGGCGGGGGGAAATCAACCTCTGGGGTGAGCTATTCTCTGAAAGCCACGAGCTCCCACCACCGCCCAGGGTGGGAACGTATGCCCGGCTCTCGGAGCACGGCCACACACGTCTGGGTGTTGGAGGGAGAATCTGCAGAGCCTCGAGTGGGACAATGAGGACACTGCGATCCCGGGCTCGGTGCAGCAGCAGTAGCAGCGGGAGCCGCCACAGCACCCACAGCCACGGCCACGGCCGCCGCCTCCACCCTTTCCCCTCCTTCCAGTCCCTACTTACGTTCCCAGGGTCTCCTTGAACTCGAAAATCTTCTTGATGTCCTCGGCTTGTTTTTTCCAAGAGGAGCTGCTCTCCCCGTTCTCCCGGGCCATGGCAGCCGAGTGTCTGCGGGAGGTGGAGGGACGACTGAGGGGAGAGAGTGGGGGTGGTGCGGCGGGGCTGAAGGAGGGAGTGCGTAGGGCTGTGTGGAAGGGAAGAGGGAGGAAGGCGAGGGCTCTCGGGGAGGGAGCGTGGAGGTGCTGAATGGATGGAGAGCACACTCGCCCTCCACCAGCACCACTACCACCACCAGCACCGGCCGCCGCTTCTGCTGCTGTCCCCGCTGCTGCTGCCGGCGTGCGTGCGTGCCAGGGAGATGCTCAGAGAGGGAGCCAGAAAGAGACTTTCAACTGCAGCGGCGCTTCCTCTTCTGCAGTTTCCTCTTTCGCTCTCTCTCCCTCGGTCTCTCTGGGTCTCTTATTTCTGCTCTGCTCGGGCACAGACTTCCTGCCGCCGCCGCCGCTGCTCAAACGGCTCCCTTACCGCCTGCTGCAGACCCCACTTTCAGCTACTTTTCTTGCCTCCTTTTTCTCCTCCCTCTCTCCCTCCCTCGCTCCCTCGCTGGTTCCCTCCCTCCTTCTTCCCACTCTCCCCTCCCTCGCTCTCCCTGGTTTGCTGCCTTCGGGGATGGCTTTACTCCGCAGCGCTTGGGTTCAGACGCCCTGCCCTACCCTCCTCCCCCACTCCCCTGCAAAAAAACCCACCAATTACAATAGCCCTAACGGGGGGGGGGGGGGGGGAAGGAATTCCCTTCACTGAGATCTCCCCGGGCCAGAAGGGGCTCCGAGCTTCCCGTCCCGGCTGCTACAATACTCCTTTGAGTGAAGATGGGCAATAAAGGACACAGGGACACGAGGGGGAAACACTGTTCTATTTCATTTCTTCTGCAAAGTCTGGGCTGGGGGAGGGGGGAACCCTCCAAAAAGGGATGGTCTATAGGAAGATTTTATTTTGTGGGGGAAACACCGGCTGAAAAGAGATGGGAGTTTCTATTCTCAGTCACAGGGAAAAGAGGAGGAGCAGCGAGTGTCCGCCCGCTTAAGTGCCCTGTAAGTTGGCACCCAAGAGGCGGAGAGGGTGGGCACGCACGGTGCGTGTGCTATGCGAGGGAGGCGAAGGGCCGGGCAGGGACTGACTGACAGATAGGCACACACGCGCACACACCCACACGGTTCCCTTGCCCTCCCCTCCCCTTCTCTTCCACCCGGGTCCTAGGTTGGGGATGCTGCTGCTGCTTCTGGGGCTGCTGCTGCTGCTGCTTCGGGTATTTGGCTTGTATCAATATCACTTTGTGGCTTGCAGGCTGTATGTAGTTATTATAGCAATGGGAGGAGAAGGAGGAAGTAAAGGTGGAAAGGTGTAGGTGGGCGTTC
>CM053770.1:130704645-130743555 GCA_028658325.1 Potorous gilbertii
GGTAATGTTCTACCGCAGCCCAGAACCCTGTATGGAGTAGTCGTCACGTGCGAGTCTTCCCTCATCTCTGCCCACTCAGACTTCCCTTCAACCTTTTGCCCACCCCCACCTCCTCCTCAACACCAGCTGCTGCTCCCTTTGGCAGAAGCCAGGAACATAACAAAAAGCTTGGGGTCGTGAGGACGGACACCCTGGCCCCTCTTTCCCCTTGCACGTGTCCCCAAACATCCATCTTCGGTCCCAGTTGCAGGGATTTCCCTGGCTACGCAACAGACAGTCCAAGTTGAATGCTACTTGCATTCTTTTTCTATCGGAGCTTTTACCAGGCAGTCCTCCTCGAATACATTTTTTTGTGCATAGGGGAGGGAGACATGGAAAGTGGATATGGAAGATATGGGTTTTGGTGCAATGCGAAGATATAAAGATATGGAAATGCGCAAAGATGGGGTTAGGGTGAGATATCCCCGCCTCAAAAGTTAGAAAAGGTGTCTTCAACTTCCCGTCGTGCCTCGGCAGTACACTCGCTGGACCAGACCTATTCCTCTCCCTCCTATCAAAAAGCTGCCTGACTGCCTCATCGCCTTATAATCTGAGTGAATATATTAAGACTCTCATTTCCCCCACCCTTTCGAAAAAAAATCTATCCTATCAAATAACCCTAGACCCCCGAGCTCTAGTTCCATATTTTCAAGTGTTTACTATATATTTTCACTTGTAATATTGCCTTACATGCCACCTCAAACGCACCATTTCCAAAATGGAACATCCTCCTCATTCCAAAACCTGGTCCCCGCTGTTAATTTCCCTATTCCTATTCAAAGCCCTCCATTCTACAAATCAAACGGGCCTTAAATGTCCTTGAAACTGTCTTTGACCCTTCAGTCTCTCTGGTCAAGCAGTGCCTCCTCCCCTCCCACTACCACCACCCCTCCCCCACATATACACAATACGTACACTCCCAGTCAACCAATTGCAAAGTTTTCCTCATTTGACTTCTGCAATATCTTTCCCATTATCTTACTCTTCTAACCTCTCTCTCCTCCAACTCACACTTGCCATCATCTTACTTAAGATTCTTATTACCACTTTACGGCCTACTGCAAAGCTTTCTAACTAGTCTTTTCACCACCAGTCTCTCTCCTATCTAATTTCCCTTTCATACATCCACCAAAGTAATCTTTCAATTGCTCAGATTTGACCACATCTATCATCTCCTTAAAAAACTTTCAATATTACATGCAGAATGAAACACAAACTCCTAAGATTGTCACAGAAGACCTACCTTAATTTGTCTACAGCCTACTTTTCCACCCAAAAGAATGGATAAAAAAGTGTTTGACCAGCACTTTCTATTTGCCAAGGACTGTGCTAAGCACTGAGGATAAAAGTACAGTTAAGCAAAACAGGCCCTTTCCTCAAGGAGCTGATGTTCTAATAGAAAAAGACAACACATTGCTGGAAGGAAAAATTTTGAGAGGTCAGGGTGAATGCTGGTTGAATGAAGGAGAGCAGTTGACAGATAAGTCCTCACCAAGAATGGTAGAGTTGACATGATTACTCTTCCGGGTGCTAAAGTTCAAAGGGGTAGGATGGTCTAGGGCACAAGGCAGGGAGATGGCTGGGAAGAGACATGGTTGGCCTAGGACTGAACAGAATAAGACTCAATCAGAGCCCAGCGTGACAGAGGTGGGACCTTCAGTTCTGGAGGAAGGTGAAGCCTGGCTGGAGAGCAGTACTATTATCACATACTCTCGTCCAGCTAACCTAGAACACTAGCCATTCCATCTCATCTTCTGTTACTCACTTCCCTGCATTTGCACAGGCCATGTCCTGGAACTAATCTCCCATCCTCCACCATTCCAAAATATCTAAAGAAAATCTTCCTTCAAGGTTCAGGTTAGCTGTCCCTTCATCATCAGCTCCACGAAGTCTTCCCTGATTCCCAGGGCTACACATAGTACCTTCCTCCTTGAAACTCTCATAACTTTCTTTTTGGTCTCCATTTTTCACTGAATAATATTCTAAAATGAAGTTCTTTGTGCACGTCTCATATCCCCTACCAGATTTTAAGCTGCTTGAGGACAGGGATATATTTTTCTTCATGTCATCAACTCCCCACATGTAGATTTGTATGTAGCAAAACTTGAAGAAGTTTTTGTTGCCTTTGTTGTTGCTGCTGCTGTTGTCATTATGAATGATAGAGGTAAACAACAGCCTTGCTTTCTCTGATCTCATGCTTCAGTAAAATTCTCGTTCACAAGATGAACATATTCAATCATCCTGATTATATTGCCTTGTTCTTCTTGGACAGAAGAGACAGAACTTGGAGCAGAGGCAAACTTAGACGTGACATAATGAAAACATCTTGACAATTAGATCTATCCAAAAAAGGAAGGACCCTTCTCAGAAGACAGCAGATCCCCCATAAAACCTCCCCATTCAAGGTCTTTGAGGTGAGGTTGGATGATCATGTGTTGTCAGTGTCATAGAGGAATTCCTATTCAAATATGGATTGAATTAGATGACTTTTAAGGTCCCTCCCAACTCTAAGATTCTGGGATTCTTTGGATGTAGCCCCAGTTAAGACCAGATGTTCCGTGGATCCATTCTCTTAGACCTTCCTCAGTCTTTCTCAGTATTGTTGAGAGTCCATATGTTCTAGACATTTTGTCTCAATTTGATTTATTCAACATCTACTGAGCAGAGAATAGTGCAAGACACTAAGAGGGATGAGTCACAACCTACCTTGATGAGGTTGACAGTATAGTAGCTAGCTTGAAGCTTAATATTAAAAAACAAAACAATAAAACAACTAAGATCTTAGCAACTGTTCCCATAATTTCCTGGCAAACAGAGGGAGAAGAAATGGAAGCCGCGTCAGATTTTATATTCTTAGGCTCAAATATCACTGCAGAGAGTGAGGACAACCATGAAATTAAAAGATGCTTGCTCCTTGGAAGGAAATATATGGAAAATCTGTTTAGTTTAGCAAACTAAAAAGCAGAGACATCACCCTGCTGACAAAGGTCCATATAGTCATGTACTAGTCCAAAACTGGTTTTCCCAGTAGCAGTGAATGACTGTGAGAGTTGGACTCTACAGAATCAAAGCTTTTGAATTGTGGTGTTAGAGAAGACTTTTGAGAGCCCCTTGGACAGCAAGGAGGTAAAATCAATCAATACTTAAAGAAATTAATTCAGACTATTCACGGGAAGGTCAAATACTGAAGCTGAAGCTTAAATACTTTGGCTACAAAATGAGAAGATGGAATTCATTGAAAAGAAAAATAACCCTTGATGTTGGGAAAGATGAGAAGAGGACAGCAGAGAATGAGATGAACAGATAGTGTCATGGGGGCAACGCATATGAACTTGGACAGACTTTGAGCATGCTGGGGTCCATGGGGTTAGCAAGAGTCTGATGTGACTAAATGACTCAATAACAGCAGAGGACTAAGATATACACACATATACATACATACATACAAATTTCGTTATATTGGCATCAGAAGAGTACAAAGTACTATATAATAGTCAAGGATGAAAAGGTTATCACTGACTTGGGGAGATTTAGGTTTCATGGAGAAGATGACATTTGAATAAATGCATATGTGATTTCCATCCTGCACTGAGCATCAGCTCATTCTATGATAGGAAGGGACAGGATAAACATATCTGGCCCTAGAAATAAGTCAAATTGACCAACCTGGCTAGAGCTGTTCAATAATGCCTTCAAAGACCCAGCTTTCTGGACTGGGGTAGGGCCTGCCTCATAGCAGAAAGACTTTGAAAAACTACTGCATCCTTTACTTACAGCAAATACTTTGCATTCATTAAATCCCGGGGGAGGCCATCTGTGGCCTCTGTCACTTTCTACTTCTTTCTTGTCTTCCTTTTTTCCTTTTCTCTCTACTTCTTTCTCTTTTTCTCTCTCTCACTTCCCTATTTCCATTCTTTCTCCTTTTCCCTCCCTGCTTATCTTTTTCTTTTTCCTATCTTTTCTCTCTTGCCTTAATAGGCAATCACTTCCCACTGTCACATAGCACTCAGACATTGCTCATCTCCAATACTGATCCCCATATATTAAAAAAAAAAAACATTGATCCTTATACTCACCTGAACTTAGACAGTTTGCCAGGAACAGTGACAGCAACAAGATAGAATGGAAGAAGGACAGGGACAGGGGATGCCTCATATGTTTTTTTTACTTCATTTCCACGTGAAAAGTAAAGTGAAATAAAAAATAGAATAACATAATTCTGAGAATAAAGTCAACTATTTGGATAATTTCACCCATCTTGCCCAATTTATCTCACACCTAATAACTTAGTGGATTGTCCAACAAAAAAATGTGAAGGAGGTTCATTTTCTTTTTTGTTTTATATATTTGTGTGTGTTTCTGTTTAAATCCCTGAGGATGAATTTCTGTGAGGACAAAGACAAGACTTATGGACTTCTTATAAGAAAAACATGACATATTACTGATTTGTGCTGACATTGTTCCTTCTTAATTACCATCCAAGTTGTTTTTACCTGTGCAGGTTAAAGTAAGTGATCACTTATATCTGAGGTCAACCCTGAAATCTCCCCTCTTCCTTCAAAAAAAAAGGTCTCCCCCAATCTGGGCCTGAAATTCTGTAATTAGATACATGGAGTCCTGAAAACTTTACTTAAAAAAAAAAGATTTCCCCCCACTCCAGTTCAAATAAGAAAATACAAATCACCCTGGAAATCTCATCAGCTAACACTTTAAGTGGATTTTAAGACTTTAGGAAATCAGACACAAGGTTTGGGAAGGAGGAAAAGAGTAAGGGAAGAAGGAAGGGAAGGAGAAAGAAAACAAAAGAGGATTTTGAGAAGTGTGAAAAGGTAAATTAAGCTGTGGCCTTACTACTGTTTATTTTTCATTCACTGGCCAACAGCTATTTCTCATCAACTTTTCAAAAGGGAAGATCTGAACCTTGGAATGTGACCTTTGGATACAGAAGAGACCCAAGACTCTGAGATTGTTTAGAATTTGGCAAATCAAAACTCTTAGTCACTTATTTTTTTCCAGTCAAGACTGGACTGCTGCTCAGAGCATTTGCTCATTCACCCCATAGGCCCATGCTAGGCTAGCCCAGTTTATTCTGGATATAGAAAGGCTAGCTGCCAAAACTCTACCTTGACCACAGCCCTTATATCCCCCCAACCAAACATACGCATACTTGCCACCAATTTGGGATGCTATCTCTCAGAAGTTCTTTGCCCACTTTACTACAACCACTGAAATTCCATTCAACAAATATGTATTAAGTACCTATTGAAGTCAGAGGAACTATGAGTCAACTCCTGGCTATGTTTCTAATCGCTTGTTTTACATTAGGTAAATCACTCAACATACCTAGGCTTCAGATTTACATCTGTCAGATGAGTGAGGGGGGTATTGGTCTATATCTCTAAGCACCTTCTGCGCCTATGATCCTATGTATGAGGCAATGTGTTAGACATTAAGAATCCAAAGATGAACAAATGGCATTGTTTTTGCCCTCATGGAACTTGAAATCTACAAAATGAGGTATGGCATATACTCAGATAAGTATAATACAGGGGAGACTGTGAAGGCAAAAGAGATATGCAGAAAAAGCATTCTAGGAAAATAGGAGAAGAGAAAGATCATTTTCATCCGGGGAAAGTAATAGCGAAGGATTACATGTAAGAGGTGGTACCAGAGTCAGACTTGAAGTTAGAGAAATATTTCAACATAGTTCAGGAATGCATTCCAGACATGGATGAAGACCCTCACAAGTAAAGGAAGGCAAGAGAATATAGGAGATAAGTAGGCAGCCCAGCTTGGAAAGAATGTAGAGAATATGATGGGAAATTTAAAGTATAAAATGTCAGTTGGAACCAGATTGTGAAGGACCTTAAATACCATGCTGAATGCATATTTTATCCTGTTACATGATAATGAAAGGAAGGTAGCATGATGACTATGTGCCTATATAACCCTAGACAAGTCACATCACCTCTTATTTTCCCCTTCTTCCCCCAACTATATGAGACTTTAAATTGAAAAAAGAGTTGTATTGCATTGGGAGAAGGAATTTTATTACTTCTTGTTCTCTAGACTGATGAAATGGAAAGAGAAAGACAGAGAGACAGAGAGAAAGAGTGATTATAGTAGATTACAGTAATAACCTTTGTGTACAAGGCTATCACAGTACAAAGAAAAGAGATATGTTTTAGGGGATTGGCTCATAGCCTCAACCCAGAAAATCTCAACATGACAATATCTTATGTGCTAACATCAATTTCCCTTGCAAACTCACCATTTATACAGAGACAAAATGGAATCCTAAATGAAACTCTTGGGGGAAAGAAAAACAAACACCTTCCCATGAACACTGTCCCCAAAGATCTATAATGATAGTCAGTCGTTTATAAGACCAAATAAGCAGGTTTCTTAATCTCCTGCTCCAACAAATACTGTCAGGGGCTGCTGTTGTGTGTCCTCCTAGATTCACTGGTGAGCCCCAGAGAACTATGTCTGGTGTTTTTCTTGGGCAAGCCTAAAGCCATTTTCTGGGGCAAATTTTTCTCTGTGATTGAACTCAGTCTCTGAGAAGGGAGGAAGCCACCAGAGTTTTCCCTGACAGGAGATAAAATTCTTCTTTTCAGTTCTAGTAATGCAATTCAAAATTAGGAACTTCCTTTCACATTTGCTACTCCTGTCTACTTCTGTCCTCACTAAAGCTTGCTGAGGAAACACAGAGGCTCTCTAACTTCAAGAGAATTTTGTTTGTTCTTACTGTTGAGTTGATCAGTCATGTCCAACTCTTCATGACCCTGTGGACCATAACACACAAGGTCCTTCTATTCTGCACTGTCTCTCCAAGTCTGTCCAAGTTCATGTTCATTGCTGCCATGACACTGTCTATTTATTTCATCCTCTGCTGTCTCCTCTTTTTGCTTTCAATCTTTCCCAAAATCAGGGTCTTTTCTAATGAGTCTTATCTTTTCATTGTGTGGTTAAAATATTTAAGCTTCAGCTCAAAGTATTTTAAAGTATTTAAGCTTCAGACCTTCCAGTGAATAACCTGAATTAATTTCTTTAAGTATTAGTTGATTTTACCTCCTTGTGGACCAAGGGACTCTCAAAAGTCTTCTCCAGCACTACAATTCAAAAACACTGATTCTGTAGCACTCAGCTTTCCTTATTGTCCAATGCTCACACTCATGTACTGCTACTGGAAAAACCATAGCTTTGATTATATGAACCTTTGTCAGCAGGGTGATGTCTCTACTTTTTAGTATGTTGTCCTGATTTGCCATATATTTCTTTCCAAAGAATAAGTGTCTTTTCATCTCATTGCTACGCTCACTACCTGAAGTGATCTTTGAGCCCAAGAATGTAAAATATGACACTGCTTCCATTTCTTCTCCCTCTATTTGCCAGGAAATGAAGGGAACAGTTGCCAAGATCTTAGGTTTTTTAATGTTAAGCTTCAAGTCAGCTTTTTACACCCTCCTCTTTTACCCTCACCAAGAGGCTTCTTAATTTTGTCTTCACTTTCTACCATTAAAGTAATACAGTCTACATATCTGAGATTGTTGGTATTTCTCCTAGCAACTTTAATTTCAGCTTTTGATTCATCCAGTTTGGCATTTCACATGATGTACTCTGATATGTTAGATAAAAAAGGTGACTATATAACCAACAGTTGCTCCATGTTTAGTTCTAACTCCTGCTTCTTCAAGAAAATACATGTCATTCATTTCAAGTTTAGAGATAATAGGTACACAACTGACACTATTTGTAGGAGGGAAATGAAATTTCAACTTTAGGGCCGGATTGTCCCTCTCTGAATCACAGATGCTGGTGCCCCGAGAATCAAATGCTAACTCCTCACCTTTCCTCTATCTCTCCTTCAAGAAGGAGCTTGCATTATACCACCTGCCCTGAAAGAAAGTGAGGTACAAAAGCAAACAGAAAGACAACTTGTTATAACAATAGTTTTCATCGATGCAAAGAATGAAAGGGAAAAAGTTTAGAGGCTGGCTAAACAAATTGTGCTTTATTAATGTAATACAATATTATTTTTACATAAGAAAAATTACTTTTGTTGAATATCAATCCATTTAATCCTCACAACAGCCCTAGGAGGTTGGATCTATTATCATTCCCATGTTGCTGATAAAGAAACTGAGCCCGAATTACTTGCCCAGGGTCAAACAGCTAATAAATATCCGAGGGGGCAGTTGAGCACGGAACTTCCCAACTCCAAGTCCAGTACTCCGACCCATGTCCAGTATCCATGGTGCCACCTAGCTGCGTAATGATTTCAGAGAAATGTGGGATCTAATGTAGTGAAATAAGCCAAACCAATCAGTCAATCAATCAGTATTTATTAAGTGCCTACTAAGTTCTAAATACTATGTTGGGTTCTGAGGATATGAGTGCAAAGAATTAAATGACCCTTACTTACAATTACCGTAAAACTACAATAATACCTAGGAAAACAACCTTGAAAGACCCCAGAACTCTGATCAATCACTACGGAACAGTGTCACTCACCAGACACAGAGTGGAACCATGAAACAGTTACTGGATTTGGAAGTAAAAAACTTGGGTTTTAATCCTTAAACAGATGTTTAATTTCTCTAGGCTTCAATTAACTCATTTGTAAAATGGGAGTATTGGACCCGGTGGCCTCTAAAATTCATCTAGCTCTAAATCTATGATCCTCCAAGACTGGTGATGGAGCAAGTCACCAACCTCCTGACTGGGAGGGAACAGAAAGACATGTTTCCACATGGGAAGTATGCTGTTTTGTTCCACTTGATTGTATTTACTTTTTACAAAAGAGGGCTTCTCTTTGAGAGGTAAAATGAAAGAGTGACAAAGGCAAAAGAAAAAAAGGAAAGGAAACATTAATTAAAATAAAGAAGGAAACACATGGTTGAAAGGAGACAAAAGTAGGATGATTTTGTGAGATTTTAAATATGCTTTTTTAAAACTTTGGAACAAATTTGTGGTTTCACATATAATCCTCTTTTTATAATGAAAAGTTTACTAATGATTCAGTTCATAATAAAAAAAAATTAAGACAAAACCAAACCTTTCTATACCCCCACATGACCTTGGAAGTGTGTGCTCACTGAATATGATGTGCATGCCCTACCATGACTGGTAGAGTAAGAAGATAAGTTGGACAGATTCAGTCTACATTGCCTGGGAATGGGAGATAGATTTGGTCAAACCGGGCAAATAAGAAATGTGCCTATAAGTACAAGAGGAAATATTCTGTATAGAAAACTGAGACTTTGGGACCCTGGTGTAAAAGAACAGAAAGTCTCAAATATTCAAGGGATGTTTTTTTCTCCCTCCCCCATGCCAGAAACTAAAAGAGTTGTGATAATTATTGCCTTAGCTATCAATGTAATCTTTTTACTCACTGGTAGGCTGCTTGAGGGAGTTAGAACCTGGATGTAATAAGCACCAAAAAAGGGAAATTATCATGACAATAAGGCCCTACAACACCTTCCAAGAATGCAGGAGAGCAGCCTCAAAGGAGTGGACACCTTCCTGAGTGAAGCTACTTCAGTAAGTGAGTCATTAGAGGGGGCTCTCCAGGGATGAGCAATAGAAAGGAGACACCCTGACCTTCCCCCTCACCGCAGAGCCACCCAGGCTAGTAGATGAGTCACAAAGACTATATAAGTGTCTGGGGCAAGAGAAGGGAGAGTCAGATAAAAGGAAGAAGCCAACTAGAAGTCTTTCATTAGGTTCCAGTATAAATTCTTTCTGTGTCCTTATCCATGTAAATAAAAATTTTTCTGTCTCAAATGCCTTGTGAGCTTGAGTGCTTATAAGAGGAGCTGGATGAAACCATTTGAAGAATGTTGGATACTAAGTCCTCAGGTTATACCGGATGTGGGCAAATGAACCAGATAAATGAGAAGTTCCTAAAGTACACGTTAATATCCAAGTCCTTCATGTCAAAAGGGTACTTCTCATATAAGAGTTAGTTTGCCTTTCTCTTTTTGATGCCAGGACCTTGTGAAATTTTAAAAAGTCAGAGTGGATAATATCACCAAGGGAGAAATATAACAAGAGAAGAGCAAAAAGGACAGTTTTAGTAACACACTTAGTTGGAGCAGCATGGAAAAGCATTGAAGAAGACAAAAAGGGAAAGTCAGACAAGTACAAAGAAGACCCAGGAAAGAGTAGTGTCACCCAGGCCAAGAATGAAAAATATTTAGGAGCAGGGAGTGTTCGGCAATGTCAAATGTAGCAGAAAGACTAAGGAAGTCAAAGATTGAGGAAAAAGTCATTGCATCTTACAATTAAGAGGTGACTTTGGAGAAAGCAGTTTCAGTAGGGTAGTAATCAGTCAGTCAGCAAGCATTTTTCAAGGCTTGAGGAAGAGGGGTGTGGTGAGAAAATGAAAGCAACCTGTTTAGATTATTATTTCTAGAAGTTTTGTGGCAAAAGGGAGGAGAGATCTAGGATAATAGTTTGGTGAAATAGAAGGATCAAGGTAATGAAGTTTTGTTTTGTTTAGGATAGCATAAAGGAAACCTGAATGTGTTTTCAGAAGGGAGGAAGAAGCCAGAAAAAAAGACAGAGAATATAGAATTAGGTCTCTAGGGAAACTGGAATGAGTTCTCAAAGGTACAAGTGGAGCTTTGGCAAGGATAGACAATATCCTTTAAGATTGAAGCAAAAAAAATTAAAAGATAGGTGAGGACATAGGACATAAAGAGATTACGAAGTATGACAACTAGGAAATAATGGAGCAACAGACTGATAGTCTGCTTTCCAAGCAAGAAGAAGGCTATTGCCTGGTAGGAGGAGGAAGAAACAATTAAACTCCTTGAAGTCACCAACTGTTTTTGCCTTTCTTTGTGTCCCCAGTACTCAGCCCAGAGCATGTCCCACATCATGTCATGTCATATTCAGTCATTTCAGGTGTATCCAACTCTTCATGACCTAATTCTGGGACTTTCTTGGCAAAGATACTGCAGAGGTTTGCCATTTCCTTCTCCAACTCATTTTACAAGTGATAAAATTGAGGCAAAACCAGTAAGTGATTTGCCCAAGGTCACAAAGATAGTAAGGCCAGACAAACTCATGAAGATGAATCTTCCTGATTCCAAGCTCAGTGTTCTATCCAGCACTTCATCTAGTTGCTCCATCTCACATAGCATGTGCTTATTAAATACTTGTTGACTTAGTCTATTTGTCCCACTTTTTTTTACACTGCTATAATTTTTTAAGGAAGGTACAAAGGAGAGTCATCAAAGGACCAGTGATCTAAAGTTAAAAATCACTACTCATCACAACCTGTCTTCTATTCCCATCCATTTTAAGATAGCTTTTCTTGCTTTACACATAGGTTGGGACAATAAACTAAGCTGTTGTGAAAAAAAAATACAGAATGTGGATTAAGGGTGCAAATTCCTAAATAATCCTTTTTTGAACTATCCCATGAAAATCATGAACTAAGAAGACTGCGTGGGAGTCAGAAGACCTGGGTTCTGCTTTTTGTGTGCATGACTGTTAACTATATCCTTCCATGCCTAAATGTCCTCGCCTATAAAAAGGGAAATCGAGTTTCTTTCAGCCTTGGTTTTCTTTTTCTTTCTTGTCTTTTTAAAAAACTTATTTTGCATTTTGTTTTTCCCCAATTGCATGCAAACATAGTTTTCACCATCCATTTTTAAAACTTTGAGTTCCAAATTCTTTCCCTTCCTCCCTTTCAATCCCCCTTATTGAGAAGGCAAGCAATTTGATAAAGGCTATGCATGTGTGGTCATGAAAAACTTATTTCTATATTAGCCATGTTGTGAAAGAAAATATAGACCAAAAATAAAACCTTGAGAAAAATTAAGAAAAGGTTTTGTTTTTTTTTTAAGTATGCTTTAATCCATATTCAGACACCATCAGTTCTTTCTCTGGGAATACATAGTATTTTTCATCATAAGTCCTTCAGAGTCATCTTGGATCATTGTATTGCTGAGAATAGGTAAGTCATTCACAGTTAATCATCTTAGTATGTTGCTGTTACTTTTTACATTGCACATTTCACTTTGCATCAGCTCATATTAAGTCTTTCCAGGTTTTTCTGAGAGCATATTGCTCATTATTTCTTATAGCACAATAGCATTTCATCACAATCACATAGCACAATTTGTTCAGTCTTCCTCTAATTGGTGGGCATCCCCTCAATTTCTGATTCTTTGTCACCAGAAAAGAGCTACTATAAATATTTTTTGTACATGTTGGTCCATTTCCTTTTTGTTTTTGTTACCTCTTTTTGAGTACTAAGTAGTAGTATTGCTGGGTCAAAGGGTATACATATTTTTATAGACCTTTTGGCATAGTTCCAAATTGTTCTACAGAGTGGTTGAGTCAGTTCACAACTCCAGCAACAATGCATTAATATCTTTTTTTCCTCACATCCCCTACAAGATATGTCATTTTCATTTTCTGTCCTATAAGCCAATCTAATAGGTAGTACCTGAGAATTGTCTTAATTTGCATTTCTCTGATCAACAGTGATTTAAAACATTCTTTCATGTGGTTATGGATAACTTTGATAACCTCATCTGAAACTGTTCATATCTTTTGATCATTGATCAACTAGGAAATGGCTCTTATTTTCAAAAATTTGACTCATTCTCTGTATGTTTATTGGAAAAACTTGCTTGAAATTTTTTTCACAGTTATGATTGCTAAATATATTTCCCTCTATTCTATTCCTTTCCCCTATTTATTCTGTTTTCTCTCTCCTTTCACCCTGCCCTCCTCAAAAGTGTTTTGCTTCTGGCTTCTACTTGCTCCAATGTCTCCTTTTTTCTATCACTCCTCCCCTTCTCTTAACCCCTTCATCTCCTACTTTCCTGTAGAGTAAGAGAGATTTCTATACCCAACTGGAAATGTATGTTATTCTCTCTTTGAGCCAATTCTGATGAGAATAAGGTTCATATACACTCCTCTGCCATTCTTCCCTCCACTGTAAAAGTTTTTTCTTGCCTCTTTTACATGAGATAGTTTACCCCATTCTACCTTTCCCTTTCCCTTTCTCCCAGTGGATTTCTCTTTCTCACTCCTTAACTTTATTTATTTAGATATCATTTCTTCATATTTAACTCACATCTGTGCCCCCATCTGTAAAAAACTTCTAACTACCCTAATATTGAGAAAATTCTTAGGAGTTACAAGTATCATCTTCCCATGTAGGAATGTAAACAGTTTAGTTTTATTAAGTCCTTTATGATTTCCCTTTCCTGTTTACCTCTTTATGCTTCTCTTGAGTCTTGTTTTTAAAAGTCAAATTTTTCTATTCAACTTTGGTCTTTTCAGCAAAAATGCTTGAAATTCTCTATTTCATTGAATATCCATTCCTCCCCGCAAAGGATTATATGCAGTTTTGTTAGATATGTGATTCTTGGTTGTAATCCTACCTCCTTTGCCCTCCATAATGTCATATTCCAAGCCCATTGGAATATGACATTCCACCTTTAACATAGAAGCTGCTAAATCTAGTGCTAACCTGACTGTGGCTCCATGACATTTGAATTGTTTCTTTCTGACTGCTTGTAATATTCTCTCCTTGAAAGAATAATATGAACACTCAATTTGGTATGAAAATCTATCTTACACTACAGGAAAGTAGGGGAGAAAGGAATAAGTGGCATGGGGGGGATGATAGAAGGGAGGGCAAATGGGAGGAAGGGGGTAATTAGAAGCAAGTACTTTTGGGGAGGGACAAGGTCAAAAGAGAGAATAGAATGAATGGGGGCAGGATAGGATGGAGAGAAATATAGTTAGTCTTTCACAACATGACTTTTATGGAAGTCTTTTGCATAACTACACATGTATAACCTATATTGAATTGCTTGCCTTCTCAGTGGGGATGGGTGGGGAAGGCAGAAGGGAGAGCAGTTGGAATTCAAGGTATTCAGAACGAATGTTGAGAATTATTTTTACATGCAACTGGGAAATAAGAAATACAGATAATGAAGTATAGAAATATATCTCACCCTACAAGAAAATGGAGAAGATGGGGATAAGGGAAGAGAGGGATGTGATAGAAGGGAGGGCAGATTGAGGGAAGGGGTAAACAGAATGCAGGATGTATTGGGGTGGAGGAGGGAAGAGATGGGGAGAAAATGTGGAACTCAAACTCTTGTGTAAATGAATGTTGAAAACTAAAAATAAATAAATAAATAAAACTATTCCCTCTTTGATCTGGGAGCTCTAGAATTTGACTATAATATTCCTAGGAGTTTTTCTTTTAGGACTTCTTTCAGCAAATGATTGGCAGATTCTTTCAATTATTATTGTACCCTCTGGTTCAAGAATATCAGGGTAATTTTCTGTGATAATTTCTTGAAAGATAGAACTTTTTTTGATTGTGGTTTTCAGGTAACTCAATAAATTTTATTTCCAGGTCAGTTGTTTTTCCAATGAGATACTTCTCATTGTCATCTATTGTTCCATTCCTTTGGTTTTGTTTTATTTTTTTTTTCCCTGATTTCTCATAAAATCATTAGCTTTCATTTGTTCAATTGTAATTTTTAAGGAATTATTTTCTTCAGTAAGCTTTTGTATCTGCTTTTTCATTTGGACAATTCTAGGTTTTAAGGAGTTTTCTTCTTCAGTGAATTTTTATACCCCTTTTTCCATTTGGCCAATTCTGTTTTTTAAACTGTTGTTTTCTTTAGTCTTTTTTGTGTGTCTCCTTTACAAAGCTGTTGACCCTTTTTTCATGATTTTCTTATATCACTCTCATTTCTTTTCCTCATTTTTCTGCTATCTTTCTTACTTGACTTCCAAAATCCTTTTGAGTTCTTCTGTGGCCTGAAATAAATTCATATTTTTCTTGCAGGCTTGGGATGTAGGAGTTTTGACTTTTTTTCTCCTTTTGGTTATATATTTTGATCTTCCTTGTCATCAAAATAAGATTCTATATTCTCATTTTTTTCCTGTTTTTGTTCATTTCCCCAGTCAATTACTTGACTTTTCAGCTCTTTGTCAAGGTAGTTCTCTGCTTCCAGTGAAGGTGGGAGATATACTGTTAGTCATTTGATCTCCCCACAGTTTGTGGGCTTAAAGCTCCAGAAACAGCGACTTCCTCTTCCCCTGCTGTGGTTGTCTCTGCCCCTGCTGCTGTTGTGGCTGTCATGGGCTCCTCCACCTGCTTCACTGCTCTGGGGCTGGGGCCAGACCACTTTACTCTCTCACACAGGTCACACAGGTTTTTTCCACAGACTTTCCAATTTGCCCTCAACTTTTTGGGGTCATGAAGTCTGGAAACTGCCACAGCTGCCAGTGATTCAGTTCCCCTGAGGCCTGTTCAGGTCCCATCTATGTCAGTGCAGGCTCATGCTGGACTGCACTTTATGCCCAGTCTGGCAAGATAGATGCTTCTAGTCAACATTCCAGTCTCTCTTGGACTGGTGATTTCCTTCACTCCATCATTCTGTGGGTCTGCAGCTCCAGAATTTGTTTAGAGTCATTCTTTACAGATATTTGACTGGTTGGGGGGAAAGGTTCTAGCAAGTGTCTGTTTTACCCTGCCATCTTGGCCCTGTCCCCTGCCTTGACTTTCTATAATTATATTTCCAACTTATAACTGCTTTACCACATCAACAAAATAGGCACATGAAAGGAATTACTAATTTTTCCTGTTTGAGAATAGAAAGTGGGCATATAGAGAAGAGATAATTCTCCTTCTGTCTTCATTTGCTGATTCATCAATCTAGCCAATATGATGGAGAGAATGATCCTCCTGCTGACCTTATTCTGTTACTATAGACCATTGGGACTTAGATAACCATTTTGGAGAACCACCTGCTAGGATTGGCTTCTTATGTTATCATTTACAATATGCAAAAATAATTATATTGCCAGCATGGACTTTTGATATGAAATGAAAACCATATACCATCTTGTTGATATTTCATTAAAAAAAAGAACTTGTTCACTTTCCACACAAATATAAACAGATCTAAACAACTGGAGAAATATTAATTGTTCATGGGGAGGCTGAGCCAATGTCATAAGAAATTTTACATAAGTTAATTTATTTATTCAGTGCCATACCAATCAAAATAACAAAGGATTATTTTTAGAACTAGAAGAAAAAAATAAAACTCACCTGGAAGAACAAAAGATCAAGACTATTGAGGGAATCAATTGAAAAAAGTATGAAGGAAAGCAGCCTAGCAGTACCAGAATTCAAATTATGTTACAAAACAGTAATCATCAAAACAATCTGCTACTGGCTAAGAAATAGAGTTGGGATCAGTGGAATAGATTAAGTACATAATATACAGTACTAAATCACTGTAGCGATCTAGTGTAGGATAAACACAAAGATCCAAGCTTCTGGGAGAAAAAACTCACCATTTGATTAAAAAAATTGCAGGAAAAATGGAAAATTAGTTTGGCAGAAACTAGGCTTTAGACCAACATCTCAAATTGTATACCAAAATAAGGGCAAATGTTTTAGACATAAAAGGTAGCATCATAAGCAAATTAAGTGAGTTTGGAAAAATTTACCTGTTAGATCTATGGATAAGGGAAGAGTTTACTACCAAACAAGAGATAGAAAGGATCACAGGAAGTAAAATGGATAATTTTAATTACATGAAATTAAAAAGGTTTTGCACAAACAAATCAATGCAGTCAAAATTAGAAGTAAAGCAGCAAACTGGAAAAGGGGGCAGGGAATTATACAATAATTTTTTATAATAGGCTCATTTCTCAATTATATAAAAAACTGAGCCAAATTTATAAAAAAGAAGAGCCATTCCCAATTGATAAATGGTCAAAGATATGAAAAAGCAGTTTTCAGAAGAAGAGATCAAAGGTACCAATGAAAAAATGCTCTATATCATGATTGATCAGAAAAATGCAAACTAAAACAACTCAAAGGTACCACTTCACACCTATCAGAGGGGCTAACATGGAAAAAAAAGACAATCATGGAGGGGATATGTAAAAATAGGGACACTAATGTACTCTTGGTGGAGTTGTGAACTGATCTGACTATTCTGGAAAATAACTGGGAATTATGTCACAAGGACTATAAAAGTGAGCATCCTCTTTGACCTAGTAACATCACTACTCCTGTATCCCAAAGAGGTCAAAGAAAAGAGGTAAGGACCTATATGTGATAAATTATTTATAGAATCTATTTGTGATGACAGAGAATAGGAAATTGCCCATTATTTGGGAAATGATTGAACAAGTTGTGTTATATGATTGTGATGGAATATCGTTGTACTGTAAGAAACGACAAGCAAAATGATTTCAGAACAACCTGGGAAGACTTACATGAACCAATGCAAAGCAAAGTGAGTAGAACCAGAACTGTCACAGTAACAGCAACATTGTAACAAGATCAACCATGAAGCACTTAGCTGCTCTGATCAAGACAATGATCCAAGACAATTTCAAAGGACCCATAATGAAAAATGTTTTCCACCTCCAGAAAGAGAAAACTGATGAAATCTGAATGCAGATTGAACTATACTTTTTTCACTTTCGTTATATTTCCTGCCCTTTATTGTTTGTTTGTTTTACCATGTGGTTAATATAGAAATATAATTTTACATGACTTCACATGTATAATTGATTGCCTTCTCAATGGGTGGGAGGGAGGGAGAGAAAGAAATAATTTCAGATTCAAAATATTATTGAATGAATGTTTTAAAAATTAAATAAATGGATAGATAAATGAATGAATGGATAAATGACTTGATAGAAAAGTAAAAGTTTTCCTGGAGTGGGGGGGGAAGAGTTTTATTCTTCCCAATAATTCTGATGAAGTTTTGGGCTCACACTTTTTTTTATCAAGTGCAAATGTTAATGGGTTAAGTAGGTGGTGTTTTGGGTACCTTCCCAAAGAAATGATAAATGGACTGAAAATATTCAAGAACTCCTGATTGAGAAGATGACCAGTAAATAAGTTTCTTTATAACTATAGCCCAGGACCATCTCAAATGTGAGCCCTTAAAAGAAATACCCAGGTTCAAGGCATGCATTAGGTACCGTATATTCAAAACCACAATTTGGAAACTCTCATCCAAAGCCCGTTTGGTTTTTTTGTTTTTTTACCAGAAACATTAGAAGAAAAAAACTATTAATTCCAAATAAAGGCATTTAATGGAACAGAACAGCAAGATAAATAACAAGGAAAATCCCCAAACACCAAAGAGAACACTCTGCTATAGTTGCTTGCTCAACTAATGGAAAGAGGAACATGTACAGCAAAGATTACTGGTGCTCTAAGGTCTATTTTCCATTTAAAGCCACCCACAGTGCCTCTTGCTGCTTTCTAGCTGAGCTCCTGATTTCATTAGCTGGGCTGCTTCTTCTACCTCAATGTCATTTTCTAGCTCTCTTCTGAACTGCAGAAGAGAACCTTTTTTCTTCTTAGTAATTGTTGGCTACTTCTTTGTGAATATTGTCTATAGCCTTAGTTACGGTCATTTCAACTCTTACAAGGCAGAACCACAGCCACAAGGAACTAGGACAGCAAGAGTCAAATCTTTAGATCACATCTTTACTTTGCACACCTTAGCTTTCCTTTCAGGGACAACTGCCCTCAGACCCACCTCTTAAATTATTTCTGACTGAGCAAATTCCTAATAATTCCCATTTGCCTAACAGCGCTAGGACCATGTTGATGACTCTGGAGCTCCACTTAGCAAGACTGGAAAGGTCAGGAGACATCTGGCAAATCTTGTCCTTCTTTTTTGAAATTGGCATGCAAATCACTGCTCTGTCTATGTGAAAATTCAGAAAGACTGTAAGGAAGTAGGTTTCTGGAGAAGAGCAGGATAATTACTGTATCTATAATCAGCAGTTTCAGAGCTGTATGACCATCCCATCTCTTCACTTCTAGTCCATTAGACTACTTCGTGGTGCATATTTTATTTTACATAGCTCTTTAAAGTGAACAGGGGTAAATCAAGGAAATGACCAACCACAATTCCACTAGAGGAATGATGAAGCATGCTACTCCCCACCTTAGAGAGATATAGGGGCTTCAAGATTCAGACTGAGATACACATTTTCAGACATGGTCAATGTGTATGTTTGTTTTGTTTGACTTTGCTTATTTGTTACAAGGGTGGGTTTTGTGTTTTGTTTTTTATTAGAAAGATGGGATTTGGGTGGTAGAGGAGCATTGTGATTTTATGTGGAAGAAAGGAGGGAGGGAGAGAGTGAAAGAGGGAGGGAGGGAAGAAAGGAAGAAAGGAAGGGAGGGAGGAAGGAAGGAAGGAAGGGAAGAGAAGGAAGGAGGAGAGGGAAGAAGGAAGGAAGGAGGGAGGGAGGGAGGGAAGAAGGGAGGGAGGCAGAAAGAGAGAGAGAGAAGATCTTGGTAACATTTTATGAAATGAATACAAGAGAATCAAAGATTATGTCTCAAAAGGAGGCAGACAACTGGGACAGCTTTGAAAATAATGCATTGATATCCACATCCAGAAAAAGAACTATGGAGTCTGAATGGAGATTGAAGCATTCTATTTTCTTTCTTTTTTTTCTTTCTCATGGCTTTCCCTTTTGTTCTGATTCTTCTTTCACAACGTGACTAATGTAGAAATATATTTAATATAATTGTGTATGTGTAGCCTATATCAGATTGCATGCCATCCCTGGGGAGTGGGCAGAGGAGAGAGGAAAAAATTTAGAACTCAAAAATCTTATAAAAGTGGATTTTGAAAGCTAAAAATGAATAAATTCTTAAAAAGAAAATAATACATTGAACTAGTCATGTCCCTTTTTTAATATGTAAGCTAAACATAACAGAATTCATAATTTCATGTTAAATCTTTTTTATTGTTTTTCTTTATATATGAAAACACTCAGGTTTGTTGTTGGTTGTCAAGTTCAGAATAACAAAAATATAGATTTTGAAAATAATAACAAAAAAGAAATTGGAAAGGAATACTCAGGTGACAATATTTCTGTTGGTCAGACATGATTAAAGTTGTTATTCATTAACATGAGAGAAAAATGAGTGAATAATGTTGCAGGATTGTGATGATTAGGCAACTCAAGTACAAAATCTATGATGTCAATTACCCCTTGCATTTTGTAACTTTTGTGAGGAAAGTCTGCATAATAATCATCAAATCTATTTGGTGAAACTGAAGGGTATCACTCAGAAGGGAACTGGTTAAAGATGTTTTTCCCTCTACTACTCTTGCCCTTCAGGTTAGAACAAGTTCTAAGCTTTGGGTGTGTCTACATGGGGCCATCTAATTAAACATTTTGGCCAAAGCACTTTCCCCTACTCACCTATGAGGAACTCTTAAAAAAAAAAAAACTTTTCAAAGTCAAAGGCATAGTTTTGTGGCAGGTGTTGCTTGTCTGTTGCTCAAAGCCTTAGCTTCAGCAGCTCCATGTCCCTTGGATCTGATCTTAGTAAGCTATAAGCCTCAGGGAAAGAAACCTATTGAGGTGGTTAATATCTCCAGATACCTAGTAGCAGAAATTGTCCTACCTAGATCAAAATTAGGAACCTGGACTCCTTGCAATACTGTTAGGCAGGAAAGGGGAAAACTAAAATTTTTAGTGACTACTAGGTTTAAGGATCCCCAGAATAAATAAATGTGTTCAGCAGAAAACCAAGTATTGTTTTAAGAATTCTGGGTACGAGACTCTTCCCATGTCCCACAGGAGACCCACACTATTTTGTTGCTCTGAGTTTTAGCTCTTGCAGAGCAAGCAACTATTTGCAGAAGAGATTGGAATACTCCACAGCTCAGTTTTCTTTTGCAAACAAATGACTGTTCAAACATAGAATCTACCTGTTAGGAAATATTATATTTACCTTGCCATCAATTCTATTTTCATAACATTTGCATTTGGATTGTCTCACCTGTTGAGTTCTCTCTGCAAACTAATAAGGCAACTTGGCAGACTAGCTCAGAGGAAGAAATGGTTAAAATGTTTTGCATTATGTAGTCTAAGGAAGAAAAATTGGGGGAATCAGTGGACCCAGTCAATGGGGCATTTTAATGACCACTAAATCACCAATGACAGGTGTATTTTTTTTATTTTCAAACTGTTAAGAGACTAATGTATGGTTACAATGTGAGGTATATGCTGCCGTTTACATTGCACTATCTTAAATTCTAAGTTTTTATCCTCCAGTCTGGTTTTCCCCTCTTTAACACCTGATATTGCAGCAGAACCTTGTCAGTTCATATTAGATCCTACTCTAAATGATTCTTCAACATGCACAGATACATTTATAAAAAATGAGGGTCATTTCACAAAACTAATAGGCAACCTTGTACAAAAGAAGCCCTCAAGATAACTCAGTTAGGAAGGGGTGGTAGATTAGAGAATTAACAGTGAGAGTAATCCCATCTTTGGGAAGGAGGAGATTTGTAATCCCAGGAGAGGTAGAACCCGGAAACAGAGATATTGTATGATAAGCCCCTAGAACATCAAGGTCAAGTATAGAGATGGCAGCATCTTTTCCTCAGAAAGGGATTCTGCCCTTCTGGATAGGACCTTCCAAGAAAGAAGAATGTTCCTCCTCTCCCCATTTGGACACCTTGTGTCAAAGCACCATTCACTTTGTGTTAGTTACCTCTAGGGAACCAGGTCTAAATAAACAACCCCAACATCCTCTAATAGTTGTAAAAGAGAATTGATCTGTCCCCCACATCATCCTTTTCTACTGACAACTTTGAGTTTCCAATCTAATGGGTGAAGTCAATCAAACCCAGGGGAAAACCTATCCTATTTCTACTTCTAACTAACAAGCAATAACTTATTGCTGAGGTGGAAATAATGGAGACCCTGGGGTGAATCAAATATTCCCTTTTGCAGGGATAGAAAAGAAGAAATCTGGTCATAATCTGACATGCTACATTCCAGAAAGGTAAATTTCTAATGATTTTTTTTGAAAGAAGAGGATTCCATAGACTAAAATATTTACAGGAGAAGTTGACTCAGGAAGGTTGGAAGTTGTTCATGAATGAAATTCTAAAGACATAATGATGGGGAAATTCCACTGAGGAGGGAAAATGAGATTTGTCAGAAGAGATTGATGTGGATACCAATCAACTTAGATTTTTTAAAAGAAATGAAAAGATGAAAGCAAGACTAGATAAAATATAGGGCAAATATAAGAGCATAACATAATAAAATAATGTCAGCAATACTAAAGCTCACAATGAGCTAAGATTGACAAGAGAAGCTAATTGGGAATAACAAAAAAGTGTGAGATTTTCTAGTTGTATGGGGTGAGAGGAAGAACACAAAAGGAATGGGATAAAAATAATGGCCAATAGAAGGAGTGTTCAATCTTTATCTTTCCTATTTTTCAATTCTTATTTTTCTTATTTGTCAATTCTTTTTTTTTCCAGAGTTTTCTCTGCAAAGGAGAAGAAAATGATAGAACCAAAATGATTAACAGGAAGCTGATATTGGAGATAAATAAGGAGAGTCAATGTGGATCTAGTTGCCTTGGATGAATTCAAATGATCTGGTCAAGATGAATTACATCCTTGGTTCATGATATAACTGGCAAATGGGATTGCTGACCTTCATAGAAAGTGGGAGAGAACCACAGGATTGAGGAAGGACAAATGTTGTCCTAATGCCTTTTTTTAAAGGAAGAAAACAGTCTACAAAACACGGTCCAGTGGACTTGACTGTGGTTCCTAGGGAAATTCTAGAATGGAACACTGAAGTGGTTGCTGAACATATAGAAAGAAAATTGGTGATTACAAAAAGGCAGCAGGAATTCATCAAGAATCTTTATCATTAGTTATGCCAAACTGATGTCATCCACTTCAAACAGGAATACTAAACCAATAGTTAAGAGGAATATGGAAATAAAGTTTATCTAGATTTTAGCAAAGTTTTTTAAATTAAATAACTCATGTTTACTTATGAAAAAGATAGAAAAACAAGAATTAGGTGTTAATATAATTAAATAGAATTAGAACTTCCAGAAAGACACACTCAAAAAGTTGTTAATGGTTCGGTGTCAACAATGGCAGGAATTCTCCAGGAATATTCCAGGGATATGAGTAGCCCAATGTTGTCTAATATTTTATCAAAAACTTGAATTAAGGGGCCAACTTTCCAGATGACCAAAAACTGGGAGGCATAACTAACACCCTGAAATAACAGCCATTTTAATAATACTTAACACATATAGTATCTGCTACCTAACAGGCACTACGTGCCATTCTAAGTGATTTACAAATATCATCTAGATTGATTCTCACAAACCTGGAAGGTAGGTACTATTTTATGTCCATTTTACAGATGAGGAAACTGAGGCCATCAGGGTTGTGATGACCAGGGTTGCAAAACTATTAAGTGTATTTGAAGCAGGTTTCAAACTCAGATATTCCTAATTCCATGTACAGCATTCTATCCACTGCTCCACCTAACTGCCTCAATTAAAGAATCAGTTTCCTAAAGAATCCTAATGAGTTATAGCAATGGTTATCAAAATATGGTCCCAAACCTCTGGAAGTCCCCAAAACCATTTCAGGAAGTCCACAAGGTCAAAACTATTTTCACAAAAATACGAAGATATTTTATGGTAAATATTGATAAACAAAACATGTAAAATAATAACATAGCATTTAATATAGCCCTTGCTATATGCCAGAAACTGTGCTAAGCACTTTCAATTATTGTCTCATTTTATTCTTACAACAATCCTAGGAGGCAGGTGTTGATATTAACACTTACAGATAAGGAAACTGAAACCAACAGAGGTTAAGTGATTTGTACAGGGTCACACAGTTAGCTAGCCAGTGTCTAAGGCAGAATTTGAACTCAGGTCTTCTTGACTCCAGTCCCAATCCTCATAAACAAAAGCTTTGAAGTGGGGTGGCTCAATACTTTTTAAGATGATGAAAGAGTCTTGAAACCAAAAAGTTTGAGAACCTCTGAGCTAGAGCATTGCATTGAAACTAAGAAGATGATATTCAAAAGGGATAAGTGAATTTATGTCTAGATACAAACAATGAATTTCACAAATGCAAAATTTACCCTAATCAGTCTTCATCAGGAATATTGTATTCAATTCCGGTCTTCACAACTACATTGTTGTTGAGTGTTGTTTCAGTTGTATCTAACTATCTAGTAACATTATTTGGGGTTTTCTTGGCAAGTGGTTTGCCATTACCTTCTCCAACTTACTTTATAGGTGAGGAAATTGAGGCAAATAAGTTTTAAGTGACTTGCTCAGGATCATGTAACTAGTAAGTATCTGAAACTGGATTTGAACTCATGTCCTCTAGACTCCAGATCCAGCACCACTTTGCCGCCTCAGGGACACGACAGCCATCTTCAAGTATTTGAAGTCATCAAATGGAAAGGGGCAAGGGGTGGGGTTTCAGATTGGTTCTTATTGATTCCAGAGACTAATAGAACTCATGGTAGTGGGTAAAAGTTGAAGGGAGGCAAAATTAGACTTGATATCAGGAAAAACCTCAACAATTAGTGCAGCAGAATGGTGTAAAGGTAATTAAGAGAGTTAAAGATCTTCCCTACCCATTCATGGGCCTGCCCATTAAGGGAAGTTTGATTAGGGGAGATTTGTTTTGTAGGAAGACCCATACTTTTTGTTAATTTCTAATGAGCCACTGGTTCTGAAAAGTATGTATATCCTCTGAGGTGAGGATTTACTTTGCAGTTTACTCATTGGAAGTGTTTATTTGACCAGATGAGACTCTGGGCAACTGCTAAGGACCCCCAGCTTTGAAAACCCAGATGTTGGTGCTTCTCTCTCTGGTAACTATGTATGTATTGCTTAAGGTCAAACAGTTGGAAACCCTGTCTGTTGAGCTTTATTTCTCAATTGAAATTTTTTCTGAAGTTCAGGATGCTGATTTTTTTCCCTGAACTAAGTGAATGATATATATGCTTGATTAAAGTAGATTGTTGATCCCCCGATAGTTGCCTTCCTTTTAGAAAAACAGATCTAAGAACTTGTACAGCAGTCTTTCCCGTGCATGCTGGGGTCCTTGCTGATACAAATGGGCCTTCCCAAGAGGATGGATGGCCACTTGTCAGCAATGTTATAATAGAGCTTTCTTTCTTGTATGGATTAGACTAAGCAATGGCTGAGGTTCCTTCCAAACTTCAAATTCCATGATTCAGTGAACCCCCACAATGTAATCTCCCAAATGTAATACATTGTCTCTTTACTTGTGACTTTTTTCATGCTCCAAACTTCTTCAAAGTCTAACAGTTACTAGATGTATGAATAGCCCCTAGAGAAACCAAGTCCTAGCAAGCATCTTTCTCTATTGAACGTCAGCCCGTTGGGGTCTGTTCTAGACTCTCAGCAGCTATGCTTCCCAGTATTCATAACTAGATTCTCAAGTAGTCAATCAACCTTTCTCTTTTTCAATTCTGTAACAACACCTTCCTTTCTTGCATAGAGATGATGTTACTGATCTGCTGTCAATATGATATAAACCAGTCATTATGTCCAAATGTTTGTCTCATAGTGGCTGCTGAGCCTCCAATAATAAGATGTCATGTACCTTAAACTGAAGAAATTTCCAGGTCAACAATGTCAGGGAAATGTTAATACTCCTCTCTTAATTCCTATTTCAGATGTCAGCCCTAGACTGCAATTACTGATTATTAAATAACCATTAAGTCTAGGGGCACACTTTTGGGAAAGCTCCAAAAACAATTTCATTTCAGTTGCGTCTGACTTTTCATGATCTCATTTGAGGTTTTCTTGGCAAAGATACAAGAGTGGATTTGCCATTTCCTTCTCCAGTTCATTTAACAGATGAGAAAACTGAAGCAAACAGGGTTAAGTGACTTGCCCAGGGTCACACAACTAGTAAGTGTCTGAGGCAGGATTAGAACTCATGATGATGAGTCTTCCTATTCCAAGCCCATTGCTCTATCCAATGCTCCAGCTAACCTCCAACAACAAGAACAAAAACTACAAAATCTAAGAGATATAATATAAGGGAAAGCTCCAAGGACAATTTCATTAGCCAAGGCTCGCTAGCACAGCCCAGCATCCCAGGAGTCCCTGTTGTCATTTGGAGGCAGAGCTAATGAAGAAAGTGGCAGCAGAGGAACAGAGTAACCACTTATCTAAGGAAATATTAGCCATGACTCCCGCTGAAGCATTGGCTGGGGACCCTCAGACCCTGAAAGAACCTGAGACTGACTCAGCTGGAAGCCTGTGAGAGGCCTCTCTCTGCCTACCTTCCCATCCCCCTCCACCAATGCATATCTTGCATGGACACTAAATAAATTTGTCTCCATTTGTATAAAAAACATAAATTAGTTTTTGACTTACTGCCTTTTAGAATAACTAACACTTCTGCTCAGGCAGGTCACAAGTCAGATCCTCCCTAGATTCCAGGCTTGCTGCACTATTCTCTTTTTTGTTTTTTCATTGTGATTTCTTTAATAACTTTAAAGTGTAATTTTAAATAAAGTTTGAAGTTTTCTATAAAAAAAACCAAAATAATAGTTCCCCATCAGTATCAGCTTAGGGAATCTTTTATCCAAGCCAACTGATACAGTCAATAAAGCCATAACCCCCATGTCATGGGATTGGATGAGTGACTGCTTAGTAGGTAAATAACCCTGCAGGTTCCTTGTCACAGAAAACACAAGCCGAGCCAAGGAGTTGGCTGGCAAAATTGACAAAGATGGCATGCATGGTTAAGCTTTTGTACAAAGACTTTAGCAAAGCATAAGGGGAGACAGGCAAGACAGAATTTTGTTTTCTTTTCTTTTCTTTTCTTCTAACATAGCTTATTTGAAACAGCATTGTGAACATTTCTAGTTATTCCACTTCACAGGATACAAACATAAAGGGACATTTTCTGAAGAGTATAACACACTGAAAACAATTTTCCTAAAAATCTTTTCCTGTAGCAGCCACCACCGTCCTTCCAATTCCCCAGGTTTGCAGACTCGGACTCAGCTTTGATTCTTTGTTCCTCTTCATCTTCCATATCCAACCAAACCTCTCCTCACACCCCTCCTCCTCTTCCCACTCAGAAGCCTACCATCCTAGTTCATGCCTTTGATACCTCTCACATGGATTATTGGGTAGGTTCCTGAATGATCTTCCTGAATCTAGTCTTCTCAAACTCATCCCACACACAGCTACCAAATCAATATTCCTAAAACAAAGGTCTGACCATGTAGCTCCCATGATCAAGAATCTTTAATAGCTCCCTATTACCTCTAGGATAAAGACAACAGCTTCAACAACAGTAGTAACTAGCATTAGTAGCTGGTGTTTTAATGTTTACAAAGAGTTTTCTGACTGATACTTAAAACCCTTCACAATTTGGTTTCAAATTACCTTTGCAGAGAGATTTTACATAACTTCCCTTATGTGCTTTACATTCCAGTCAAATTGGCCTACTTGCCCTTCCCAATGTATACCGCTTAATCTCCCACCTCCAAGTCTTTGCAGAAGGTAATATTTCAAGCTTATGTTTGAAATGTTCTCCCTCCTCAGTTGTACCTCATAGAATCCCTAGCTTTCTTAAAAGCACATCCTGAACCCTAAGTTGTTAGTGCTGGTCTTACTTTGAAATTATTTTGTATTTATGTAACCAATATAACAAGAGCTAATATTTTATATCACTTTATGGTTTGTAAGATAATTAACATTTTTTTTCTAATTTGATTTTTGCAACAATCATGTGAGATAGGCAGTATGATTATCCCCATATTACAGATGAAAAACTGTGGTGACTTGCCCAGGATCTCATGATTCTGAAGTTCTAAGGCTGAGTTTGAACCTAAGTCTTCCTGACTCTAGGTCCAGGGCTCTATCCACTGTACCAAATAGCTGCCTCCAACTAGAATCTGATGGTTCTCCAACAAACTCACACTCACACTGGCAAGTTGGGCCCCCAGGGGCTGGTTACCTCTCCTCAAAAGTCCCCTCAAATTTCTAAGAGTTATGGGCTTCTTTGAATATTACCGGCTTGAACTATCATGCTAATATGCTTTCCTTATACCAATCACAAGTTAGCATCGATGCCTCAGTATCATCAACACCATTGATTAGCACATCACTGTCAATTTAACCAATTGATATCACTTCCATAGCATTGAGTAGCCAGTTAAAATCAATTGGATTTTACAAAGAAATATTTGCGGAGAATATATAGCAATAACAAATACCAAAATCTTCCCCCAGTTCCCACCACGAGCCCATGGCCTCCCAGGAAAGCCTGCATCTGTGACTGGGCCAACTCCTGTTTGTGTCTCCTCTCCTTGGTACAGAGCTTTGTCAGTGCAGTACAGGTCCAGTGACAAGAGTCTCCACCAATAAAAGAGTTGAGGAGGCTACATCTGTATTCCCTACCCCTTTCATCTCAGAGTCATTCTTAGACCTAGTAACCAAGAGGAAGGAAAGAGAATTTCTTCACTGAGGCCTTTTGTAAACACCCTAGTTCTAAATCAGCAGTCAACCAAAAGACCTTTTCCCCACATACAGCAAGTTGACAGGAAAGTCACTTAATATGTTAGGTCCCTCCATTCCACCTCAACATGAACTTCCCGAGGCAGGCCCATCAAACATCCACACCAGGCCCCTTGGGCACACCCCTAGGACCAGGGCCTCGTTGTGTGGGTGCTGTTTCCTTTTAGTAGAATGTAAGATCCTTGAAGTCAGGGACCATTTAAATTTTTGTTTTTGTGTCCCCCAGGAACAGCTAAGTGCTCAATAAATGCTTCTTTCACTTGACATCAAGAAACTTGACTTCTTGTCTAGCATCTAGTATTCACTCCCTAACTTTGAGGATTTTCTGGCCCTTTAAATAGCATTATCATAAGAAAATAGATGGAGTGACATTCCCCAAGGTAGATCAGGTTCCTTAGAAGGAAAGCATTAGACAGAATAAAGAATATTAACTCTTCTAGTCCTGAACGTCTGCAGTGGTAACTAAAAGCATGCATCAATTTTAATATTTAAACAAGACATGCAGACTGAGAACAATTTTCCATTAAAATCAAATGAATTCTATCTTTTCGGTAAAAAGACTGTTCTTTCAAATACCAAAGTGCTTTTCTGGGCCATTATTATTTTTCTACTTTTCAATGTTGTGCTAAAAACAGAGGAAATGTGAGAGGAAAAAAATCTATCCAAAAAACTATATGGGAAAGTGAAAACAACTTTGAAAGAAAAGAATATTTTAACTTTAATTTTTCTGGAGTATGTGTTTGATCACTGAAAGGCTATTTCCATAAAACTCTCAACTTTTTCATGACTCTAGTTAGCGTTTGGTTCTCAGGCTCCACCCAATACTATTGCTTATGGTTTGTTTTTTTATTTTTAACTTTTTCTGCTATCATTTTCCCATTTATCTTCAAAGATAAACATGTCCCTCTCATCTTCACCATTCTTTGTTACAAAAAGGAAATTCAAAAGAAAGAAGGAAAAAAAAGAGAAAATAGTTCAGTTAATCACTATTTGTAATATTCCTCATCTATAATTCCCCCAATCTCTCCAGTGAAGGAAGAGGCGTGAATTGTCTTATCTCTTTTTTACAGATAGTTCACTGAAAAGCTTCTTGATTCTTTCCATTTATTGCTTTAATTGTGTATGCTGGAGGCAGAGAGGTGGTTCAATGGATAGAGCACTGGGTCTGGAGTCAGGAAGACCTGAGTTCCAATCTGGCCTCAGACACTTACTAATAGCATGACCTCTGTTTGCCTTAATCAGCTGGAGAAGGAAAGGGCAAGCCACTCCAATGTCTCTGCCAAGAAAGCCCTATGAGGGGTGGAACCTAAACAACAATAACTCTGTGTGTTGTTCTTCTGATTCTTATTTCACTATACATCAGTTCATACGTTTTCCCATGCTTCTCTGAGTTCTTAACATTATTCCTTTCTCATGGCCTTGCCAATGTTGTTGAGGATTTCAACATTCATGTTGACACTATGAAAAGCATCTTGAATTAAACCCCAGTTCTAACGACCTTCTTCTCCTCCCCATATCAGTATATACTACCGGGTCACACACCATTTCACAGAATGAACAACTCAGGAAGGGGCAATATATTGCTCAAACAACTGTGATGTCCCAGGCACAGAAGCATCAATCAGCAAGGTTGCATTTGTGGAAATTTCTGCCATGGGAAGCTATTGCAAGATTCTGGAAATAAGCCAGAAAAGAGAACAGTTGTATAACAAAGACAGGCTGTCACAAAGACAACAGAATTACCACTTCTCCAAATCTAGAACTGGAGATGTCAGAGACCACCTAGGCCAAAGCCCTCATTTTAGAGAGGGAGAAAATGCATCCCATAGAGGTTAAGAATCTTGTTCAAGGATCACACAGGTAGTGTCAGAATCAGGATTTGAACCCAGTTTCTCTCACTCCAGAACTACTGCTCTTTCCACTGGTTCTTTATCCTTATCAGTATTTCCCATCCCTTGATCTTGCCCTATTTTTCCCTGGTATTTCCCCTATTCTGACTTCATATGTTTCTTTACTCCTCTTTGGTTCATAGAGAGGTAGAACGAAAAGTCGGCCCCCTGCATAATTTAGTGAAAAGAATGGCAGAGTTGGATTAAGGAAAGATCTGAGTTCAAAACCAACATTTATTCTCTATGTTTGCCTCAGTCTTCTGTATCAGCAAGGACTCCGACATACACAGGAGGACCTACTGTGCAGGTTCTTAGATCTGTTTTTCTGAAAGGATCGGGGGATCAACAATCTACTTTAATCAAGCCCACATATCATTCACTTAGTTCAGGGGGAAAAGTTAGCCCTAAACTTCAGAGAAAATATAGGGAAATAAAAACCAACAGATAGGGCTTCCAGCTGTCTGACTGTAAACAATACATACATCACAGATCAACAGACAGATCCAACTATCTGACCATACATACATAGTTACCAGAGAGAGAAGCACCAACATCTGGGTTTTCAAAGGCGGAGGGGGGGGTTCCTTAGCAGCTGCCCAGAGTCCCATCTGACTAAGCAATTTAAGCACCAATGAGTAAGCCCCAAAGTAAAACCTCACTTCAGAGTATTCATACTTTTTTCAGAGCTGGAGGGCAGGACCCTCTGACCCAGGGCCTCAATAGAAATTAACAAAAGGTATTTGAGGTCTATGAATGGTCAGGGAAGATCTAATTAACATTACATCTTCTCACCTGTAAAATGAGCTGGAGAAAGAAATGACAAATCACTCCAGTATCTTTGCCAAGAAAATCCCAAATGGGGTCATGAAGAATTGTATAGGACTGAATCAATGAAATAACAACAAACTGTGCAAGAGTTATCCGAGCCTTAATTATCTCATCTGTAAAGTAGAAGCAATAATATATATTATTATGTATGCATAATCTCACAGGGTTATGTGATTCAAATGAGATAGTGCATAAAATGTATATTACAAACTTTAAAACAGATACAAATGTGTCCATTATTACTATAGTCTGCCACTAACCTATAATAAAGAACTTGACTCTCCAACCTTTCCCAACATTCTAATTCTAATCCCTAAGTATTATTCACCATTTCTGAGACTCCTACCCTGGAATCTCTAAGAATCCCTGGAAAAAAGTTATACAGTTGAGCTTATTTCCACCATTACACATTTAATGTGCACGATCTTGACATTGCATGATCTACTCTACTCTTACCAACAACTTATCTCATGCCCCACAGCAACTATTCCAAGTTTCCTTCTCTTCAATCTCCAGCTGCATCCCCACCCCCACACTTGTAGCAGATGAATGAATATGAGAATTGAATCTGCTTTACTGAGAAGATTGAACCTATCCATCTGGAGCTCCTTCTACTCTCTGCTTAAATTCTCCAAGAACCTTCTTAACATAATCTCCTACTCTCTCATCCTTTCCTTCAGGCACAGATAAGGACTTTTCCTTCCTACGGCAGACTTTCCTATGTTAGACCTTGACCCCATTCCTTTACATGTTCTTTTGGACATTGCTCAAATGATAATATAATAGGGGAAATATTCTACTATTAATTCATTTTATAGGCAGAATATATTCACTACCATACAGAAATTTTAGAGGTTAAAAACTTAGATTTTTATCATTATAACTAAGCATAGATTCAGAACTCAGAAAAAACCTGAACAACCATTAAGATTCTAGCAAGTCTTATAGGCAAAATTACATCAAAATGACAGAGAAATAATTTCTATATATTGCAGTCTTGTACATTCTTAGGTCATAAAAGTTAAAGAAAAGGTAGATCCATAATCCCATGTTTCCTTCAATGTCATAAAAGTTAAGCAAACTTAGTTAAACCAAGTCATAATCTCATATACCCCACAAGGAGACAATCTTTGTCAAATAAACTATATAGGTAAACTAAGTCAGATTACAGATTAAACTACATTTAGATGGTTCATAAACAGTATGATTAAAGGCGAAGATTTACATGTCACCAAGAAGTCGGGGACAGATGAGATTCTTCACCTGCTTTCTTATCTAAGGATTGTTTAAGGCTTTAAGTAAATTTTCGTATCCCATGGACAAGTTTTAGTTAGGAAAGGTTAATATTAACAGAAGATAGGCTTTTAGTTAACTAATAGTTTCAGGACCAAAAAAAGGAAATTTTTTAAAATTCCCACTATAATATTCTCACACATCTTCAGTCTCCTCCCTATCTACCTACAAATGTGCTCCAAACCTTCCCTAATCCTAAAAAAGCTTTTCCTTGACTCTTTAAACCATATAGCTACAAGTCCATCTCTCACTTCCCTATCACTACTAAACTTTTTTTTAATTGTCCATGTCTGATTCTTTCTCCTCTGTCCCAAGTTATTAGATCATACCATTCCACCCCTATACTGAAATTGCCATCTCGTAAGTCCCTATTACTGCCTTGTATAGTGAAAAAGGTACCGGACTGGGAGTCAGGAAGACCTGAGTTCATAATTCTCCCTCAGAAATTTACTAGGCATGCAAGTGACATAATCCCGCTGTACCTCATTTTCCTCATTTGTAAAGTTAGAGTATTGAACCTGATAGTTTTTGACATCCATCTCTAAATGTATGATCCTATATATTCCAACTGATAAATTCAGTGATCTTTTCTCAGGACCCCATCTTCTTCGACCTGTCTGAAGAATTTCATACCATGCACTGCCCCTTCCTTCTGGATATTCAACTCTTTTGGTTTTGAAAAACATCGTCTTTTCTGATTCTCCTTCTCCCTAATATTTCATCTCTGTCTCCATAGTCTTCTTTCCAGTCCCCTAAGTTCCCCAAAAGTCTGTACTTGACTTTTTTCTCTTCCCTCTCCCTTAATCATTTCATTTTCTACAACAGTTTCAAGTCTTATCTACATATAGGTGGCTCATCAATCCATATGTCTAACCTTGACTCCTTTTCTGATGTCCAGACTTGCCTACTTGCCTTCCTTCAACACATGGAAGTTCCACTGGCCCCTCAAACTCACCTCAATTTATCTTTTTCTCTAATCCATTTCTCCTTCTAACTTTATGCTTTCAATCCAAGGCACCATCATTCATCTGGTTTGGTTCAGTTTTGGTAGCCAAGAGACAGTGTGGTGTTCTGGACAGAGCAATGATCATGTAGCAAAGAAGGCAGGTTCAAATCCTGCCTCAAATACTTAATAATTATGTGAACTTGGACAAGTCACTGACCCTCTATCATCCTTTTAAGAATTAATCTGTAAAATGAGTATAATAACAGTACTTATTTCATAGACTTGTTAGTGAAACTTAAATGAGATAATATGCTTAAAGTGCTATTTAAGTGGGAGTAACCATTATTCCCTCCCTCTTAGTTCATTGCCAATCAGTTGCCTATCTCTACAGTATCAATTGCCACAGTCAGCACCAAGATCTAGACAAGGGCAGTAGACTCCTAACAAGTCTTCCTCTCTCTAGTCTCCTCACCCTCCAATAAACTCCTCATGTTGCCAGACAAAGTTTTCTTATCCTGAATTTGATCATGCTAGCTGCTCAGAAATCTTCAACACCTCCCAACTGACAAGTCAAGTTCAGACTGCTTCATCTGGCTTTAAAAAGGATCTTCACATAGGACCTAGGAACTGTATGATCAGTGACCTGGGAAAAGTATTGGATTTGAGGTTAAAGTTCATGGGTCCAGTTCTCGACTCTGCCCTTTATTACCTGTGTGACCTTGGGCACATGACTTAATCTTTAAGGTCCTCCATTTCCTCAACTGCAAAATGAAAAATTTGAATTGGATGACCTTGAAGATGCCCTCTAGCTATAATTCTGTGACCCCCATGTTCATATTTAGGGTAGCTAGATGGCACAGTGGATAGAGTCTTGGAGTTAATAGGACCTGAGTTCAAATGTAGCTCAAACATTTACTAGCTGTGAGGCCCTGGGTAAGTCATTTAACCCTGCATGCCTCCATTTCCTCATCTGAAAAATGAATTGGAGAAGAAAATGATAAACCACTCAAGTACCTTTACCAAGAAAACCTCAAATGGAGTCACAAAGAGCTAGATGCAACTGAAATGACTGGGCACCAACAACACTGATCATATTTGATTTGCTCTCTGTTCCTTAGTTTCTATCCTTTCCTACCTCCACACCTTTGCTCCCATTGTTTCTTGTGCCTACAACGATCTCTTTCCACCTACTAAATTCCTACTCATCCAAATGGCAACTTTTCCTTCCCAGGAAGTGACAAGCTTTCCCCTCTCTGGTCTCATAAAACTTGGTTTTGCATCTTTCAAATGCATCAACAAGCATTTTATAGTATTATGTGTGAGTGTAATATTTCATAATTATCTGCCTTATCTCACTAATAGAAAGTACATGCTTTGAATGCAGAAGACTCTAGCTCTCCCAAGACATAGCCTGGTGATGTGAACATAATAGACATCTAACATTTATTTGTTGAATTGAATTAAATTAAATTGAACTCCAGTTACTTATAAATGGAACCTGATAGCTTGAAGTATTTTAACACCAAAATGTAGGCATTCACTCTAATAGAATAGCTGGCCTTCAGCTAATACATTCCAGAAAAAAAAATATTTAATTGACTAGTCATATCTTGAGCTTTGTCTCTTAATTAAATTTACTTAAGTACTAGAGAAATAAAAAGAATAGTGAGAAGCCTGGGTCCAAGTTCCACTGAGCTCCAGAAGCTGTTATCTAATAATTCAGTTTCTTAGGGGGGTCCAAGGCTTTCCTGCCTTGGGTTTATCCCACTCCCATTAGCCTCCACAGTCAGGAATCATGACTATAGCTTTACCAGACAGAAACATTGGAAGGAGATCTATTTTTAATACAGGCTTTGTCATCTATCATTACTGAAAAACTAAGAGACAGGTTTTGGCTAAATATCCTGTGAAATATTCAAAATCTCCATCTAGAATTTGGCCCTCAGTCTGCTGCATTTATCTTGCTTGGATTCATGTCCCCCTTCCCTCTGCCAATGTTTCTCATTATTAGAGATATTTGTATTCAAAACGCATGAACCTCTATCTCCACAGTGAGGTTCCTGAGGAATCCTGCCTATGATATTATGATACAGCATTGTGACATCACAATGGGGAGCAAACAATTGGTTATTTTGCTTGTCTTGGCTACTCCCTTGCTAAGATTAGCCAAAGAAGAAAACACAGCATTTCAATCTCTCTGCTATGTAGTTTCAAAGCTAGGGTTTAACAGCTAGAGATTGATGTGGTGCACTTTCTCCAATTCCTCTCTGTGAGAGTTTCTCCCTTTTCCAGACTGCACTATGGAAATCGCCTTCCAAAATTATCTGCTTTGGTTCTTCCGCAGCTACCTGTTATCCTTGACGTTCATACGTTCTGGAGTTCAAGGTCCTCTGCTGATCAAACTTCCCCCCTCACTCTCCAATCGATTAAACTTCTTTTTATTTTGGATTTATTTAGGGTTTATTGGTTCAAGTCCAGAAGTAGTTATCTAATTCTAACTGTAATAGAAGGTGCTGTCCCAAACCTCTCCTGTTTTAAGTTATCTTCTTTCAAGCTGTTTTCTTACTTCTGGAATGTTCTTCCCTCTCTAAACATCAGATTATCTCTTATTTTTTATTTTTAACAAGACAAATTTCTCCAGGAAGCCTTCCCTGATTACCTGCCAAATGGAAAACTTACCATCCTGTCTACCCATCAGTCTCCTTTCATTTCTTTGCATCTGCAAACCTATGAATGACTTAATCCTCCCAAACTCCAGGGCCATGAACCCTAGCATCAAAAAGACTTCATTGATGGAGGGGGGGGGGGAAATCTCAACAACATTTTCCATAATACTTCTAGGGGGATGGTTAAGGAAGACTGCTTATGCATTTTAAGCCTCAAATTCAATCTAGAAATCTCCTGCAAAACCCAGAAGGTAAGATGAACACTTTTTCTTTGTAACATGCTCGCAAATATAAATATATACAAAAACCTGAAAATGCATAAAATGCATGAGGGAGGAAAAAACTCTGTGTATTTCAGGTCTTGAATATGGTATGTCTCTAGAGACAATAGCTAGCTCATTATGGGTACTCAGTAAAAATTATTTAATAATGAAAGATTTGAGGAAGCCCTTTTAGTTGCTGTGATGGGGAGCTGTCTTGTGTTGGAAAGATATATATATATATATATATATATATATATATATATATATATATATATAGATAGATAGATAGATATATATATATATATATATATATGTATGTATGTATATTGGCCTTCCCAAACTTTCTGTACACATACTCCTTTACAGGTCTATTAATAAAAGGACATGGTTTTGCTTTCCTGTTCCCCTAAAGGGCTTAAGTCACTAGGCAATTAAGAACCAAGAAAAAGCTGGGTATGTCATTTTGATTTTAAAGCAGAACAGCTTTTTACAATGCCCATTTATGACTCTGAAATCTGACATCAACATCCCTGATTGTATTTCAAAGATTTTCATTTTATTACCAAACACAAAACCTCAGCTCCTTGGGTCCAGGTCCAGTGCATTTCCCTATTTAAACAAATAATCACAATATAATAATTCTATCTCAAATGCTCCTATGGTTTCCTGACAGAAGGTCAGTGGGCTTTTTTTCTTCTATTATTTGGCTGATTCAGATCTCTCCTATCCTGATGGTTGCCTTGAGGAGGCTGAAGTTCCAGGTTTTCTGGTTTCAAAATAAATTGGCAGAAATCTGAAGTGATGCCAATACCGCCCTCCTGCCCGCAGGCATCTGTGTTCCAGTGGGAGGTCTCTTAGCAACCAGGCACAAATCAAATATTTGGGCGTCTGGACACATTCTGATTGGAATGACATCATGAACAAAAACTTCCTCTCTCTTTCCCCAACCAGGCTACTAAGAGTTATGGAAAGAGAGCGATACCTTCCACTATGCTCAGTGTGCTGTGTAAGCCTCTGACTCACCCTGAAGTTAGTGGAAGCCCCGTAGGGACATGCAGTGAATATGGAGCTGTCAGTCCAGAAAGTCCATATCTAGATCAGCCACTTAACTTGTTGTGTGACTCTGGACAATCAATTTAACCTCCCTCCCCCATGACAAGAGCTACAAGGAACCCAGATTCTGATATAACCCAGGAAATGTGGGCCATTCTAGCAGAAATCATAACTTTTATGATTCCATAAATGGCATGAAAAGAAAATTCTCATTCCAAACAAAAGGAAAACAGCAGCTGGGATTTGTGCAGTCCTTAATGGAATGAGAAGTTATTGTTGTTTCTGTCAGTTCTACTGCCAGGACTTCTCTTCAAATGCAACTTACCCTGAAAAAACCATCAAATCCTTAAAGAGCAGACTGATGGGAAAGAGGGAAAGGGGAAGGTAATGGTCAGCATTCTCTTTTTCTCTTTTTATGTAAATTCACTTATTCTCATTTCATTACTATCTCACCTCAAACCGTTGGCAGATCTCTTCACATAAGACAAGCTGAACAGAACGCCTTCAATCTTTAGTTCCACTTAAGAACAGCAGTCCTATGAAAGGCAGTGTGGTATAATGGCTAGAAACCTGGTCTTGAAATCAGGAAGATCTAGGATCAAGTTCTACCTCCAACATACAGACTCTGTGACCCAGGGCAAGTCACTTAACTTCTCAGTGTTCCAGCCAACTCTCTCCAGACTAAATGTCAGAGAGAAGATGCTGACTTGCAGTGAGAGAGGGAATGAAATCACTGATCCAGTCCTGATCCCTATGTAAATGTTCTTTTTCTATCTACAAAATAGTTTATTCAAACCTGATCTCCATAGTTTGTGGGGTTATTGATGTAAAGTGTTGTATTAAATGGAATGGCAGTGGGAGGGGAAGAACCAGCATTGGAACAGTCCTAGCTATAATTATTGTTCAGAGTATAAGATGCAAATATTCTCCCACTCAAAAACTTTCAATGACTCCCCATAGTTTAAGTAAAGATTTTCCTCTGGCAGGCAATCCTTTAATATTCCAATAGATTTGTGACTTCCTCAGTGTGAGTACCCTTTTAACTACATGACCCAGCCACGTGTTCTCATCCTGAATTACTCTTGCTTGTATTTTCCCACAAATTTTCTTTTTTAAAAAAATTAATGGGGGCGGAGCCAAGATGGCGGAGTAGAAAGACTCACCTATGCTAGATCCGAACCCACAGCCCATAGATTTCCTGTAAAAAGAACTCCTGACAAATTCTGGAACAGTGGAAGCCGCGCAGCAACACAGTGAAGGAGATTTCCGCTGCAGAGAGCCCTGAAAAACCAACCACAAAGGTACCCCGGATGGGAGCCGAGTCCTGTCCTGCCCAGCGCTCCCCTCCCCCGCCCCGGCCACGCGGCACTGAGAGGAGCGAGCCCAGCAGGCATCAGGGACCTGAATCTCCAGGCGGCGAGAAGGTCCCTCCACCCACAGACGCACAGGTCAGTGAGAGAGACGGGCTGAGAGGGGAGCGAGGTATCTCCGGGAC
>CM053770.1:130744055-130765220 GCA_028658325.1 Potorous gilbertii
TTTTGGAACCCAAAATCTTGTGAAAATGAATGTAAAAAGTTAAATAAATTTATTTAAAAGAAAAAAAAATTAATGTATTTTTTATTCTGAACTTAAGAAATAAAACAAATATTTCCATGACAAAGTGTAATAAAGAGGGCTGCACATGAAACTGCCAGTCTATTATGTACAACATGCTTTTCCTTTTAAATATAGAATAAAGTTATTATGTAACTTTCTTTTTTCCCCTCCTACTCCCTCCTCCCAGAAATGGTTGCCATTAGACACACATATATGAGTATATGTACATGTACTTATACATATATATGTGTGTATATGTATGTATATATACATACATATACATATATACAAAAATCATCCTACACATATCAGTTCTTTCTCTAGATGCAGATAGCATCTTACTTTATAGGTCCTTTGCAGTTAATTTGGGCATTTATAATAGTCAAAATAACTTGGTTGCTCAAAGTTGTTCTTAAAACAATATTGCTGTTACTATATATAATATTCTCTTGGATCTACTCATTTTGATCTTCATTACTTTGTGCAAGTCTTGCAATATTTTCCTAAGTCATCAAGCTCATCGTTTCTTACAGCATAGTAGTATTCCATCACAATCACATACCACAACTTGTTTAGCCACTCCCCAACTGATGGGCATCTCTGGAATTTCCAGTTCCTTACCACCACAAAGAGAACTGCTGTAAGTATTTTAGAACATATAAGTTCTTTTCCTTTTTCCCTAATTATCTTCAGAAACAAACCTAGTAGTGGTATTGCTGGGTCAAAGGGATAGGTAGTTTTATGACTCTTTGGGCATTCCACAAATTTTCAAGAGAGTACCTATCAATCATACAGGAACCTTTCTTCTTTTTCTCTTAGTATTTCAGATATACCCACATGTCACTCAGGATATGTAACCATACACTTGCTTCACTTTGGTAATTCAGTGATTGAGGAAACAAAAATTTGTCCATATTGTTGAATGCTCCACATGATCTTCATTTGTAGGCTAGTTTTTAGGAGCCATACAATGAGGAAGAGACATGAACACAAGTCCATGACTTGTCGCTACGATTTTTAAAAGTGGTTAGATTTCCATCTTGAACAGGAAAAAGTATCTATTATTAATTGACTCAAGTGTGTGCCTTTAAGTTAATCAGTGAATGGGAAGGTATTGGTTAGAGTAATGACAGAATCTTGCCTGAAGTTGGAAGCCGTACTGAGCATGGGGAAAGTCCAGCTTTTTCATCAGCAAATCAACAAGCCTGTGCTAAGCACCTACTGTGTGCCACACAAAATTCTAAGTCTAGGGAATAAAAAGCCTTTCCTACTCTTAAGAAGCTTATGTTCTAATCAAGGTAAATGTTAGAGAAGTATAACTCAGACTCAAGCCCAGACAAGTAAGACCCAAAGATGGGGAATAGGTGAAAAAAATTGATTTTACCCTCTTTCTTGGTCTTATCCTTAATATTCACTCAATTCTATTTTTTCTTTTGAAGTGTGTTTGGCTGACCAAGTAATATTCTGTTGTCTCTAGAATCTGATTCTTCAGTCCTTAAGGGATAAACAAGCTGAAAATAATTTGCTTTAGATAGTTCAGCCAGAAGGATGAGGACTGACTAAAGTAAAGAGAGTATATTTTCTAATTATCAGAACCTTGTGTTCTGGAGATAAAGAGTGAGAGACATGTTAAATTCCAAAACTCAAGGAGAGAATTTGAGGAGCCATTGTAAAAGGTACTCAGATATGTACATGAATCCTTGATTAAGGAGTTCCCTACAAAGGTGAAAATTATAACCCAATTTTACCTGTTCATCTCATGCAACTCTTGTCCATGTTCTCCCCAAAATTTGCCATAGAAGACCTGCCAATGTCCTGGAGACCTTCTTCAATTTATCCCCATATATGAAGGTAACAGTTGAACACACCAGTTGCCTACCTGCCATCCCTTGCTCTTGACATGTAGCTAGTCCATCTTCTCCTCCTGCCATATAATTCCTGGAAGACATCCTTTACTCTTATCAATAATAGTAATAATATATATAATACTTTATATTTATATATAATTTATACATTATATATAATTTAATAAATAACGTATAATAAATAAATATTTATATATAATTTATAGAATACTTTATATTTATATAATACTTTAAGCTCTGCATATTCTTCTACATATGTTATTTCATTTGAGTCACAGAACAACCCTGTGAGACAGGTGAAACAGGTATTGGACTGGGAGTCAGGAAGACCTGAGTTCATAATCCCCCCTCAGAAATTTACTATCTTTGCAAGTGACTTAACCTTACTGTACCTCATTTAGTTGGACTTGATAGTTTTTTACATTCTTCCCACTTCCAAATTTATTATCCTATATATTCTTACTGATAAATTCAGTGACCTTTTTTCAGTCCCCCTTCTTCCTTGCTATGTCTGAAGAATTTCATACCATGCACTGCCCCTTCCTTCTCGATATTCAACTCTTCCGATTTTGAAAAACAGCATCCTTTTCGGATTCTCCAGTCCACGAATTGTTCATCCCTGCTTCTCAAAGAGGGCCAGCAACAAAACAAGGCTGATGTTTTGACTTGTGAATGAATTGGATTTTAATGAGGCAGAACTGAGCAAAGTCCCTAGCCTCACTCTCTCCTCCAAGTCATCGGAGTCCAATGGAGGACAGAAGTCAAGAAGAGTGGCAATCACCTAGGATGTGATGGGTGACCTTGGCCTCTTTAAGCTAAGGTCTTTCCCAGGTTTCAGTTTATCTAATGTAACACCCACTCAGCGATTAAAGGCCAGGTCAGAACTGAGACAAAAGATGGTCTAGTTTCCCATCACAAAAGAATCAGTCTGGGAGGGAAAGATCAAATCAAGACAGAGAGGTTAAACCATCCTACAGCTAGCAAGTAGTTGAGACAGAATTTGTTTAATTCAGGCTTTAGACTCCAATGCTTTGAAATTCACTGAATTACCTTCTTTGGAGCTCTTCCTTGGTTATTTGTTGCAGCCTGCCTACACCCACCATGCATCTTTTCATTGCCCTCCACAAGATACTCATCTTTAGTGCTTCAGAGGTGGTAGTATTCTGCATCTAATGGTCAAGTGGCAATCCTGATATGCTTTAGCATTGAAAAGATGAGTTTTTGCTTTCATGAGAAGTTTGAAATTAGTTTAAAAAAAAAGTTTTCCAATTTCCCCAAAGTGACCCAACCTGTTCTCTTCCTCCTTTTCACCTTTGGACCCAGCTCACTATCTGTCCCAGGTATATACACTGTTGGAGTGTTCAGCCAAATGCATGCTGAAGTCTGACCAAGAGATATTGTTCATTCACTTTGTCATTCCTGTGTTGATGGACAGGTCAGATTAGAAGCTCCATCATCCTACTTATTTGACATTATTTTCCCATGCTGAACTCATTTCACTACTAACACAGTCTCTAAATCCCTCACTTTTCTTGGGGAAATGAAATTCTTATAGCAAAAATTTATCAGTCAGTTAGAAACAGAGTAAGAGACACTCTCTACCCACCTCCCCCCAAGTCACTTTGTGATCCCACGATAAGCTATCAAACTTGCAGTTGCTCTCCAACATGTAAAATCTGAACTGACAAATATAGTAGGAATACAAGAAGCATTGGTACTCATGATCCCACACTCAATCATGTGTGTCACATCACATACTGCCTTGTATTCATGTACCTATGGATTTGTCTCATCCCCACTACTAGAATATAAATTCTTGAGGAAAAGGAGATTTAAATTGTAAATTTTTATATCCCCCACCAGGTTTAGTTAAGGAGAACCTTAAACAAAGAAAGGGTTGTACAAATATTTGTGGAATGAATGGCTAGATATGTTTGTTGCATTGTCTTACAACAATTTGAAAAGTTATAGGGATGTAAATTGCTTTGGCTTTAATTAGATGTATGTCATTTATTAAAATGTTGAGATACTTAGAAAATGTTTACTTTATAAAGTTATTTCCCATCCAGTTTCTCCCTCATCAATCAATAAATAAATGAAAAGAATTTATTAAGTATTTACTATGTATCAGCAAGAAAGTACAGTGGATAGAGTTGGCATAAGAGCCAAAAAGACTAAATTTGACTGAAAATAGCAATGTAACTCAGGGAAGGGAACTTAACCTCTCTATGTTCTAGGCAACTAAAACTGTAAGGTGCAGAGAAGATGCCAGCTTGCATCTTCTTGACAAGAAGTCTCCTCACCTAGGAGTTTCCTATACCAATGAAGTTGTAGGTTCATTCCCTGTCCGTATATTACTATGTGCCAGGAACGGTGCTAGGAGGAGGAAGAGGACTGGAAGGGAGGAGAAGGAGAAAAAAGAAGAAGAAAAAGAAGAATAAGCTATCCTTTATATCATAAAATGGCACCATTATCCTTCTTCAATGAGACATGTGCTTTGAGTTTTTCCTTTTGATTAATGGGATACATTTGTGCCAATCTAACCACATCTTTTCAGTTAACGTCTATCCCCTTGTGACCAATGACAAATTTTTTTAAATGGTTGTCCCTACTGTGTGATCATAGAAAAGCAAGGGTAGAGACCATTTCATTTGTGTATTTGTATCCTTACTGTACCTAGTATTGTGCCTGACACATGGTAAGCACTTAATAAATGTTTGCTTATTGATTCATTCATTGACCAGCTTATAAATCCGCCACTTCAGGTTCATCAACAGAAATGATTCAGAAGTTTCATGCTCCTGGGCAAGGTTAAAAAACTTTGCCTGCTCTTTTTTACTGTCCACTTGAAGACTTCAAACTTTCACATAAAATTTGATGTCACAAAATTAATACCAATATATTTGAAGAGCCGAATATTTTCACACTTAAAATATGTATATTCATAAAAGTTAATTCTGAAAAGGGCCCCTCATTGCAATTCCACTTCATACTGTGCCATTCACTCAGTAGTATGAGATAGAGGCAGTTACTGTAGTCAGTGGACCTCTGAAAGTCATTTCTGTCATACTGCATATCAGAGTGATCAGCTCAAGATTTTAGGAGTCCCTCCCTGCTACAGGGACCAGGATACTGAAGGCATGAGATGAGTTCTTATTGGGAGTTTTAGCCTTCTTTCTCCCTTTACAAATCCCTTATGACACCGCAGAAAAGTCACTCTTTATTGCTTAAAATAAGAAAAAAATACTAGGAGGAATTAAACAATGAACCAATTATCAAGCAATTAAGTGACCACCATGTGCCAAACAATTGTGCTGGGTGTTTGGGGATACAAAGACAGGTATAAATTGGTTCCTGCCCTCAAAGGGCTCACATTTTAGTTATGGAGACAACACGTAATTATATAATATATAGAAAATAAATACATTGGCTGGAAACTAGCAGCTAGATGGATCAGAAAAGGTGGCACTTGAGCCAAATTTTGAAGGAAATAAGAGACCTTAAGAGGTGGAAAAAAGGAGTGAAAGCTTACTAGGGATAGAGAACAGCCAGTACAAAGGTAGAGATAAGAGACAATGTTATATATGAAGGGGAACAAGAAGACCTGGCTAGCTGGACCATAGAATGCAAGAAGGTCTGTAATAGATACCAAGGTTGGGAAGTTTGGGCCAAGGAGGAAGGGAAAGACCACCCAGCTCGATTTAATCTAGGCTCCCAAGAGGAGGAAGAGGAGGAGGAGAAGCTATACTTTATATCATAAAATGGCCACCATTATCCTCTTTCAGTGAGGCATGTGCTTTGAGTTTTTCTTTTTGATTAATGGGATACATTTGTGCCAATCTAACCACGTCTTTTCAGTTAACTTCTATCCCCTTTGGGACCAATGACAAATTTTTTTAAATGGTTGTCCCTAGTGTGTGCTCACAGAAAGCAACTAAGACTAAGTTGCAGAGCAGATGTCAGCTTGCATTTTTACTAATGCACCTAGGAGTTCCCTATATCAATGAAATTGCAGATCTGTTCCCTGTCCATATGTTTCAAGGAACTGTACTAGGAAGAGAAAGAGGAATAGAAAGGAGGAAGAAGAGGAAGATGAATAACTACCTCTTCCCCTCCTTTTAACTTCTGGAGTTAACTCTAAGGAAGATTGATTTCATTTATTTTCAAGGGAAGTAAAATGAAGTCTTTATTCCTTACTCCTTAGCTCCACTTTAGTAGGTTACGAGAACACAACCATCTGCTTTCAGCTAATATACTCAGTGTTCTTTCACAGACACAGATCCCAATGAAAACCTGCAACAGGGAAACTAAAAGGAGAAGCAAAGAAATATTGAATTTCGCCTAAATCTGTTACCTAATTTTTCTCCAGGCCATTTGGCACTCAAGGCAAGTGAGCCGACATTTCTTTCCATTAAGCCTTGAGGAATTAAAAACTTTTTTCCCAAAAAACTAGCTAAGGAGAAAACTGCTAAAAATAAAATATGGAGTAGAATAGGAAGAGATGAATAATAACTACTAAATTTCATCTTCAATTACCAGCAAAATGCTACTTTGATGTTTCATTATTGTGTGAAAGTGACCCAAAAGTTATATTATCTGATAGGTACCAACAAGCTGGAAAGGATTAATGCCCAACCTGTCAGTGGACTATTAGTCTACCATAGCTAAATTCAGATAGGCTTATCAGAAGGATGGCCATCAGATAATAAGGTTTTATGGTAAAAGTAACTGATGAATACTGTCTAACAAGATATAGTGAGTTTGTTTATAGTTTAGTCTTGATAAAGGGATCACCTTGATAAAATGTACTTGAGGTATATAAACAATAATAAACAGATAGTTATTGAGTGTTTGCTATGTATAAGGTACCATGTTGATAGAGAGATATGTATAATCACATAGGATCACATGGGATCAGAGATTTTAGAACTGAAAGGAACTTTAGTGACCATTAAGTCCAACCTTCACATTTTATATTTGAGAATTCTAAGGTCACATAGCTAGGAAATATTTAAGGTGGTATTAGAATTCAAGCATTCTTGACTCCAAGTCCTGTAATATCTAGTCTTTACCTTCAAGTATCTTACAATTCAGCTGTTGATGAAACAAAACATATACCTCTAGACAATTAGACTGCAATACAATATAGCATATGGTAAGCATCAGACATGTGGTATAGACAGGAAGTGCTTTATAGCATTTGATCACTGTGGGCTAGAGTCATCAAAGACTTCCTAAAGCAAGTAAGATATGAAATGGGCTCTATAAAATATATAAGATTCAAATAGTTAGAGAATGAAAGGTAAAGCATTCGAGACATGGAGAATTGTATTAGCAAAGTCACAGAGGAGAATGTACCTGACATATTCCAGGGAAAGAGCACAGAGTGATAGAAATAGGAGAGGACTTGTCTTGGACAGCAATGGGAGATAGGAAAGGTAGACTCATAGAATCTCAAATTTGGAAAGGACCTCGGAAATCATGTAGTCCAATCCATTTGTATATGAGAGAAATATTCTGTATCACCATCATTAAAAATATTTATTAAGCACATATTATGTGCCAGTCACTCTGCTAAGGACTAGGAATACAAAGAAAGGCAAAAACATTGTCTTTGTCCTCAAGAGATTTATATTCTTTTTTTTTAAATACCATTTATTTAATTTTAGCATTTAAAAGAAAAAGATTTGAGTTTCAAATTCTCTCTTTCCCAACCCTCCCCAGGCACTGAGAAGGCAAACAATATGTCAATTATACATGTGAAGTCATGCAAAATATATTTTCATATTAGTCATTTTGAAGGAGAGAGAGAGAGAGAGAGAAGAGAGGGAGTGAGAAGGGAGGGAGAAAGACAGAAAAGAAAGAAGGGAGGAAAGAAAGAGAGAGAGGAAGGAAGGAAGAAGGAAGGAAGGAAGGAAGAAAATGAGAAAATTCTATTTCAATTTGCATTTAAAGTTCATCAATTTTCTCTCTGGAGGTGGATAGAACTTTTTCTTCATGAGTCCTTTGGAATTATCTTATATCATTTTATTGATCAGAGTAGACAAGTTTTTCACAGTTGATCATCATTATACCATTGTTGTGGCTGTGCACAATGATCTCCCAGTATTTCTTGCATTATTTTTTATCAGTTCATATGTCTTCTCATATTGTTCTGAAAAAATTCCCCTCATTTTTCTTATAGCACAGTAGAATTACATCACAATCATATACCACTAGTTGTTCAGCCATTCCCCAATTGATGAGCATCCCCTCAATTCCCAATTCTTTGCCACCACAAAAAAGCTGCTATAAATATTTTTACTACATAGGACATTTTCCTTTTTTCTTTGATCTCTTTTGAATAAAGACCTAGCACTGGTGTGTGTTTGTCCGTTGCCGAAGAAGACCATGTCATCAGAGAATGATGACATGGCTTGCACTTGACTTTGTTTTGAGTGAGGGAAGGCTGTGCAGGTCACCAGCCTCACTTCTCCTCTAGAGCCATCTGAATCCAGTGACCAGATATTCATCAGGATGACTGGAGATGCCCCAGGATGAGGCAATTGGAGTTAAGTGATTTGCCCAAGGTCACACAGCTAGTGAGTGTCAAGTGTCTAAGGTGAGATTTGAACTCAGGTCCTCGTGACTCCTGCACTGATGCTCTATCCACTGCACCTCCTAGCTGTCCCCTTAGCCCTGGTACTGCTGAGTTGAAGGAAGTACACACAGTGTGATAACCCTTTGAGCCTAGTTACAGATTGTTCTCCAGAATTGTTCTCCAGTTTGCTATTCTACTATTCCAGTTTATTAATGTACCTACTTTCCCTCATCAGAGGACTCACACTCTAATGGCAAACAAGCAGTCATTCAGTCTTCCTGAAAACACCAAATGATGAGGCCGACGCTGTTTTCAGAGGAAACCTACTTCACTTTAGAATTACTTTGTTGTTTTTCCTTACACAAAGCTTCAAATGCCTCTCTTCAACATCTACCCTTAAATAAATCAATCAACAATTATTTGATAAGCATGTAACGTACCAGACACTGTACTAGACACTTGTGATTCAGAAACAGAAAACTGAAATAATTCCCATTCTTAAGAAGAAAGTTCTGTTAGGCAAGACATGTACCCACCGTTCTGACCGAAATGAATCGAAGCTTCTTTCCACATAACAGTCTTTTACGTACTTGAAAACAACTAAAAATTCTGCTAATAAGTCTTCTCTACTACAGGTGAGCCATACCCAGTTCTTTCAACAGATCCTTCCATGGCAGGACTTTTTTATGTTGTGGACCCTTTTGGCAGTTTGGTAAAACCTATGAAACCCTTCTCAGAATAATGTTAAGGAAACCAATTACATTGAAATAACAGTTATTTTTAAAAGTTTGAGGACTCCATGTGAAGAAGCTCTGCTCTATGGTGTAGTTTCCAGTCCTCTTACCATGTTGACTGGCACTTAATAAATGCTCATTGACTAACTGAATCAAAGAGTCTCTGGATAGCAAATATCCTTTGTAAAATGTGGTGCTCAAAACTGAAAACAATGCTACAGTCTGGGACCAGATTGTGAAAGTCCTTGAACCAAGGCCTGCCAACTTTATCTTTATGATAGCTCTTATATATGCCTCTTTGTATCATCTGGCACTGCTATTACTCTTTTGTAGGCCCTCAGCACCTCATGCCTGGACCATTACAATAGCCTGTTGATGGGTCAGCCGGTCACAAGTCTCTATTCACTTCAGTCTTTCCTCCATTCAGCTGTCAAAGTAATTTTCTAAAAATACAAGTCTGACCATGTCATCTCTTCATACACACAGTCAATAAACTCCAGTGGCTCCCATCACCTTCTAGATCAAATATAGAATTCGCAATTTTCATTCAAAATCATTCACGACCTGCCCCCTCCTATCTTTTCAATCTTCTTATACCTTATGCTCTTTAATGTATAAGTTCTCTTGAGATCCAGTGACATTGACCTAATTTCTATTATGTGAGCAAAAACTCTATCTCTGATCCCAGGAATTTTTACCGGCTGTCCCCCATGACTGGTGTTTCTGCCTCATGACCCACCTAAAATACAACCTTAGGAAGTCTGTCCTGATTCCCCTTAATTTGGAGCCCCCAAATGCAACTTTGATAAATGACTCCCCCATCTAATTTGGCACCCTTCATTGTGTGCATAGGGAGCTCCATGGGTCCCCAAACATTACCAGGTCTGCTTATATAGAAATTTCCCTTGTGACTTCTTTTTGATGATGGTTTGAACCACAGTTCCATCTTGTTAGTATATAGTTAACATGTTATCTTCCTCATTTGAATGTGAGCTCCTTGAAAACAGTGACTATCTTTTGCCTGTTTTGAACAGCACTTAGTACAGTGCCTACCTAGCACATGGGAGACACTTATTAAATGTTTACTCACCAATTTATTAATAGTCTATGATGTTTAAGAAGTTTGAGAGACATAGTTCCTGGGTAATTTAATTATTTTATTAATAAGCCTAGAATGTTATTAATAAATGAGGCCAGTAGCACTCTCTAATGCCAAAGACCCTTCATGGTATGCTTACAGTTTATATGCCCTTGGAAGAGCAGGTGTTCCTAAGGGTGGCAATCAACTCTGATTGGTTAACAATTAATGAGAGAGTGGGGCAGAGCCAAGATGGCAGAGGAAAGGCAGTGACTCATTTAAGCTCTCCCCAAAACCTCTCTGAACATCTTTAAATAATGCCATAAAAGCAATTCCTGGAGCAGCAGAACACATGAAAGGACAGGGGCGGGGAATAATTTTCCAGCCAAGACAACTTAGCAGGTTGGCAGGAAAAGTCTGTTCCATCTGGGTGAGAGTGGAGCACAGTCCAACGCAGGCCATGCCAGCACAGATGGGGCCCCAGCAAACTAGGAGCAGGCCTTGGGCATCACTGAATCACGCAGCAGCAGCTGCTGCCCCTGCTTCTAGAGTTCTCAGTTCAAAGACTGTAAGGGGATCAAACCACTGTTCAGAAGGAGATCACAGGGCTCCATTTGCTGTCCCTGGAGGCAGACTCTGTTACTTTGTCCATACTCAGATACAGGCAGCAGGCCTAGGTAGCAGTCCCAGGACAAGGAGGAGCACTAGCACACCAGAGTTTGCAGTCACAATGGAGCATTGACCCTCATAATTCCAGAGCAGAAAAGAGTGCTTCTGGTTACTTACAGACCAGGCAAGTAGCAAACACACCTCTCCTTAGACCATACCAACTTGGAAGAATGGAAAACTTACAGATTGCTAGAAGTATCTCTGAAAATGGTTACACAAAACCCCTGAAGCTTGGGATAGCGAGCCCTTCACCCTGGAAGAAAAACGCCACTTTAACAAAGAATTGAAAGTCAAGAAATAGACGGAACAAAACGAGTAAACAATGGGGGGAGGGAAATTTGACCATAGAAAGTTACTATGCTGATAAGGAAAATCAAAACACACACTTAGAAGAATATGACAAAGTCAAAGTTCCAACATCTAAAACCTCCAAGAAAAATATGAATTGCTCTTAGGTCATAGGAGAACTCAAAAAGAATTTTGAAAATCAAGAGAGGTAGAGGGAAAATCGGGAAGAGAAATGAGGGTGATGCAAGAAAATCATGAAAAAAGAGTCAACATCATGAGTATCATGGAACCACAGTCAGGATAACACAAGGTTTAGCAGCTTCTACATTAAAGGATCAGAGGTCTTGGAATATGACATTCAGAAGGGCAAAGGAAGCTAGGTTTACAATCAAGAATCACCTACCTAGAAAAACTAAATACGATTCTTTGGGGGGGCATGGACGTTGAATGAAATAGAGGACTTCCAAGTGTTTTGATTTGTATTAATTTATCGATTTTAGTCAACATTCATTTCCATGAGATTTTGAGTTCCAAATTTTCTCCCCATCTCTTCCCTCCCCCCAGTTCAAGATGGCACACATTCTGATGACCCCTTACCCCAGCCTGCCTTCCCCTATATCACCCCATACAAACCCCTTCTATCCCCCTCCCCCTCACTTTCTTGTAGGGCAAGATAGTTTTCTATGCCCCATTGCCTGTACATCTTATTTCCCAGTTGCATGTAAGAACAATTTTTAACATTTATTTTTAAAATATTTTCCCTCCCTTCTTCCCTCCCCACCCACCCTCAATGAGAAGACTAACAATTCAACATAGGTTATACATGTGTCATTATGCAATACACTTCACTAATAATCCTGTTGTGAAAGACTGACTATATTTTCCTCCATCCTATCTCACCCTCCATTTATTCTATTCTCTCCTTTGACTCTGTCCCTCCTCAAAAGTGTTTGCTTCTGACTAACCCCTCCCCCAATCTATCCTCTTATCTATCATCTCCCCCTTAACCCCATCTTCTCTACTTTCCCAGAGGGTAAGATACCCAATCAAGTATGCATGTTATTCCCTCCTTAATCCAAATCTGATGAGAGTAAGGTTAACTTCTTCTCTCTCATCTCCGCCCCCCCTTCTTTTCCATTGTAAAAGCTTTTTCTTGCCTCTTTTATGTGACATTTGCCCTCATTCTATCTCTCCCTTTCTCCTGTCAATATATTCCTCTCTCACCCCTTAATTTTATTTTTTAAGTGTCATCCCTTCATATTCAACTCCCCCTTTGTCCCTTCTGTATGTAAATGTGTGTATGTATGTATGTATGTATTCCTTCCAACTACCTTAATACTGAGAAAAGTCTTATGAGTTACAAATATCATCTTTCCATATAGAAATGTAAACAGTTCAACTTTAATAAACCTCTTATGATTTCTCTTTCTTGTTTCCCTTTTCATGCTTCTCTTGATTCTTGTATTTAAAAGTCAAATTTTTTACTCAGCTCTGGTCATTTCATCAAGAATTCTTTAAAGTCCTCTATTTCATTGAATCACCATTTTTCCCCCTGAAGTATTATACTCAGTTTTGCTGGGTAGGTGATTTTTGGTTTTAATCCTAGCTTCTTTGACCTCTGAAATACCGCATTCCAAACCCTCACATCCCTTGATGTAGAAGCTGTTAAATGTTGTTTTATCCAGATTGTGTTTCTACAATACTCAAAATGTTTCTTTCTGGCTGCTTGCAATATTTTCTCCTTGACTTGGGAACTCTGGAATTTGGCCACAATATTTCTAGGAGTTTTCCTTTTGGCATCTCTTTCAAGAGGTGATTGGTGGATTCTTTCAATTTCTATTTTACCCTCAGGTTCTAGAACATCAGAGCAGTTTTCCTTGATAATTTCTTGAAAGATGATGCCTAAGATCTTTTATTGATCATGGCTTTCAGGTAGTCTAATAATTTTTAAATGATCTCTCCTGGATCTATTTTCCAGGTCAGTGGTTTTTCCAGTGAGATATTTCACATTGTCTTCTATTTTTTCATTCTTTTGGTTCATTTTATAATTTCTTGATTTCTCATAAAGTCATTAGCTTCCATTTGCTCCATTCTAATTTTTAAGTAATTGTTTTCTTCAGTGAGCTTTTGATTCATATTTTCCATCTGATCAGTTCAGCTTTTTAAGACATCCTTGTCTTCACTGGCTTTTTGGACCTCTTTTGCCATTTAGGTTAGTCTATTTTTAAGGTGTTATTTTCTTCAGTATTTTTTGGGGTTTCCTTTAGCAAGCTATTGGCTTCTAATTCATGATTGTCCTACATCATTCCCATTTGTCTTCCAAATTTTCCCTCTACTTCTCTTACTTGGTTTTCAAAATCCTTTTGGAGTTCTTCCATGACCTGTAACCAATTCATATTTTTCATAGAGCCTTTAGATGTAGGAGCTTTGACTTCGTTGTCTTCTTCTGGTTATATGTTTTGATCTTCTTTGTCACCAAAGTAAGATTCTATGCCTGAGTTGTTTTTTTTTTACATTGTCTGATCATTTTCCCAGCCAAATACTTAACTTTTGTTGAGGTAGAACTCTGTTTCCACTGGTAGTATACTGTCCCAAACTTCAGGAGTTTTGTGCAGCTGTTTTCAGAAATACTTCTAGGGGCCTGTAAATGTTCAGTTCTACCAAGGTAGTATCAAAAGAGAGGTATTTACTCCTTTCCCGGCCCGTGCTCTGGTCCATGAGTGATCATAAACACATTTTTCTGCCCAGTACCTGTGAAGATTCTTCTCCACTGCACCACAAGCTCCACCAGCACTCCTCTTCCTCCCAGGCCCACCACCCAGGACTGTGACCCAGAGGCAAGCAGGGGAAAGTAAGAGAACCCTTTCTCCCCACCAGCAAAGAGATCCCTGCAATTACCCTTTGATCAACTGCTCAATCCCCACATTGTCTGAAGGACCAGGAGCTCCAGAAGCAACCAATGCTGCTACTGCTACCCCAGGGCTGGGGCCAGATCACTCTCCTCTCTCACATAAGTTGGAAAAAATTTTCCCATTGACCTTCTAAGATATTTTTGGCATTTGTGGACTTAAAAATCTGCAAAACTTCCACAGCTGCCAATAATTCAGTATCCTGAGGTCTCCTCTGGTGTGATCCACACTGAACTGCACTTGACTCTCAGTCCAGTATGATAGATCCTGCTGTCAACCGTCCAGGCTGTCTTAGGCTAGAAACTTGTTTCACTCCAGCATTTTGTGGGTTCCACAGCTCTAGAATTTGTTTAGATTCATTTTTACAGGTATTTGGAGGGGTTTGGGGAGAGCTCAGACAAGTCCCTGCTTTTACTCTGCCATCTTGGTTCAACCACTTTCAAGCATTCTTGATGAAAAGACCAGAACTGAATTGGAAATTTGACTTTCAAATATAAGACTCAACAGAAGTATAGAAAGGTAAAAAGGAAAAAAAATCATAGGGGACTTAATAAGTTTAAACTGTTTACATTTCTACATGAGAAGATGATATTTGTAACTCATAAGAACTTTCTCATTATTATGGCAGTTAGAAGAACTATGTATAGACAGAGGGCACAGATGTGAGTTGAATATGAAGGGATGATATCTTAAAAAATAAAATTAAGGGATGAGAAAGAATGCATAGAGAGAAAGGGAAAGGGAGAAGTATAATAGAGTAAATTATTTCACATAAAAGAGGCAAGAAAAAGTTTTTACGGTGGAAGGGAAGATGGGGAATGTGGGTGGGAATTAGTGAACTTTTCTCTCATCAGAATTGGTTCAAAGAGGGTATAACATATACATTCAATTGGGTATAGAAATCTATCTTACTCTACAGGAAAGTAGGAGGGGGAAAGGGGTAAGAAATGAGGTAGGGGATGATAGAAGGGAGGCCAGATTGGGGGAGGTGGCAGCCAGAAGCATAACACTTTTGAAGAGTGATAGGGTGAAAGGAGAGAGAGAATAGAATAAATGGGAGGAGAATAAGATAGAGGAAAATAATATTTAGCAATCATAACTGTTAAAAAATTTCAAGCAAGTTTTTCTGATAAAGGCCTCATTTCTCAAATATATAAAGAACTGAATCAAATTTATCACCAATTGATAAATGATCAAAAGATATGAACAGTTGAAGTAATCAAAGTTATCTATAGCCATATTTTTTAAATGCTCTAAATCACTATTGATTGGAGAAAGGCAAATTAAAACAATTCTGAGGTGTACTACCTATTAGATTGACTAGTAGGACAGAAAAGGAAAATGAACAATATTGGAGGGGCTATGGGAAAAATGAGACATTAATGCACTGTTCTTTAGAGCAATTTAGAACTGTGTCCAAAGGGCTATAAAAACATGCATACCCTTTAACCTAGCAATGTATTCCAAAAGAGATTTTTTTTAAAAAGGGAGAAAGACCTATGTGTACAAAAAAATATTTATAGGAGCTTTTGTCTGGTAGCAAAAAAGTGGAAATTGAGGGGTTGCCCATCATTGGGAAATGACTGAATAAGTTGTGGTATATAATTGTGATATAATACTATTGTGTTATGGGAAAGGATGAGCTACATGCTCTCAGAAAAACCTGCAGAGAATTACATGAACTGATGCAAAGTGAATAGATCTAGGAGAACATTATACACAGTATAGGCAATATTGTAAGATGATCATATGTGAATGACTTAGCTATTCTCAGCAATACAATGATCCAAGACAACTCTGGACTTACGATGAAAAATTATATCCGTCCTCAGAGAAAAAACTGAATATAGATCAAAGCATACCTTTTTTATTTTAATTTTCTTGGGTTTTTATATTGGTCTGTGTTTTCTTTTACAACATGACTAATATGAAAATGTGTTTTACATGACTACACATGTACACCTGTATCAAATTGCTCACCTTCATTATGAGGGGAATGGGTGGGGAAGGAGAGAATCTGGAAATCAATTTTTAAAACAAATATTGAAAATTGCTTTTACATGTAATTGGGGGAAGCAAAAATAATAATTTTTTAAAATAATGAGCAGTATGCTCTCAGAAAAACCTGGAAAGACTTACATGAGTTGATACAAAATTAAATGTATTGTGTATAAAGTAACAACAATATTGTAAGATAATTAGTTGTGAATGGCTTAATTATTCTCAGCAATACAGTCATCCAAGACAATTCTGAAGGACTTATGATGAAAATGCTCTCCATCCCCAGAGAAAGAACTGATGGGGTCTTTCACAACATGATGAATATGGAAATATGTTTTGCATGACTAAATCATGTATACTCTATATCAAATTGCTTGCCTTCTCAATGAGGAGAGGGAGGAAGGGATAGTAACTGGAACACAAAGGTTTTTTAATGTTAAAAAAATGATTTTACATGTAATTGTGGAGAAATAAAATACTAAATAAACTTTTAAAAGGCAATGAAAGAATGAATATGACAGTGAAAAATGGGCTATATTACAATGAGGGTCTTGAGTTACACTGAGCATTGAAATGTTGATCGAAGAGACTTATCAATTTCCATATCACCTCTCTGGCAAAATCAACATTTTTCCAGACCTCTCTAAGTAAACACAATGAGCAGGAATCTGCCCATTAGCCTAAACATAGAATTTATTTTATTGTCTTTGATCAGATCTTTAGTCTGGGTGAGTCTTTAATAAAGATTTCCCACACTCATTGATTTCTGGATGAGGAAGTAGAAAAAGGAGAAAACCTTGGTCCTGATTCAATAATTAGTTATTAATACAAACATCTCTCAATCTGAAGGAAGAAGTTTGGATTGTCCTGCATGCAATGGAGAATGATTGAAGGCTTTTGAGAAAAGGGTGGTAATATGAGAAAAGTAGTGTAATAGTAATGTACATTTATATAGGAGTCTAAATTGTTTAAAAGCATTTTACCTCTGTGCCTCTATAAATAAATACTATATGAAAATTAAGGAAGATCCATTCACCTCACTTGTAAATATGTAAAAGATAAATAATTATGGATTGTTGGAAATATATATGTGGCTTAAATATGAGAAAATACAGTATCTATGTGCCTTTGGGGGAAAAGAGAGCAGATTGGTGTTCTGGGGGGGAAAGCATTCACTGAACCGGAAAAAAAAAGAGTGAAATCTGAACATGGGCCTAATTTAAAAAAAAAGGGAAGGTAGAATATCCATGTGTTAACTTTAAAAAATCTTAAATAGTATTTAGAGGAAGCCAAACCATTTTGGAGGAACAGTGATCATCAATCTTCCCTGTTCTGGACAGAAAACCTATTGGAATGAGTATGAATTTCATACAGAAGAACTTAGTTCATTTTTCTGATTCTCCAGGAGAGCAGCATGAAATGCTATCTTTGGGACTGGATTTATTATGGTTCAAATCATTGTCAAAAAGCAAGCATGAGGAGAACTTCTGCACAAGTAGACTGCTGTGTTTGGAGACCCGGGTAGCTCCCTATGAAGGGTATAGGGCTAGAGTGGGGATCCATTTAGCAAAGTTGTATTTGGGGACCTACCATGTAAAATCATAATATGAGTTAGATGCTCTCTAAGATTTAGCTGAGTTGACCTAATATGATGATAATGTAAGACTCCATATAAATATGGCACTCTTTGTCCTGGAAAACCATGACTCTAGAGAACAGATGATAAAACATGTTACCCACCCCACAGAGGGTTGATGGGCTCAAGATGCATAATGAGACATATGTTGTTATTCAGGGCTAGTGCAGAAATTTGGTTTGGTTTTTTTTTTTGTCTATCCATATTTGTTCACTGAGGTTTTTTGTTTGTTTTTCTTTCTTTCTTTGGTTGTTATGTTTTTGAGGGGGGTGGAAATAAATGTTTGTTAATTGAAAAACATTTTTATTTCATTTTTTTAAAAAATCAATGGACCCTAACTTCAGAAATACCCAGATAGATTTATATGAACTGATGCTGAGTTAAGTGAGCAGAACCAGGAGAACATTATACACAGTACCAGCCACAGTGTACAAAGACTGTTTCTAATAGATTTAGCCCTTCACAGTAAGGCAAGGACCTAAAACATTTCCAAAGGACTCGTGATGTAGAATGCCATCCACATCCAGAGAAAGAACTATAGGATAGGAATGCAGAATGAAGCAGACTATTTTCCGTTTTGTTATGTTTGGTTTTGTTTTAGTTTTACTCTTGATTTTTCCCATTCATTTTAATTCTTCTATGCAACATGACTAACATGAAAATGTGTTTAATAAGAATGTATGTATAGAGTCCATATAAGATTCTATAACATCTTGGGGAAGGAAGGGAGAGGAAGAGGGAGAAAATTTTAAACTTATGGAAGTGATTGTTGAAAATTAAAAACAAACAAATAAAAAATTTGAAAGAAAATAAATCAACGGGCCTAGACTGTGTCAGAAACCCTGGACCTAAGTGCCAGCTCAATCACTTGACAGTTCTGTGAACCTAATTTTCTCACCTATACAATCTGGGTGACCTAAGGTAATAGTCAAGGTTCATTCCAAGTAATAAAATTCTATGATTAGTCATTTAGGTTTGGGTTTCCATAAATTCTCCATGGAGTGTCTACCCAGTGTCTAGAAGTCTTCTCATTGGTCTTTTGCTTTTATTTTTAATTTATGGAACTAGTATTTCCATAATATAGTAAAATTTTAAAAATTATGCATGAAACTTCAAATCTATGATATATAACTTGATATTCCTTTTAAATATATTATAAAGCTATCATGTAAATTTCTTTTTTCTTTTTCTTTTTTTCCTTTTTTTTGCATATATATATATAAAATTATAAAATTATTCCATACATACTTCTATTTATCAGCTCTTTCTCTGGATGCAGATAGCAGCTTCATATGTCCTTTATAATTAATTTAGGTACTTATAGTACTTATGGTACTCAAAATGACCTATTTGCTCAAAATCACTCTTAAAACAATATTACTTTTACTGTGTAAAATACTCTCTTGGTTCTGCTCATTTCATTATTTATTGTTTCATGCAAGTCTTTCCATGTTTTTCTGAGATCATTGGGCTCATCATTTCTTATAGCACAGTGGTATTCCATCGCAATCATGTATCACAACTTATCCAGTCATTCCCCAGTGGATAATCAGCCATGTAATGTCCAGTTCTTTGCCAACACAAAAGAGAATATAGAAAATCCTTCTTCCATTTAGACCCTACAATAGATTTCATCTATCACACTGGCAAAAACTTTTGGCAATCATGTGCCTACCTATTTTATCCCTTGGGTGATTTTAGTCAAAGATCATCAAATAATGTTATCCGTTGTATCTCTTCAATAGTCTTGTACAATCTTAACATATGTACATTAGTGAGTAAAGGAGAGCAAGCCTGCATTGTAACAGTAACAGCTAGCATTTATATAGAACTCTAATATTTGCAAAGTACTTTTCATTTTATCCCATGGCTGGGTGCTATCATCATCCCCATTTCACAGTTAAGGAAATTGAGGCTGAGAGAGGTTAAGCAACAGCTCATAAGTGTATTTGGCAAGATCTGAATTCAAGTCTTAGTATCTCTAAGTTTAGCACTCTATCCACTGTGCCACTTAGCTGTCTTTTAATTTTGCATAATTCATCTGTGATTGTTATTTATTCATTATTTTTAAAAAGTATTTAAGTAGAGAAAAATCATTGCTTTACTTAAATTTCTTTTTCCGAAACAATTAAGAAGACATCAATAACTACCATTTTATGAGCTCAATTTTTCATCTCTACAAAATCTTTATGAAAATAATCTGTATATATATCAAGGACATCATTTCTGAAAACTTGCAATAGGCACATGAAGGCTTGAGCAAGTGTCTCTCTGCAGCATAACACCTGCTCATTGTAATTTTTCCCTGCAGAGCTGGTTGTTAAACATTAACCAGTACAGGACAGTCTGGGAACCAGGAGGACTAGGTTCTAGTCCTATCTCTGGTACTGCTTATCTGGTTTTGAGCAAATCACTCAATATCTCTGGATCCCAGTTTCCTCCCACATAAAATTAATTGATTAGTTGGAAATGGTGTTTAAGCGGTGTCCTGTCTAGAATATTCCTTGTGCTTGAATCAGTCATGTTTTTTCCAGAAACAGCAATGGGCAGGAAGTGTAGATGGGGGAAGAACAGCCTCTGATCCTGTATAACTAGATACTCCCTATTTGTAACCCTGATATTTATAGCTCTTTAGGTAGTTTAAATGTGAGCAGGCTTCAAGATATATTTATAAAGAGAAATGGACATGTTACTACATGTCACTTAAGTATTATGAAGATAAATACAAGAACTCAGAAACTGTAAAATTTCCTGATTCACAAGAGGAAATTGAGCTAGATCAGTTAAAAGCCTGTAGTATGACTAATATAAAACCTCTCACAATTGTAGCAGCTAGTTGAAGCTAATTGGCCACATGCCCTGAATTTTGGTTCGGAAAAATGGTCATTGGACTTAATGAGAAAAAAAAAGGATGGGGATGGGGGGAATCTAGAGAGAGACCATGAGACCAGCCAAGGGAAGAGGAAATAATGGAACCAGAATTGGAATAAATGAACCTAGAGTGAGGAAGGTCTCCAAATCCTACCTCAAGAATGGCAGCCATTGCCTTCATTGTGGTGCTTGCTTTTGAATCTAGCCCATTGTCCCTGAAGTACAGCCTACGCCCCTGTTGAGTCATGCCAGTCCTGTCCAACTCTCCATGACCCCATCTGGGGTTTTCTTGACAAAAATACTGGAGTGGTGTGCTATTTCCTTCTCCAGTTCATTTTACTGATGATGAAACTGAAGCAGTGTTAAGTGACTTGTCTGAGGCCATATTGGAACTCAGGTCTTCCTGTCTGTAGGCCCAGTGCTCTATCCACTATACCACCTAGTTGGCCCAATAAGAACATTCAAATCCACCCA
>CM053770.1:130765720-130781274 GCA_028658325.1 Potorous gilbertii
AGATATACCTATATTCATACTCCTTTGGGTGGCTATGAGAGCATCCTTCTGTCTCTTATTCCCTCTCCACCCACTCACACCACCCCCACACACATACACCACCTCTCCATATGGTTTCACTAATACTGAAATCGTGAAACTATCTGGAAATCTCCACTCACTTTAGATATTGGGAGTTGGATGACTGGAAGGGATGATTTTTGCAATAAGAAAACTGTATAGCTTGCCTAGGATTTGACAGGAGTTAAGGGAATTAGTCCTTCATAATGAAAATGACTGTGACACCTTAGCTCCTCTCTACTGGCCCATTCTTGTCCTTCCAGTTCACAAAAGGGTTAACTTTGGGGGCGGGGTGAAGAGGTATCTACAATTCAGCTGTGAATTGTAACTTTGCACCACAAAGCTGGGCCATGGGACTTGTTTCTAAACAAGACTGTTTCTTGAATGTGCTGCTAAAACAGAGCAGTAGAAAAAAGTAAGGATATTCAGAACAGAAGTCAGGGACAGGCAGAAGGAAACCCCTTCCATTTTAGATAAGTGGTTGAGGGGAACAGAAGATTCTTGGATGGTTTGGCTATTTTTGCATCTGATGTTGTTCAGTCATTTCAGTTTTATCCAATTCTTTATGACAGTGTTTGGGGTTTTCTTGACAACGACTGGAGTGGTTTGCCATTTCCTTCTCCAGATCATTTTACAGGTGAGGAAACCGAGACAAATAGGCTTAAGTGACTTGCCCAGGGTCATACAGCTAGAAAGTGTCTGAGGCCAGATTCAAATTCAGGAAGACAAGTCCTCCTGACTCCAAGGTCAGTAATTCATCCACTGTGCCTCCAAGTTACCATAGTTAAATTATCTGACCACCAGCTGGAGGAGGAAGTAGCACCTCTCTAAATTTCAGAGCTACTTTCTCTGTCTTATTTCTTCCTGGTTGGTAGGTTTTTTTCTGCACCTTTTAATGAAACCCCTCAGATACCAAAGGAGAGTGAAGATGATAACGTAGGTCAAGAAAATAGTCTTCCTTTCAGAACTCCCCTTCTACCTTATATGTGATAACCAGGGGATAGAGGCTGCATGGAGAGTATATTACTATTCTCTACGATGGCACATTCTGTACATTGTCATCCTGTTCCTACTGCTTCTGGGCCTTCTAATTCAAGTCCCAGAGGAAATAGAATTGAGGTAGTCAGCCCAAGCAGAGGTAGCAATCTGTGGAGGGACCAAAGAGGCTGTACAGCTTCCTGGGTAGAGAGCTACAAACAAGCTGTGAGGTTTTTACTTCTCTGGTGACTCAAGTTTCCCCATCTGATAGAGAGAGATAATGTTCCTTCTTATCATCAGAAAATAGTTCTTTTTTTAAAAAAATAATAATAGTATTTTATTTTTCCAATTATGTGGAAAATTTTAACGTTCATTTTTCAAAAAAATTTGAATTCCAAATTTTCTTCCTCTCTCCTTCCCTCACCATCCCCCTCCCTAAGAGAGTAAGCAATTTGGTACAGTTTATATATGTGCAATCATGTAAAACATAGTTTTACATTAGTGATGTTGTGAAAGAAGAAACAGATCAAAAGGAAAAATAAAATGAAAATAATATTTCTTGATCTTCATTCAGAATCCGTAAGTTCTTTTTCTGTGTTTCTCCTTATGACTCCTTTAGAACTGTCTAACAATCATTACCTTATTGAGAATAGCTAAGTCATTCGTAGTGGGTCATGGTGTAACACGCTGCTGCTACTGGGCCCAATATTCTCCTGAATCTGCTCACTTCACTTTGCATCAGTTCATATAAGTCTTCACAGGTTTCTTCTGACATTATAAATTAAAACTATCTTTAGTTTCTACTTGTGAGGTCAGTACAAGAAGAAAGGGATTTAGATTGCAGTAGGATATGTTCAGCAAATTAGACCTGAGTAAAGTGACCAGACTGCAGATATGCCAGAGGGAGCAAGATGCCGAGTTGAATCTGGTGATTGTGGATTCTTTCCATTGTGGGAGATGAGAAGGTATGGTCTTGGGAGTGATTCCTTAGGATGAAAATGTTGAGGTTAGGAAGTCCCATCTAGAAAAGTGGAAAGAGAGGATGAAGCAACCAACAGTAGCTTCCACCAGCCCCTATGCTCCTCCTCAAAAACAGGACGTAATATAAGAGCTGTTTTTAATGTTTAGCAATTAAATGTGATTTTCTTCATTCAAGATGAAAAATGAAGAGGGGGATGCACAAGTGTAAAAAAATCAATAAAAGGAGATTTAAAGCTGCAATTTGTTTGGAGGGAAAGGAATCAAGTTCCAGGACTCTTGACTAATATTTAGTTTCCTTAGGCAGGTCAACAAGTGTTCATTCTTAGACGTTAGGAAAAAATTCCTGATTTTACCAATTGTGATTAACTAGAAAGTGTTGATCATGAGCTATTATTGTGAAATCAACTTTCCTGAATTCTTTAAAGAGAATTGATAGCAATATTTTTGAGACGTATAAGGCAGAGCCTCACATAGAGATATATAGGGTGAGATGATCTCAGTGTTTCCCCTCTAGATCTCCCATCATTTCAATGAGCTTGTTATAAAATCCACAATTTCTGAATGCTTTCATATTTTGGTCAAACAATTTCTTCTCTTAATGGATAGATATACTACCCTTCTCATGATTTCATTGACTTTTCTAATAGTTCCCAGTTTTATTTATCACTATGGTCGCAAGGAAAATTTCTTTGCATCCCTGTGAGCCAAACTAAATTAAAGGAGAGAGCTTTTTTCTACTTAATATTGCATGGAAAATTTGTCAAGGAAATGGCCTGGCATTCTGTCAGAACACCCCCTCACAAACTGTAGTTTTATTGAGACAGATTACCATATGTTATACAATAGTCCAATCATGTGTGTATGTGTGTGTGTGTTTCATTTCACATTTTCAAGGACTTCTAGTTAAAATAAAAATCAATGGTTTTAATTCTTCTTTACAACATGACTAATGTGAAAATATGTTTAATATGAATGTATATGTAGAGCCCATATCAGACTGCACATTGTCTTGGAGAGGGGGAGGGAAGGGAGGACAACAAAATTTAGAGCTCAAAACCTTATGGAAGTGATGCTGAAAACTAAAAATTAATTAATTAAAATAATAATATTAATCAATGTCGTGGGCATTGATCTAAAAGTTGTATGTGTGTAATTAGCACAAACTTGTTTCAATCTTAGTAAACTAGAGGAATCAAATATGGACTTCCACATAGACATCTCTTTTCAAAACATGGCATAGTTGATTCTAAATATTCCAAAAATGAGAAACTATTCAGCATTATAACATTATTACTTACTTTTTTCCAGGTCCTTCAGAAGGAGCTAGGCATTATAGATAATGTACATTAGATATAATTCCTGACTTTCAGGATCTTAAATTCTTTACCTGTGTTCTAATCTGTTCCCGCTGAATTCAGTAAAGTCATAACCCTCAAGAGTCTTTTTGGATGGTGAATAAAGGGTTAGTCTTAAAGTCTAGAAGACACTGGGGTTTAAGTCTTTCCTCTAACACATCCAGAGTTATGACCAAGGACCGTTGCCAGTCTCTGGACTTAACACAGCACCTGGCAAATAGTAGGTGCTTAACAGATGTTCCTTGACTTGCCTTGATCTAACCCCTCAATGCTCCCTTGCAACTTTTTTTTCTTTTTAAGTAGTATTTTTTTCCAGTTACATGTAAAGACAATTTTTATCATGCATTTAAAAAAACTGAGTTCCACATTTTGTCTTTCCCCCTCTCTTAGAAGGCAAGCAATTTGATATAGGTTATATATCTGGTAACTTTCTAAGATTATAAATTACATATGAGTTTCTAATCTACATCAAATAGAAAGCTTTCAAATTGAGAAATTTCTACATGAAAAAAATATAGGTCTTTACACATATGTGTGTTATATACAGTTTGTTCCAAATCTTAGTGTAACTTTAAGTTACATTTTAATCCTAATGTGTATGTCTATTTATGTGTGTGTACATATATGTACATGTATCATATAAGGACATGTGTGCATACATATATTACATGTGCATGCACATGTGTTCATGTTCCCAAGGCAAAATCTTGCTTGGACACTGGGTTATTATCTGAACTGATAGCTACTTCCTGCTAAAATAAAACTGTAGGTTTATTTATTCAGTCTGAAATTGAACCTGGACTGATCCATGAGGCAAAAGGAATCATTTCCCCTAGTGGATCCTTCCTAGGTCAAAGAGGTTGGTGCCAGATAAGAAATTGAATACATGAAATTTATCTTTTGCACGGAGATTTCTTGACATGTTTCTCTTAGGTGTCTGAATCCCTATTCTTGAGTTCAACACAGGTTTGAAATGTATTTATTTCTGGGCAGAGGAGGAGATGTGACTTTTTGTTCTTTGTTTTTAAGTAGCTCTCTCCACCTCAAGACCCTGAAGTCTTAGAAAAGGAAGCAAATGCTTAACTGGCATCTGAAGTTGTCATCTTCCCTACCCCCACCTTTGACAAGAGCATTCAAGTTCCTTTTAACACTTCAGCCATTACATCACAACTCTCTGCTCCTGTGGTCAAACTGTTCTTATGAAAAGCCTGCTATAGCCCAGGTTTAGGGGTTCTGTAAGGACAGATACCTCAAAGAGGAAACTCCCACTCTCTTTTCTGAAATACAGAAGTGCTGTGAAGAAAGTATTCAGAGAATATAAGTTATCATTACCTAATTCTGTTTTTGAGCAGTGAGGTGGTACAGTGGATGGATAGAATTTAGTCAAACAGGATAGAATGCCTGACACCGAATGTCAGAAGACTCATCTCCCTGAGTTCAAATCTGACCTCAGATATTCACTAGCTGTGTGACACTTTGCCCTGTCTGCCTCAGTGTCCTCATATGTAAAATGAACTGAAAAAGTAAATGGCAAACCATTCCAGTATCTTTGCCAAGAATACCCCAAGTGGGGTCATGAAGAATTGAATACAACTGAAAAATGACTGAACGACAATTCTTTGTTCAACTCCATCATCATAGGACCCATTATAATAATTTCTCTGTTATTATAAAGAGGTTAACTCAGAAAGGTCCCAGAGGACAAGAAATTTACACAATATTCCATGCAAACTTAGAGGTACCTATCAGGTACCCAAAAACCAGATGAAGATGACAGGGCTATAGGGAAATGAACAGACTTATATACTGCTGATAGCAATACATATTGGTACTATCTTTCTACAGAACCTTAAGGCAATAAACTCCAAGTCGTAAAACTGATCATGCCTTTGAGTGCAATGCCACTCCTGGGAATATTCTCATAAAATAACAGAATTTGAAGGTTAGAAGAGATCTCAACATCCATCTAAGCCAACCCAAAGAAGTTATTTTTTCCTAAAAGAGCTACCTGTATAGTTATGTTTACAGTAGTGTTCTTTATCGACTGTTAAAAGCTGTAAGGAGTCATGCCTTTCCAACTCTTGAGGGAACACTGACTAAACTATGGAGTCCCAATATAATGAAGCAATGCTATACTGCAGTGAAGAATGACAAAGATGAAAAATATGCAAAGATCAACATGAGATAATGCAAAATGAAGAAACCAGAACTCTAAGGTAACAACTGTACTGATTACATCTGTACTTTGCATTAATAACAATATGCCCTTGCATTAATAACTTAATATGCCTTTATCAGAGTGGTCACTCCTTCCATGGGATCATATACTCATAGGAAGGAAGATGGAAGGAATCTTCTAGGCAGTAATGTGCCAGAGTTATCTCATATCACCTGGTGAGAGTTCATTATTAAATTTTCAGTGTGAGCATCCATACCTTGGAATTCGACAAATCAGGTCTTGATTTACTGTTTGGTTGATTATCTAGACTTAAGAAAGTGATGAAGAAAATGTGAATTAGATTTAAAAGGGTGTCATGGATATAATTTTTCTTAGAAAGCTGTTTGTTAAACATTTACCACCACATCCTTGCTTATAATTCATCTAGACCACATAGTCAAACCCACCTCATTTTCCAGATGGGAAAACTGAGTCCTAGAGAAGTTAAATGACTTGCCCAGGGCGTCATAGGCTAGTAAATGATAGAGCCAAATTCAAATCCATATTCTTTGAGTCTTTCCATTGGGCCACACTGTTTTCTGCTTATCCTATGGGATTCTCAGTCTCTGTGTTTCTATAAATCCTCCATAAAGAATCTGTTTGATGATCTTAAAGTGTTCTTCTAGTTCTTTTAATATTTCAAGGGCACTAATATAGCACAGGAGCTGTTGCTCTATTATCTCTCATTCTTGTTACATGACTGAATCAATTTCTTTTCTATTCATATTTCTCCTGGATGAGTTATTTTATGCCACCTCTCAAATGCAATATTGGCTGAAGCCATATGTCTTTTAAGTTCCTTTTGGATTACTTAACATTTTGATTTTTCTCAGTTTGTGGTTTTCCAAAAGCAATTGTTGTGTCTGAAGCTCTCAGCGAGCCCAGATTCATTTTATGATATCTCTCATTTTTCCACTTCACAGCCCCCAAATCTGGAGGAGGAAGAAACCACATCATGACACTGCATTCTGGCACAAAGTTCCCTTGCAAGGCTGCAGATTGGAGAATTAGAAAAGGAAAGATTTACTGAAAGGAAGAGGAAAACAAAGGAATGATTGGAAAACCATGTCTTAAAGATTTATGTAAATTTCATGACAAAGTCTTGAACAAGCAGGATCTTCTCCTTCTGGGCTCCCTTGTTGCTCTTAGAAGATGACAGACAGGACTCAATGCTCTCCTGAAGTTTCTATTACTCCCAAGGGATGCTATCAAGCATGGTGGTCCCATCATCATTCCTACTGCTGTTACAAGTTACTCTCAGACAATGTCATCAAAATTGCTCTGAGAATAGTTAACAGATGTCTAGAAAAGGAAAAAAAGTGATCACAAAGAGGAATCAAGACTTCATCAAAACCAGCTCATGCCAGAATAAGGTTATTTCCTTTCTGTTACTAGAAATGTGAATAGTCAAGAACAAAAGAAAACTAGCAAGGCAGCAAAGAAAAGGAATTTATTATATAGGCTTTCTTAAAATGGAAATTTATTGCTACATATAATATATATATTTATAAAATATATATTTTATATATAAATATAGCATATTTATATATGGACATTATACATAAATATATAATATATGGATATATTATATATAAAATACATATTTTATATATTAAAATATATACATTAATTCTCATATTCTGCTATGCACATGACATCCTTTTTTCTTTTCTTATTTCCTAAATTTCAATATTTCTTGTCTTATTGTGTATTTATGTTTCAGTAATAAAAATGTCATCATAATAAAAAATAGTCACTAGACTTGTAGATCAGTGAATTGTTTTAGATATAGCTTGCCTAGATTTTAGCAAATATTATTCTTTATAGAAAGGATGGAAAGATGAATACTAGACAATAAGCATAATTAGGTAGGTTTGGAATTGGTTAAGTGGTCATTCGCTAAGAGAGATCACTAATGGCTCTGTGTCACCTTGAGGGTGTGTTCAGAAGGGTGCCCTAGATCTCTGTGTTTGATCCTGTACTGTTTAACATTTTTATCAATGACTTGGATAAAGGCGTAAAGGGTTTGTTTATCAAATTTGCAAATGACATCAAGCAGGTAAAAATAAATGACAGAAGTCAAGAATATCTTGACAGATTTGACCACTGATCTGAATTCAGCAAAAAGAGATTTAATAGGAATGAATTCTTACAAAGTGGGTTTAAGAGTCAACTTCACAAGTATAAGCTATGAGAGGTGTGACTAAACTTCAATTTCCTTGAGAACAATGTGAATTTTAATTTTAATTGAAATTGGAAAACAATTTTAATTGAAAAGCTCTATGGGTAATTTCATTAAGTTCTATGGGCACAATTATCATCTGTACATATGACTTAAATCTACATATACAGTCCTCATCTCTCTTCTGAGTTTCAGTGATGTATCACAGCTGCCTGATGGACTTCTTCAAGAAGGTGTCCACTTCGAACTCAACGTATCCAAACACTTCCGAATCATCATATCAAGAAATGAATTTCTTATCTTTCAACCCAAAATCCCATCATTGTCGTAATTAAGGGCACCACCATTTTCCCAATTACTCATGTTTGCCACAAAGAAAGCATTCTTGACTATTTAGTCTCACTGGTTTGGGGCACATAGTAAGTGCTTATTAAATGCTTGCTGATTCATTTATTGGCCCATACTGCTTCTCTCCATGCATTCTTCAATCCAACCAAACTGAACAACTCTCTATTCCCCCAATCATACTTTATACTCTGTCTCCATGTAAGACTATTGTCTTTCTAAATAACCTTGGAAGACTACATATTCATGTCATCTCAAAATACATTTGGAATTCCTCTTTGGTCTCTTGTCCCTAGTGCTTGGATGCTCTACTAGCCCACTGAACTCAAAGCTCAACTCACATGCTACTTTCCCTTATCCCCTATGGCAGTGACCATTCTCCTCTACATCTCACAGATGAACTTGTTTTTACAGATCTCTAATCTATTTATCAGAACTTGTTTTTACAGATCTCTAATCTATTTATCATGTAACATTTTATAGTATAGTTATATAAAGTATATATATATATATATATACACATATATAGTTAATATTACATGTAATTAATATATAGTTAATATGTATAGTTAATATTAATATAGTTAATAATAGTTAATATAATAAAACTGTAAGTTCCCTGAATGGAGGATTATTTTTGTTACACTTGTTTTTGGCACATACTTCCCAATAGATACACAAATACCCTTCTCTTTGCCCCCAAGTACATTCCAAGAAAAACACTCAATTTTTCAGGGAAAAAAGGAGGGGTTGACTATTTGCTTTGGTAGAATGGTACCAACACTGACCATTTCATGTCACTAGAATTTGGTGCCTTTCAACAGTGACTTTAATTGCATTGTTTGTAACTATTGTATACTTCATTCTTTTGTTTCTGCTCTTTTCACTCTGTATCACTTCATACAAATTTCCAAGGATTCTGTTTTATCAAAACTTGTATCTTCCCAGCTTGGTAATCTATGCATAGTAGGTAGTTTAATGTGTTTCTTGCATTATTGCTTTGTTTTTGTATCTTTATCTTTTCTTCTGCTTTGGTGTTTACTTTGAATATTGCTCTAACTAAATGCTGTGATCTGACTTCACACAGATATCTTATTCTAGAAATGAGTGAGCTACCTGTAACTAGTCATTTCCTATCTACTAAGACATAGGTCAACTTTATTTTTTACATTAGATAATCACCACATTCAGTCCTTCTTATTCCCTTCTAAAAGACATTATTCACACTCTGTAGACAGACATTCATCTTCCATCTTCCCAATAGTCTACATGCCTTTGACCTCTTTCCATTTTTAATTCCAAACCATATTTTTAATATACCTCTAAAAATGTCTTCTCCTGTGTTCACTTTTTTGAATCATCAAGTGTCACATAGCATGTGATGTCTTACCAGAAGCAGCCAGGTGGTGCAGTGGATAGAGAGAAGAGTTCCAATTTGTCCTCAGACACTTACTAGCTATGTGACTCTGGGCAAATCCCTCAACCTCTGACTTCTTCATTTTCCTCATCTGTTTTAAAAAGGGGAATACTAATAGCATGTACCTTCTAGAGTTGTTGTAAGAATCAAATGAGAGAACAACTGGAAGGCATTTAGCGCAGTGTCCGGCATAAATTAAATGCTATGTATATGTCAGTCATCATGGCTGTTTAGAAAAGCTAGATGGCAAAATGGATAGAGTGTCAGACCTGGAGTTAGGAAGACTCATCTTTCTGAGTTCCAATATGGCCTCAACAACTAGTTGCGTGACACTGGGCAAGTCACTTAACTCTATTTGCCTCAGTTTCCTCATCTGTCAAATGAGCCAGAGAAGGAAATGATGAACCATTCCAGTATGCTTGTCAAGAAAACCCCAAATGGGGTCATGAAGAGTCAGACATCAATAAAACTACTGAATGACAACCAATCATCGTTACTGATTTCTCTTGTCTTTTATTCATTCTCTTTTTTCTTTCAAAGGCAGACATAAATTTCAAATTACCACCAAAGAAAAATAAACTCACAGAAAACAATTAAAACATATTGGCCAATTATACAGTAATGAGATTGATTATTCTAATAATCATATCATCACCTATAAGCCTGAATGAGTGCTGTTTTTCTAAATACCTTTGAGAGGCTACACACTCATTTCTTCTCAAAACACGTTTGTAATCCATCTTTGAGAATTGGCTTCAGCACCAGATTTCTTGTCAAGTTCTTCATAAAATTTCTCTACTTCATCCTCTGCAACAGATGCCAGCATACAAGCTATATTATCTACAGGATAATGTCCTGAAGATGGAATACAGAGAAAGAATGTGGCCCAGAACAGCTTGGCTTTCCCTCTAGAAGGCTATGATTTTTCACTTGGCCACTTCTAGCTAGTTCATCTACAGCCTGGCCACTGTCCAACAGCTGAATATATGCTGCTAAGGCACCAGAGGAATTTTCTTTTCCACAGTTTTATAAGATTTAGCCTTGGGTGATATTTTTATAAACACTCCAGATATAAATTTGTAAATGAGACTTTAGATAACATCATTCTCTCCCTTTTAGGTGGACTCTTTCCCATAATGAAACCCCACTCTTTTCTGATCTCTACCTATTAAAATTGCTCTTGAAGGAACAATTGTCCTCTACCACAATCTTTTCTGATGTCGAGCCACCCAACCTCTGTATTGGTCCTTTCTCTACAAGATTCCTGAAATAGATGGCCCTGACCTCTCAGAGTCCAGTACTGCCAAAGAAGAGTGACTGAAAAGTGACAGCATGTCTGACTCAGACTTCCTTGGTGGCATCCATCTGGTGCGAGCCAACCTTTGTTTTGGCTTCAGTAGCTAATGCCTGAGTAGATTACTTGGGGCCACACAGCCTCCTTTCTTGACTTCCATTACTCTTCACTTGTCTGAACCATCCTGGATGAGAGGATCAGTTCTGAGCATCTAAAGTTCAAATTTAAAGGCAATGGAAGGAAGAGGCATCCTGGTTCACATGCAAGTACACAAATCTTATACTCCCAATTTATCCTATCATGGAACTTCCTATTATGAAAGCATTCTCCCCAAGACTCTAGGTGAGGGGATATGTCCAAAGTTACTACTTTCTGTTATCATATCAGCTTTGGGTCTAGAAGCAAATACTAATTCAAAGATGAGAAGGCATAGCATAGGCACAAGTTGTTTTAATGAGAAGAGGAAGTAGATGTGTAAAGGAATAAGAAAATAAATATTCCAAAAGTAAGTTTTTTTTAAAAAAGGAAATTATGCTATTAATAATTCCTTAGGTGTCTTTTTGCCTAGGTAATTTTTCAGGGAACTGGAGAATGTTCTATATTTTTGGGTAGTACACTGAAGATTTCAATTGTCTTGCCCTCCTTTCTGAATACCTTTTCCAGTTATTGTCTTTCACTCTCAAAGAGGACCAAATGACATCACTACACTAGAGTCAAGTTAGAGTGTGTCCAACTATAGTTGATCAGACCAATAAGAGCTCGGAATGCTCTACCACATGTCGGGCAAAAATAATCCATGAGAATATTCAGGTAGATTCTCTAAATTTGCACATCTTGTGTTTCTTTTGAGATACTTCAATTCCACTTTGCTCAGAGAGCACAGTACCTTCTCTGATGAGGGCACACCATGCTAGATGGTCCCATGCCAGGATCTCCTATGTCACACAATCAACTCCAGAGAGATACTTTGAGAGTGCCCTTGCATCACTTCTTTCAAACACCATGTGAGCGCTTGCCCTCTGTGAGTTCTCCATAAAATGGTCTTTTTGGCAAGCATATGGTTTGCATTCAGATAAGGTGACCAGCCCATCAGAGTTGTGCCCTCTGCAGTAGAGGTTGAATGCTTTGCAGTTTAGTATGAGAAAGGACCTCAGTGTCCCATATCTTATCCTGCTATGTCCTTAGGTGGTGAACTCTCTTGCTCAAAATCATCCCCCCTCCAAAGCTTCCCACTATCACTTGTTCCAGTCCTGTGCAATGGGAATAGAAGAATGAGTTATTTGGCAGAAAATGTCATCTTTTATTCTCTCCTTCCACCCCCACGTAAAGGAATGCTCATAATACAGATATGGCTAGATCTTGATTTTAGATAGATGCTTTTGATCTGATTTTTTTAAATTCTGTAACACTATCTTGGCCCTCCCTCCCTGAAAACCAGTTAGATTCTATTTCCCCTCCTTCCCCCTGAGAATTTTCCAGCACTTTTAAGTAGATTTGGGGACATCTTGGCTCTGCAAATTGCTTCAGCCCCCACAGATGGCATTCCCCAGTTGCAGGAGTGGCCCCCATACTCATTTTCCATTTACCCACAAACAAAATAGCTTTTACAAAGGAATATTTACTTCAAAGAGTATAATCCCAAATATACAAACTTACTCCACAACACGTGGGGAGATATAATCCTTCCACTCTCCACACAACCTCATTCTCTGGAGAGAAGAAGGGAATTACTTTTTACCAGTTTAGATCACAGTCCCAATTTTCAAGTCCAAAAACACTTCAGCTCCAGGCCCAGGCACCAGGACACCTCTGGGTTTCCCTGCTGGACTGGCTTGTGGCAACAGCTCATCTTCAGTTCTGTCCTGAAGGTCACCATGGCTAAAACTCCCATAGCAGTAAGGATCACCTCCAACACCTAAAACTGAGAAGGATTAAAGAAACAGGAGACAAACACCACCACCACCACCCCCAGGCTTATTGCTCAGAGCTGAAGTAAAAGCATGAAGAGTAGGAGGAAGGAGTCCCTCCCTTCCCACCCATTCAGTTCATAGTGCCCAAACACAAATGAGCTAGGATGTCCAACTTCTGGAGAATGAAGGAAAGGGCAATTAAAGGAGGCTACCCACCCACATGGGGCCAACATAGGGAGCCTCCATATTAAGTGATCTGAGCATGCCCAGACAAGCTCTGTTACAGTGTCTTTTTTTCTTTTTAATTAGCAAGTATGTTTTATTAATCTATCGCTCCCACTATCCACCTCCACACTCTGCAAAAAAAAAAAAAATTTAATCCCTCAATACATGGATGTAAATTAGCAACAAGACAAATTTCCACACTAGCCATATCTAAAATGTTGGTCTCCCTCTGCATTTTAAGTCCCTCACCTCTCTGTCAGGAGGTGAATGGCATGTTTCATCTTCATTCTTTTAGATTTGTCAAGTCCTGAAATAAATCAAGACCATGAGTTGAGAAATAAAGCATCTTTAATTAAGATAACAAGGTAGCAAACCTGCCACCCTGGGGGATGTCCAGTCTCTGTCTCTCTCACTCTCTGTCTCTGTCTGTCTGTGTGTGTGTGTGTGCGTGTCTCTCTCTCTCTCTCTCTCTCTCCCTCTCTCTCTCTCTCTCTCTCTCTCTCTTTCATCTGTGTCCCTCTCTGTATCTTTTTTCTCTAGTGGTCTGTGTGTGTGTGTGTGTGTGTGTGTGTGTGTGTGTGTGTGTCTTTATCTGGGTTCAGGAATCCAGCCACAGACTTGGGAAAGTCAGATCCCACTACTATTTGACTCAGTCAAAGAATGTCACACCAGATACACTTAAAACTCTCTGAAGCTTTGGGAGAAGGGGCAACTTGGCCTGGGCTTGAGCGCTTCTGATTTCAGGCAGGGAATGATAGAACTGCCCTAAAAGCTCCAGGAAGAGCATTTGCCTTTTCTCTATCACCACTGTATTCTGCGGGTTGAGTATCAGGATGATATTTGTTCATAGAAGGAACTTGGTAGAGTAAATTAGTTCTTTATTTTTGGAAATAACATATAGCTTAGGGATTATTTCAATTGTCTCAATGTTCGATAAAATTAATTTTTAAATCCACCTATTTCTATAATTTTTTGTCATGGAGGTTCATTTATGGTTTGTTCAATTTCTCTTTTTGAAAAAAAAAATGGGTTATTTAACCCTTTCCTGTTTTGTTCATTTGGGAGATATTATATGTAGTATCCTCTCTGACTACCTCTCCAACTCAGCACTCCCAGGTTGCAAGCTAATTTTCCTGAAGAATACTGCCTCAGGTTCAAGGTGCTCTATTGGTCTTCACCCCTACAGCTATAGCTCGCAAGCCCCTACAGGTACACTTCCCTTTAATAGTCAATCAGTAGATACAACTAGCTTAAAGCAAAAGCATTTACTAAGATGACAGAATAAGAAAATTTAGCTACACAACATTTTCCCTATAAACCTAGAGTACACTTTCCCACAAATACATAAAGAGTGTGTATATGGGAATAGTGGGTACATGCATAGAATACATTGGTAAAAACATACACTCATAGGGAACCCATATGGGCAAGGCAACTCATCCTTTTGGCACTGCCAGACCTCAATGTCTTGTCCTTTCTCTTCATGTGATATCTACACTGCTCCCTGTGGCTATAGTATTTCTTCTGGACAAGTCATTACCTGAGTTTTCTGGTACTTTTTTTTTTTACAGCTTGACATTTGACTGACAGGACTAACTCTCAAGTAATCCATAGCTGTTTCTCTTTGTACCCAAGAGGTCACATTCCTCAAGGTTATTCTCTGCCTTGACTTTTTGCCCATTCCTACTGAGCACAGTGTCTTCTACTGATTTAGCTACATGTTTAGCTAGTAGCTATGCTGCAAAATGTCCAGGATATGAAGACCACGGGGATTCAAAATCCTCCTCCTACCCCTCAAGAGGCAGAGAATGATTCCCTCTCCAATGGTGGGTTCTTCATGCATAGCTGGCTCCTTTCTCAACTGCCAGGTGTCACACTTCTCAGAGACTCCTCATTTCATCACTCTTAGACAATGTGTCTTGATTGTTTTTAGAGCCCACTGGGGGTATGACTGATCCTTTTGAACCTTCTAATTTCATTAAACTTGATTCAAGACTTTTTCACACCTCATAAAGGGATAACAACTATGAACTTTAATTCCACCAAACTTGACAGACTTTTTAACACTATGTTTATGATTTCTACACTTTGTTGTCTCTGTTTCCTGCCCCTTACTTATCTTCTGTGATTTCACAAACTCAATTGGGAGAAGTCAATGAGTGTCCCAATCAATTTTCCCCATACTACCCATATTTTCTTAGATTGTAGCCCATTATTGGATATTGGCATTTCTGCTACAAGCTAATGGTTTATCCATTTTAGTGATCATTTTTCCAAAATTTGCCTTTTAATTAGTTCAATTTTTTTTTATTTTTCCTCACCTTTGGCTTTCAAAAAGTCCTTGTGTTTTTGTTTTGGAATTTTAAATTTGTTTTCCAATTTTAAATTGTTGTCCTCAAGTCATCAGTATTCTCTTTTTCTCTTTTTTTAGTATATGTTAAGGAATGTACATTTTCCAATAAGGACTTTTTTTAGCTATTGCTTTATTTTTATTACCTTTGACATAATTTTTATTGATTTGGTCTTGTGACCCACTCATTATTTGGGATATAATGTTTTAGTCTCCATATCAGTCTGCATATTTTGTCC